>OX457031.1:708089-1292631 GCA_949752745.1 Protula sp. h YS-2021 | reverse complement strand
CCTCTTCGGCAAAGAACGTCTTCCGTTCGCCTTTATACTCGACGCGAATCTTCGGCTTGCCGTTGTCGTTGGTGACCTCGAACGGCCAGTGTTTCATGTCCGACTGTACGGTCGCGTCGTCGAAGCGACGCCCGATGAGGCGCTTGGCATCGAACACGGTGTTGCTTGGGTTCATAGCCACCTACGAGAAGTTTTATTTTTTTACATTTACTGTTTGTCTTCTTTTTTTTTAATTTTCTGTAAGCAAAAATATCTTCCACCTTTCCCCTCTCTGGCCTTAGCTGCTTAATTCGTAATGGAAAAATGTACATAAATATGGAAAATACTGCCTACTTTTACTGTATAATATATATATATGTATATATATATATATAGTCTGTTTCAACTCTTTTTGCCTCTTTCTTTTTACGTAAATCGATCACCGTCCCCCCAGGGCTCATTGTCATTTGAAAAGAGTCGTACTGTTTTACAGAATATATCCATTTTTTCACTAATCTCTCAACACTTTAAAAGGCTGCTTTAACCCTCACCCCGACCAGATCAGTTCCTTTAATTATCGGGACAATTGTGCTGATTAAGTGTGTCCAAAATATCGAATAGCCCCCCCCCCCAACAATTCTTTTTTTTAAACATCATTCGTACAACGAAACAGTTATACTGGGAAAGCGCTACGCAAAGGAAATATAATTCTTCATTTTGACAACCTAAACTATCTCCAAACTGTCTTCACAATTCTTTTTTTTAAACCATCATTCGTACAACGAAACAGTTACACTGGGAAAGCGCTACGCAAAGGAAATATAATTCTTCATTTTGACAACCTAAACTATTTCCAAACTGTCTTCATTATGTCACATGACCATTATATTAAAACGCATTCATTGCACGTCTCCCTCTTTTTTTCAACGAAAAGATTTTTGCGTGTGAAAAATGAAATGGCAAAAAGAAATTTTGTACATCTCGCTGAAAACCTACCGACCCCCCCCCCCCCCCCCCCGCAGGGTGCTCACCCCCTCGTGGAAAAAAAAACAGCTATTTACGACATGCTGTATCACCAAGTCCCTTTACCTGATTCTTAGCGGCATCACCAATAAGTCGCTCGCTGTCTGTGAACGCCACATAGCTGGGTGTCGTCCTGTTGCCCTGGTCATTGGCGATAATCTCGACTTTGCCGTGCTGGAAAACGCCGACGCACGAGTAGGTGGTGCCCAGATCAATTCCTACAGCCTGTTTTGCCATCGTGTCTTAATTTTATGTTCTGCAAACAAACCCAACGTCTGAAACTTCCACAAAGCAATATATCCACCGTAATCACGCAAAAAAAAAAAACGTCAAGTGTAACTACAAAGACTTTTTTTTTTTTTTGAATGCAAAAAAAACGATATACGGCCCAAAACTATTTAGAAGAATATCTCCATTCCGCCACACCCACAGTTTCAAACTATTCGACACTGAAAAAAAACACCACGGATTCTTTACTTCCTTATATTGTGTAACAGGAAAAACTACTCGCAGCGATCCAATTATTATCACTACAATCAATGTTAACTATGGACTTTGGTTTCTGGTTAATGAAAAGGCCGCTGGTGGTTGCACTTTCTAAAAATAGAAGACAGGCACTGACATGTAGAAGCGCCGAAGTTGAACGTTAATAGAAAGAGCAACTGGAAAATGCAACAGCCTGAGTCACTAAGCCAGGGTTCGAAATTAGCGGTGGCGCGGTGGTGATTTACTACCAAGTTGTGACATTTTGCGAAAGTTTGCCACCAGAAAATCTCAGGAAAACAGTTTCCAAATTTTAACAGTTTTTTTTTCATAAATAACACTATTAATTGACAAATAGGCGGTCTGTCAAGTTAGTTAGATTAATACCGGTGTATTGATAATAAACAGTGGAGCGCTTATTTGACTGTGTTTTCGAGTCTAGTCCCGCCGCCCCCCACCCCCGGAGACGTTTCTCCCCACCCCCCCCCCCCCCCTCGGAGAACTCGCGTGGAAAGCACTCCTATGCTATTTTACGAATTCATTAAAAGTTTCAAATAGTTTTAGTTTCAATTTCTTTTACGTCCCGAGTATAAGCTGTTTGTGCTATATTTCATCTTGATTTTTCTATCATTTCTTTTATTTTTACCCGGTTCGCTCGAAGTCGAAATTCAAAATCCTTGCGCATTTTATTCGAAACCAAAAATGTGATTTGGCTTGTTTTCGAAACGCTGAAACCTTTCAGAGGCAACTGCCGGGATCAAATGTCAAAATATGAAGTTATAAACATTGTTCTTTTTTGTGTATGTTGTAAAATTTTTGTGTATCCTTGTGTAAAATTAAAATCATTCTTTGTCCGATAAGGGAAAGTAGTTTGCACAAAGATGGCTGCCTAATTAACATTTTTCTTCGAGAACCATTTCCGATGCTTTAACGATTTTTTTACCACAGTAACAATTTGTTTTCACAACTTCATACATATTGCACTCAAATAAATAAAAATCAAATTAGCTACAGCAAACGCTACCAAATTTTTACGCCCGTGGTAATGAATCCAGACGGCATTTTCCAACAAAAGTTCATAAAATGGGCATGAGACACCACGTGGTGATTTTTTTTTTCGAACTCAAATATCAACCATAAAACTATCCATTTTTATACCAAATACATAACATTCATAAACACAAAATACTTACATTTTATAATTGGGCGTCTCAATGTCTTTTGCAGTACGTAACCGCTTCAATTTTGGATGTTTTTTTCTCTCTGTTTCAGTTTTCCTCCTTGATGTTAAGGTGACGCCGGCTGAAAAGGACTATTTATAAAGCGGTTGCAATTTTCTAGACAATTCTCAGTCACGTGTTTCTTTTTTTCAGATGTTTCATTGGATGAATCATTTAAACTGGTTTTCAAAGACTTTTGTGAGGTACACTTTCTTATAACAATTAGATGCGAGCTTGTTATAAAAAAATTGGGGTCTACAAATGGAAGATCATGAAAATTTGTTCCAATTTAAAATAAGGGGCATACCATATTACGACACAAACTGCAATATAAAATCTCAGTATAAAAGTCTTAAAAGATTAATTAATTACGTCAGGACAGTTTATATTCAATTAGTGCTGAAGGACATCTTACGATTTTGTCGTCGTCGTCGTCGGGATACGCTTTCAGAGCAAAGCTCTATACGTTTCTATACAGAGTCTCTCCACCTAGTACGGTTTTGTGTTACGATTTTGTTGCTGGAATATCCGATCATTCATGAAAATGAGGCTAGTAAGTAAAAGGAATAGATGCTCAAGAATAGATAAATGAATTTATATTTGTCATCTAGCTAGCAAAAATAACGAATATCTCATTTTTATGAAATCCTATATGAAAGGACAGATAAAAGTGTTCTTCGTTAAAATCATTAACTTGTTAGATGTAAAATCTAAGGAATGGAAAAAACAACTTAGGTTCTCAGGTTTTTCAGCTGTGACAGCTAGTTGACAAAACTACCACATGATGCTGTTCGTCTGTTCATTTTAAGGTAAAGCGAATTTTCATGAAGGAACAAACATTCATGGAAATATGCAATTTATATATAGATACAGATTTGGATACATTTGATACGATCCAAGAAAATATATTATAACAAAAAATATTGAGCATATTTTATGCTTTTGTCTCCCAAAATTAACTTTGATTTTTTGGCTCTATAAGATAAAGCCTGTAGATTATGTGCATGAATATCCTGTGAATAACTCCACTGTGGCTTCACTTCCGGTGTAAACACAAGCGACGCCAGCTTGAGTAAGAACTTAATAAAATATACGTTTAAACCCGTTGTTCATCCTTCCTGCTTGCTGCCTACACACCTATTAACACTACCACTCAACTAATCTTTATGGTGTCAGATGTTTTGAGTTTCGAACATGGCAACGGCATTGAGAAAACCTGAGATCCTCAGCTTTGAAGGCAACTGCGCTGAAAACTGGAGAGTGTTCGAATTGGAGTATGACATATACGTTAATGCAGCTCATCCAACCGCAGACGCTAAAACACGTGCCTACATACTACTCAACCTCGCAGGGAAGGACGCAATAGAAAGAGCAAGATCTTTCGTGTACGGTGAAAACGAATCTGCCGAAAATCCAGTGGATCTAAAAGCAAAGTTCAAAGCGCTATGTGAACCGAAGAAAAACATCACCATGCTTCGTCATAAATTCAACACCCGCAATCAGAAGACGAATGAGAATTTCCAGACATTCCTCGTCGATCTACGAAATAAAGCGGATGCATGTGAACTGGGCAACAAGAAAGAAGAATTTATTCGCGATCGAATTGTTGTTGGTATTTCAAGTGACACGGTACGTAAGCTTTTATTAAAAGAAGCTGATCTAACACTTGATAAAGCAATAGAAATATGCCAACTTCATGAGTTAGCTGAGACTGATAACAAAACTGTTAACCAAGATCCAGATGTTAACTCTATTAAACAAAAGAAGATTCAAAACAAAAGAAAACCCCAGTCAGAACAAGTTAGAAAGAACTGTTTTAATTGTGGTACTACACATCCGGTCAGAAAATGTCCTGCATACGGAACACAATGTTCTCTCTGTGGTAAATATAACCATTTTGCTGTAAAATGCATGTCTTCTGGTCAGAAGCAATCAACTTCGCAATCGCAAAACACCAATCAATCGCAACAAAGATCATACAGAGGCAGAGGACGTAGAAGATTTTCGCAATATGGCCGACGTAGCAATCTCCATGAGATTGATTACACAGATGACACTTATGACGAAGAATCCGAACCGGATATCGCATCTGCACAATTAGAAAATTTTGTGATCGAAACTGTAGACATCAACCAAAACAACGTGAAAGATGAAATCCATGTTACAGCCTACGTGGATAACTCGCCATTTGAGTTAAAAGTGGACTCGGGTGCCAAATGTAATGTGATCTCAAGTGAAACACTCGCATCGTTATCTCTCATTACACACCCTCAGATCAACACCAGAAACAAAGTGAGGTTGGTGACTTACAGTAAGGACACAATCGAAACGGTAGGAACCATTTCGCTTAACTGCAGAATTTTTAACTCCATTGAACCTCTCGTGTTTCAAGTGGTACAACAGAACTCGAAAACAATTCTAGCTTTGAAAGACGCTCTTAAGCTAAATCTCATTTCGTTACATCCTGATGTGCATGAAATTAGTACAACCCCGTGTGAGAAGCTTCAAAATCCCCAAAATATCCCGAGCGATATTTGGAGACACCACAGTGATCGCTTCAGCGAAGAACCTGGATGTCTGCCAATTACATACAAAATGAAGCTAAACCCGGATGTGACCCCTGTCATCAAGCCTCCTCGTAATGTGCCACACGCCATGAAAGATAAAATCAAAGAATCCCTCGACAAAATGGAGAAAAATGGCATCATAGCAAAAGTCACTGAGCCTACCGAATGGGTTTCATCAATGGTAGCAGCAAGAAAAAAGAACACAGATGAATTACGGATCTGCATTGATCCTCGAGACCTCAACAAAGCACTCATGAGACCTCACCACCCTTTGAAGACACTCGACGAAGTAGCATCTTCAATACCTGGTGCAACTGTATTCTCAGTTTTAGATGCCAAGAGTGCTTTTTGGCATATCAAGCTAGATGAGAAATCTAGTTATTACACCACCTTCAACTCCGTGTTTGGTCGCTATAGGTATTTAAGAATGCCATATGGTATTTCATCTGGTTCTGAAGTCTACCAACAATCCATTGAAACGTTGATGGAAGATACACCCTGCAAAGTGATTGTCGACGATATTCTCGTTTACGGTACCAATATGGCTGACCATGATGCCAATTTGAAAATCGTCCTCGAAAAGCTACACAAAATAAACCTCCGCCTAAATGTCAACAAATGTCGATTTCGAATCAGTGAAATCAAATATGTCGGCAACATATTTACTTCCAAAGGTCTACTTCCGGATCCAAATAAAGTTACAGCCATCAACAACATGGCCGCTCCTGAAGACAAAACAGCACTTCAACGATTTCTCGGAATGACGAACTACCTCACGAGATTCGTAGAAAACTACAGTGAGAAAACATCTGTGCTCCGAGAATTACTCCATGGCAACGTCGCCTGGCATTGGGAACAAAGACACCAAAATGCCTACGATTCACTCAAAAACTATCTGTGCAGTCCTCCAGTGCTTTCGTACTACGATGTAAAAAAGCCAGTAACTCTCACTTGTGACGCATCCAAATCTGGATTAGGTGCAGCTATCCTACAAGATGATAAGCCGATCGCTTATGCCTCTCGTGCATTAACCGAAAATGAAATCAAATGGGCACAAATAGAAAAAGAAATGGCCAGCATCGTCTTCGCGTGTACAAAATTCCATGACTACATCTATGGGAAAAGTGTGACAGTCGAAACTGACCATAAACCTCTCGAAAGTATTTTCAAAAAGCCGATTTCAAAAGCTCCTGCCCGTCTTCAAAATATGTTACTCAAACTGCAAAAGTACAGTCTCCATATTGTTTTCAGAAAAGGTAGTCAAATGTATCTTGCCGATACCCTCTCCCGTGCTTATCTCAAAAATGGACCATCAAAACAAGAACAAACAAAATTCGAAGTAATGGACGTCGACATTCCCATTTCTCCAAAGAAGACAGAAGAATTAATAGCAGCTACAAAGTCAGATGAGACTCTTTCAAAATTAGCTCAACTCATAATTCAAGGTAACTGGCCCACCAAGTTTCAAAGTGCACCTACATGGCTAAAACCCTTCTACCCATTTAGAGATGAGTTATCAATAGACAATGACATCATTATGAGAAGCACCAAAATTGTAGTTCCATCAGCACTACGCACAGAGTATATAACACAACTGCACAAAAACCATCTAGGTGCAGATTCAACAACAAGGCTAGCTAGAGATTATTTTTATTGGCCAAAAATGGAAGAAGATGTTCACTTCCATGTCGATCAGTGTTCTGCCTGTAATGCAACAAAAGCGCACAATCAAAAAGAACCAATAAATCAACATCCGGTACCAAATTTACCTTGGCAAATTTTAGCATCTGATTTGTTCGAATGGAACTCCATTGTGTATTTGATTTTAGTTGACTCTTATTCTGGATGGTTTGAGTTCAATACCCTGAAGGACATGACCAGTAAGTCTGTAATTACCCTCCTGAAGCGCCACTTCGCAACCCATGGAACTCCCCAAGTGCTTATAACTGACAATGCTCGTCAATACACCTCGCAAGAATTCCAAGAATTCTCTCAAGTTTGGAATTTCGAGCATGTTACCTCTTCTCCAAGATACCCTCAAGCAAATTTCGCAGAAGAAGCTGTAAAGAGAGCAAAATCGTTGCTCACTCGAGCTGAGAAAGACAATTCCGATGTTTATTATGGATTACTTATGCTCCGAAATACTCCAAGGGATAATCACTTGAAGTCACCAGCTGAACGTTTGTTTTCTAGAAAAACAAACATTCCACTTCCGACAACAACAAACACCCTGAAACCACATCTCATCTCCGGTGTTCCTAATTTGCTCTACAAAAGTCGTTCACAGAAGAAGAAATATTATGATAAAACTGCTAAACCCTTGTCTGTGCTTTCACCCAATCAAACTGTAAGGTTGCAAACTGATAAAGGTTTCGATAAACAAGGTATTGTGACTGGTTTCGCTCAAACACCTCGTTCATACATTGTACAGTCAGGTAATAAAGAGTATAGACGTAACAGACGCCATCTATTGCCAGTTTCTGAAAAGTACAATCCGCCATCTAAAAAGGGCGTATCAAGTGTTCCTCAAAATATTGTGAATTCAAATCCAGTTATTGCTCAAAATAAAAGTACAGAAAAGAGTATGGTAAATGTTCCAAAAAGTGTTAAAATTTCTGAACCTGTAGCAGAAAAAATGATTGTCAACCTCCCTACAATTACCAAAAACAGACCAAAATGTTAGGCAAAATGTTATGCGTAGTGGTCGTATCTCAAAACCTAACCCAAAGTACTGTTGATTATTTTCAGAGCGATATTGAAGTGATTAAAAGATTTAAAAAAAAAAGATAGATCTACATTATGTGCTCATATATGTGCTTAACAATGATATAATGTTAGTACATGTTTCTCATGTATTGATACTTTATATGTGTCTTCGTAGAATTTAGAATTCATGTGTATCTTAGTTGTTAAGTATGTTATTTATTTAATTTATTTTACAGCGAGCGATAAAACCTACAGAAATAACAGTGATCTACTAGTTTATACCGAAAGAACACAAAGACTTTAGAGCCGTGTGCAAAATATAGACTATTTATATGCTGAAATACAATAAATAACAAATAATTTCACATGTATGTTTCAGTGATATATGATGAGAGACAATAGCAGCTCATAAGTTAGTTTACAACAGTCATCAAAGTAAATGGTAATACTTATGTAAATATTTTGATTATAATGTCAACTTCCTGTTTCATAAGTTGCAAAATATTTAATTTCGTTTAAAAGTCGTTTGATATTGCATCTAAGTTGATTTCGTTATCATACGTAAGCAGTGCTTTATTATTGCTAATGTTCTACATGAGTACAGTTCATATACATAAATGCTTTTATAGTATATTTCAAAATAACTTAAATCGTGATCGATAATTTAAGATTATGTGACACTGTCTTATTTTGTTAAAAGGAGAGATGTAGATTATGTGCATGAATATCCTGTGAATAACTCCACTGTGGCTTCACTTCCGGTGTAAACACAAGCGACGCCAGCTTGAGTAAGAACTTAATAAAATATACGTTTAAACCCGTTGTTCATCCTTCCTGCTTGCTGCCTACACACCTATTAACACTACCACTCAACTAATCTTTAAAGCCTTCTAAAATAGATGGTTTATTGTGCTCACTGGTTCAGCTATTAAACAGTAGATTCCTCCTATTTTGAGCTAGCTATTGAAAACAGCGGGTCTCAAACCACATTAACGCGCAGAAAACAAAGATGCGAGTGATATTGATATTATTAGAAGTAGGGAAACGATAGTTCCACCACACCTGTCAATCATTGTGATGTCATCAATCACGTGACTCACTAATACAATCTGTCTATCATGTGTCAATCATCTTGACGTCAGACCTCCCTAGGCAGCGACACTTCCACCATCTGTTTATCATACCGTCACTCATCGATCACTCATCACTCAGTCACTCAGTCATTCAATCACTCATGACTCAGTCACTCCTCATTCAACCACAGGGTTTTCCATATCTGTCTCCAATTCTCCTTCTGAAGTGTGAGCATCCTTTAAGTGCCTATTAAAGGGAAATGCGGGTATCTCACCTGCAATTGACATTTCCTTCATACTTTCACAGTTTAATGCTTTGAGGGTATACATTCAAAAATTGAAAAGAAAAAGGGGGGTCACCGATGTTATAAGAGAAATAAAGACGCTGAGAGGTCGCATACTTTTACTATAGAAACCATTGGGAAAACCAAGAACTTTCAATCAAAACGCAAAATTCACACATAATCACAATTGACAATTGCCTAATTTTTCCCTGTTTGAAGAACACGTCATACGAAATGTTTTAAGCAGATGGAAAATATATGTCACCGTATCAATAAGAGAATTATACAATCTTTTTGACAAAATCCCATTGACTCAATGGATAAATATGTGAAAACAGTGTAATATGATTTTAATGGACAATATATCAACACAGGCCTTTCTAGGAACAAAATATCAATACAGACCATTTCTGGACACGACCATATTTGTCTTTGAATATAATTTTTCGATCTAGACGGATTTAATAGTTATTTTATACGGTATAAACATGTATTCGAACTCAGCGATATTCAATGTAATGCGCATTTCGGTCCCTTTATGACTTTGTGGCCAATTCTAAGATTTAAAACAAATGTTGCATTGATACATCCTTTCGGTTCAACATACACTATTCAAATGATGAAAAAGTCTTTAAACATAGCTTTATGTACGACGACAACAACTTGTTGAACAGCATGTTGAACATGTTGAACTTGTTCAACAACATGTTGAACTTGTTGAACAACATGTTGTTGCATAAGTTGAACATGTTCAACAAGATAAACAACATGCTCAACATGTTGTTGAGCAATTGCTGTACAAAAACTTGTTGAATAACTTATTAATCAATCAATACAATGACGTAATATGTTCCGAAATAATTTGAACATGTCTTTGAATGGGCTGCTCATTTGAACACGTCCTTGAATGGGCTAAAAATTCGAAAACATCCTTGAATTGTGTGCTCTTCCCACCCACCCCAAAAAAATTATGCTTATAGCCACATATGCAAATAGCCTGTGACACTTTATGCTAAACATAAAACTAGACATAAAACTGGATTAAACGGTGAAATTTTGATTGAAATCGGTTGAATATGACGAAATTTATCCATTTTTATTTTAGCTTTGCGCCACTTCTGGATGTTTCAAAATATACAGGAAGTGAATGTGTGCGCTGTGACCTTATGTGAAATGTTTTCGATAACATTCTAGTTAAGTCCTCTGTGGTGCAGTCGGTAGAGCATAGGGCTCATGGTGGCAAGGTTGGTAGTTCGAGCCCACTTATGGGCGGCATAACTGTGAACCATACTATGTGACTATGTGACGGCATAAAACCATGGTGAAGAAGTGAGGACCCCAATAGGCGGCATGGGTATTCTCACATAGAGTGACACCATGAGTGAATGAGTGATGAGTGAATGAGTGAATGATTGAGTGAGACATTGAGTCATGAGTGATTGAGTCATGAGTGATTGAGTTATGAGTGACTGAATGATGAGCGATTGAGTGATGAGTGACTGAGTGAAGAGTGATTGAGTAACTGAGTGAATGAGCGATGAGTGATCGATGAGTGACGGTGTGATAAACAGATGGTAGAAGTGTCGCTACCTAGGGTGGTCTGACGTCACGATGATTGACACATGATAGACAGGTTGTATTAGTGAGTCACGTGATTGATGACATCACAATGATTGAAAGGTGTGGTGGATCTCTCGTTTCCCTACTACTGTTATTGTCATTATTACGATTGTGATAATTATGATGATGATCATGATGATGATGATCATGATGATCATGATCATCATGATGATCATGATCATGGTGATCATGATTATGATGATGATCACGATGATGATCATGATTATCATTATCATGATGATTGTTATTATTATTGTTGTTATTATTATTATTATTAAATATCATTTTCATCATATTGTGATACATCACAATTACAATTTTTTATTATTTTAATTTCATTTTAATTATGTTTTTGTTTAAAAAACTAAAGTAATGTATTACTCACCTCAACGTATGGTGAATAAAAACACCGTTACCTCCTCAATTGCTCAGTTCAAACTGAAACGCCTGAATCAAACCTCTATATATTGTGATTGAAAATATTGATCTAGCTTCTTTGCAAAGTAAACAATCCCATTGAATGCACAGCACTGCGCTAGAAACAAAATTATATCGAAAAAGAAAAGGAATTGCCTCAAGCGTTGTTAATATCGCCCACACCGCAAAAACCCACTCTTTTGTCATTATTATCCTAGTTTTTTCTCTCATTCTGACGTAAATTTCCGATAGATTTTCTATGAATTGGGGTCGACTCTTGGTGAAGAGAAATGCGTATTTGCCAGTCAGTGCATTTTCCTTTTATTATGTAATTACTTTACGCGTCTCTAGTTTAACTATTGTAGAAATGGTCGCGTGATTATTCTGCAATAGCATTGGTGATACGGACTGTTTTGGATATTATATAGAATATACATGCATGTTTTCGATACCGTTGGTATAAATTAAAGAAAAAACTGATCAGAAGTCACGTCATGAAGTGACGGCATAAAGTGAAAGGAAGTGACAGGAAGTGACCTCATATAGAGACGTTATGATGGACGCGCACCCTTCCCCTTCATAGATACAGGAGTGACATCTTCTGTTTTTACCGGAAATGAAGTCATTAAGTGACGTCATCTGTTTTTCTTGGTACTCGTAATTTAACACAAAACATACAGTCGCCTTCGCATCGCAACACATCGTATTCACATAAAAATTACTAATCTCGAGCGGCTTATAAAATTCAAACACTGGTCACGTGGCATTTACTTACACGTGACAAAAGTATCTTTACACATAACTTCGTTAAGAAAATCTCAAAACTGGTACGCGTATTTTAACAAGCACACGAAAAACGTTCCATAAATACTCAAATATCGCCCAATAAGTTCGCATCTTCTAGCTATTCATGTGGTGTTGAGTCCACGTGGCCTTAACAAAAGCACATTCACACAGAGTCCAGTGTATGTCTTCTAAAAAAATAGAAAAGGCCGTTTAACAATAAAATTCAACTTTATATAGACCTAGTGAGCTAGCACAGTTCTGGTAGCAGGCACGCAGTGAATACACTGCCTGCAGATAAACAAACCAACAAATGGCTATACGCCTTATAGATAAACAAACCAACCAGGTTCATGACAAAGGTGTTACTGAATACTTTGAAAACATGGTTAAAATAGCCGAATAGTTTTAAAGTTATACTTGTTTGAACTCTTTTGGTAAATACCATCATAAAAAAATTTAAGTTAAATACTTTGCTGAAAAAGTGGTTAAAATTGGTCCAATAGTTTTGAAATTGTGTGCTGTTGAATATCTCTCTTACATCATACCAATCTATGACGTCATCGATTACGTGGGGGGGGAGGGTTGGACGATAATGCAGGTTTGAGGGGGATCGGACGATAACATCAGGTTTGAGGGGGGTCGGACGATAATGCCAGATTTGAGGGAGTGGGGTCGGACAACAATAACAGGTTTGAGAAACTGTACACTAACCTGAATGAAAGTTTATGATGTTTTTGTTTTTTTTCACACCGTGCATATAACCGTGAAACGTTTACGCTGGGGAATTTAAGTTGATTACAGATCACGAACCGTTAACGTTAACGTATATTTTTAGCCCGAAACGTAACAGTCCTGTTACTGCAGAAACCAGAATACAAAGGTGGGCTATTCTTTTGTCTGGTTACATTTTCAAAATCGTGTACAAAACATCTGCTCTGAATGTGAACTCAGATATGCTGTCAAGGTTACCAGTCCACAGTACTGAGTTGCCAAAACGCGATATTGATTATGAGACCAACGAATTCAAGTAAACAGCTTACCGATAGATGCGAAAACTGTTGCACGTGTTTCTGCTCAGAATCCAGTGATTAGTAAGGTTATGTATTTTGTTCTAAATGGATGGCCAAAACCACAAGAGTTAGACCCAGAGTTCAGTCCGTACGTAAAAGTGCGTGATGAGTTAACCACTGTAGAGGGATGTTTGATGAGAGGTTCCAGAGTAGTAATACCACCCAAGAGTAGATAGGAAAAGGACAGTTCTGTTGTAAATGACGTCATAATGACGTCACCCACCCACCACCACCCACCACCCACCACCACCCCCCACCACCCACCACCCCACCACCCACCACCACCCACCACCACCCACCACCCACCACCACCCACCACCCACCACCACCCACCACCCACCACCACCCACCACCACCCACCACCCCCTCTCCGAGAGGCAAAGCTCTGAGCTGTATATAAGATACGACAAGTCAGTGTACATAGCATAACAACTTGGATACTCTGTGGATACCAAAAAAATAAAAAAAAGGATAAACAAAACAAATAGTGGATATATTAGAGAGGCTAAAAAGGATAAAATTATCATTACAAGAAGTCTGGAAAAACGACCACAAAAGGTGAATATTGTTTTAGTCTATTTAGTATATTATAAAAATGCTTTATAGAAGAATGTGTCAAGCGCTTATAAATATGGGAATCACAGATGAAAGTTTTTTAAAAGTGATTATGAACTGGTCACCACGCATGTATTATGGGTTGTGTAATTGTTTTGTTCATATTGCAATTGCATTGGATGATGATGATTGGCTTAGAAATGAACCTGCGCCAAGCCCTTTCCCAAAATGGTATTGGGTCTGTTTCTATAATAAACCAGATGACGGAAGGGTTTACTTACATAGAGGACCAGAAAAAAATTATCTATTTGATGAAGTGACTGTAGCACTTTATAGGAAGTGGTTCTAAAAATGCATAACATAAAATGAAGCAACATTTTTTTTATTTATATTGTGGAAAGTATAGAAAACGATTATAGCTGTTAAAGAAAATAGAGCAAAACGGATAACAAACAACGTATAGTCATGTATGCTATTTTTTTATAGAACAACTAGAAAAGAAACAAAAACAATCACATGTCCATACTTTCGCCAATAAAAATTCAAACTGGACTTCGGAGTAATGACGGTAAACACAATGGATACGAGTGACGTCACAAACCTATTAATTAGACAAACAATACAGGATAAGAATAAATTAGCCACACTGAACAAAGACAAAAATATAAGAACAGTAAGAAGTATGACATTCAAAGGTCATAAAGGAATTCAAATCCAATCAAAAATATACAAAAGGACAAGTTTAATAAAGAGGTGTATAAAGTCTCTAATGAAAAGAAAATTTCATCAAGATTTTAGATACTCTTTATAGGAAACATCTTAAAAGGGTTAAATATCACAGATCACAAAATGTATGCAATGCTATGTAAAGTAATATTGCGAGAACAGTACAAAGAATGGCAACAATTCATTATAGATGCAAATAATGAGTCATGTTCGATCTGTACAGAAACACTACGTAATTACAGAGCATTTTTACAACCATGTAACCATATGTTTTGCATTAAATGCTCGACTAAGTGGGCAGTAGCCAAACGTATAGAGCAAGGACAAGCATTCTGCCCATTATGCAGAGAAAATACATCAAACGTAGACTATGTATATACAACATGATGTTAAAGTAAATTGATAATTGCAGGGGATTCATATGGAGCCACCACCATCAAACACATGCTACAAATGTTTTATCATTTTACCATATCAAGACGCAGAGCATAACTGCCCGGTAAAGGCCAAATATCCACGTCGATTGACATGTGGGAAAATTGTACATCATACCTTCAATGCAGCAAAGTACAATTACCAGTAATTTCCTTGCTACTGGTGCCAGGACATCATAAAGAACGATAGCTACTTCAACAAACATAGATACGTATGCTCGAAAAGACCTGAAGGATTCGACTTATACAAGTGCATCTGTAGTCAAGTTGCTACAGTAGGAGGGATTGATAACTATCTTAAACTCATGTTTGACAAGCCTGGACAACAGCCAAAACATTTACAAATATAGTCCAGTCTGTCAGTAGAAAAGAAGGACATGTATATAAACAGTATTTCAAACAAAATTACTACGTAAGTTATTTTAGCTTTACAAATTAAAAAAGAACCTGTATAATAGAATAACTGTATAGAATAACTGTATAATAGTGTGTCATACATTGACATATAAAGACATAAACCTATTGCACAAGTAAGATAAAAATAGATACGATGGATAATACAAGCAGCGACAGAAGTGAAACAAGTAGGAAGAGACCACAGAGTCCACAGCCAAGTACTTCACAGTCAGAAGGTAAGAAGAAATTTACTCATTTGCTACTTTATAAAGTGTATAATAGTAAAGCTTTGTGTGAATAACAGACGGTTTAATACAATACATACACATACATAACTGTGCAAGTAAGACATTAGAGATTACAATGTAGAGAAACCTATTATAACTGAATGATGCAATAAAAATTAGTGTATGTTTACAGAGTCTTATTACCACGACCGTTAACGACATTGTTTTATAATTGTATCAGGTCAAGAGCCAGAGCTGAAAAGACAAAAAGGGAATGAACGTAAAGAAAGTCTTGAAGGGGCTGTAAGCACTGAAATACTTAGACCACAAAACAAATGGGACTTGCTGAACGCTTTCGGTGAAGTGGAAAACGACGTAAAAACTAAACTGGAAGAGGAACTAATAAAGCACAAAGGACTAAAATGGCAGCTAAGTAGTAAAGTAAAGTATTCAAAAATAAACAATGACGGTGAAGTACAAATGACTGAGCCTGTGTTTAATAATGAGTTTGTAAGAGTCACTGACAAGTCAGAAATAGACGATCAGATATCTAAAGCATTTCAATACATAAACAATCAGTCACAAGAATTTGAACGAGAGGGGTCGGGGTGGAATTTAGAAAAAGTTCAAAACATAGAATTACATACAGCGGCGTATAAACCGTTAATGGGTAGTTCATATATACCATTACCCAAAGAAATCGTATCAAAAAGAGCTGTATTAAATATTCAAAACGAAGATGAAAAGTGTTTTATGTGGTGTATTTTAGCACACATGTTTCCAAACAAAAACAATCCAACACGCGTATCATCTTATAGAGATTATGAACACGTATTAAATGTTTCACAATTAAATTTTCCAACACCACTAAAACATGTCAAACGGTTCGAGACATTGAACCAAATGTCTGTCAATGTTTTTGGGTATGAAAGGAAAGAAGGTATCTACCCTATACGAATTACAACCAACAAGATGAACGCACATGTGAATCTATTACTCATTTAACAAGGAAACAAACAACACTATTGTTTGATTCGTAACTTTAGTAGACTAATGGGAAATCGAACAAAACATGACGGTAGACAATTTTACTGTTACAATTGTTTGCATGGCTTTAGGACTCAAAAGGGTTTAGACAAACATGAACCCTTATGTACCAGTCAAAGTTCTCAAAAGTTAGAATTTCCAGAAGGGGACGACAAATTTATCCACTTCAAAAGTTATGCCAAACAGCTACGCGTTCCGTTTGTAATATATGGTGATTTTGAAGCATACACTAACAAAATAGACACATGCTATCCAGACAATAACAAATCCTCCACAACTAAATATCAAAAACATGAGCCAAGCGGTTTTGCTTACATTGTTGTTTCTGCAAGAGATGATTTTTCAAAACCACCAGTTGTATACAGAGGTGATAATGTGGTGGATAAATTCTTTGAAGCCCTAATAGACGAAGAAAGACAAGTAGTAGATAAACTAGCCAACCCTGAACCTATATCTATGACAGACACTGACAAACAATACTTTGAACAAGCCATGGATTGTCATATTTGTAAAACACCACTTGGAGCCGATAAGGTGCGTGATCATGACCATTTGACAGGTAAATTCAGAGGTGCTGCTCACAATCAATGCAATTTAGCATTCAAATTTTCAAAAGAAAACCAAAACAAAAAGTTTTCATATCAGATTCCTGTTATAGTCCACAACTTACGCGGTTATGATAGTCACCTTTTAATGGCAGGATTAGGCAAAATCAAAGAAAAACGACTAAGGTGCATCCCAAACAATGTAGAAAAGTATATTTCATTCTCAGTCGGTAATCTTCGTTTTATTGACTCTTTTCAATTTATGAGTACTTCCTTGGAAAAGTTAGTCACCAACTTAAGTCAAGAAGGTAAAGACAAATTTACTCAACTGCAGAAGCATATAGTCGAATCAGAAAAGAGAGATCTCATGCTACGAAAGGGGGTGTACTGTTATGATTATATTGATAAACCAGATCGATTACAAGAAACGAGTCTACCACCAAAAGATGCATTTTTTAACATGCTTTTAGAAGAGGAGATCTCTGATGCAGATTATATGCACGCACAAAACGTTTGGAACACATTTAGTTGTAAAACACTTGGTGACTATCACGATATTTATTTAAAATCAGACGTACTATTACTGGCCGACGTTTTCGAAAATTTTAGGAATTTATGCATGTCATCATATAGTCTTGATCCTGCACATTACTACACAGCTCCGGGACTATCATGGGACAGTATGTTAAAAATGACTGGAATTACACTAGAGTTAGTTGATGATATTGATCAATATCTTATGATTGAAAGGGGGTTAAGGGGTGGAATATCAATGATTAGCAATAAATACGCAAAAGCAAACAACCCATACCTAGATGGTCACGACTCAAACAAGTCAAACAACTATATAACTTATGTAGACGCAAACAATTTATATGGTTGGGCAATGTCACAATACCTACCCACTGGACAATTTGACTGGATGACAGAACAGCAATTGATGGAAATAGATGTGACTAAAATCGAAGACAATTCAGATACTGGATACATCTTTGAAGTTGATTTAGAGTATCCAGCCGACATTCACGACGGACACAGTGACTATCCACTAGCTCCAGAGCAGAAGACAATTTCGGATGACCAGATATCACCATACACAGCAAATCTCAAGCGAGAATTGAATTTAAAAGGTAAACCAACAGAGAAGCTTGTACCCAATTTGCATAACAAAAACAACTACATTGTACATTATAGAAATCTTAAATTATATCTTCGACTAGGCATGAAATTAATAAAGATCCATAGAGGGTTAGAATTTGCACAATCAGCTTGGCTCGAAAGCTATATACAACACAATACAGACAAACGTAAAGAAGCCAAAAACAGTTTTGAAAAAGATTTTTTCAAGCTAATGAACAATGCAGTCTTTGGCAAGACAATGGAGAATCTTCGAAAACGGATAAATGTAGAACTCATCCATACACAAAAACGTATGAAAAAGGTTGCTGCAAAACCATCATTTCATTCATTTCGAATTTTTAATCCAGATTTAACGGCTGCACATTTATTGCAAGTCAAGCTTTTGTTGAGCAAACCAATATTTGTCGGCTTTACGGTCTTAGAACTTAGTAAAATACTCATGTACGAATTTCATTATGATTATATCAAACCACTATATGGAGACAAGGCCATATTACTATTCACAGACACAGACAGCTTATGTTATGACATACAAACAGACGACATTTACAAAGACTGGCAGGACAATTTACACATGTTTGACACTAGTGATTACCCAAAGGAGCATTACTTGTATTCAGATTCAAATAAAAAGGTAATTGGTAAAATGAAAGACGAGACCGCGGGTGTACCAATAAAAGAGTTTGTAGGGCTTCGACCGAAAATGTACTCTATGACATGTGCACAGACAGTGAAAAAGACCGCTAAAGGTATTGGTAAAGTTGCTATTCACAAGCAATTAAAACACGAATTATACAAAAATGCTTTATTTCAGAAGGAAATAACATATGCTAGCATGCGTCAGATACGTAGTGTTAACCATGAAATACATACTGTATACATAAACAAGATTGGGTTGTCTCCATATGACGACAAAAGATTTGTATTAAATAATGGTGTCAATACACGTGCCCATGGTCATTACAAGAATGTGTTATCGCGTCAGTTATTTGGGATAGATAGTAATGTTTAATAGTGTTATATGTTACTCCAAATGAATTGTACATAAGAAATAAAGTCAATTGTGCTTTATAAGAATATCTTTATAAATACTGTACACTTTTGCTACAGAAATGTAAATACTTTGTTAAAATGTTAAAAATAAAAGCAAAATACAAAGTGTCATACATTGTTTTCCTTATTTGTGTTGTATTACTCACACATAAGAGTCTATCAGCCATTTCAAAAATAATTGAAATGCCCAGTGCTCACGACGTGGACGTTGACTCTTGTCGAGCACCACCCCTACACCCACACAAAAAAAAAACCGACAATAACGAAAATATATAAACAGTCTTTATGTTTACGGGTAACTTAATACCACGCCAGTGACAGTGGTCTCTCTCTATTTGAAGTTTACGGATAACTTAATATCGCGCCAGGGACTTTTATATAAAAAAGAGGTTTACGAGTGTGCTTGCACCGCGCCAGTGACCTCCTCCTGAGGTTAGAGAGAGACCGCGAAAGTGACTGTCTGTATATTTACTAAAAAAAACTACCCCTTTTGACACAAAATTACATCACAACATAACATACACAATATACATGTAATAGACTGTATATTTATATACATAGTATTTTTTTTTTGGTTTTTATTTGTTTTAAAGTATGCAGTACATTTACATAAAGCTATCAATAATATATACATATTATTTTTTTTAAAGGCTTCGTTTTTTTTTAAATGATACACTTCATTATAACTAACAAGGACTAATATCAGTTCATTTCACTATTACATTCCGAGCTTGATCAACGAGCATCATTCCTGGAAAATGAGCATAAACAATGGCAGTTGTTGTTTCTGGTAAAGGCTCATTAAACTGAATACTTAAACGTGTATGACCCTTTCTTGTCAAACTATCTACATCTTCATCATGGTTAGATGTCAAGTCGAATATGTATATACAATATCCATTGGGATAATCAGTTCGGCTAATATAGTTTCCCGTATCACCCATGTATTTACCAGTACCTTGGAAGAGACTTAGGTATGACGCAACATAATCTTTATTTTTATAGTCTGGAGTAAACGGAAGTGCCGGCCTACTAGTACCATCTACATAAAACGCGATAAAGTTAACATTCATGTGATCAAAGTTGAATGGGTTTTTGTCTGAGGATCCGTTATATGCTGTTGAAGATGTCAATGCAACAATAACCTTTTGAGGTACCTCCCCAAGATAAACTTGATCTGTTGTCCAGTCACGAAGACCTGCGGGTATGCTAAAGGCTTTTAAATCTGAACGTTTGAACGGGTACATAGCTGGACTTGTCTTCAATGCCTCATTATGGCCTACAATGACAGCGGAATTAACTTTAACTGTACAGACTTTAAGTCGTGCATCTACAATATCAACCTTAAAGCTATTAACAGGATCAGACATCAAGCTAAAACTATCAGAGGCTGGATAAAGCTTCACACTCAGTGGTATCGAGTTGAGTAAGTAACGATCTTGTTGAAAAATATCTGAGAAAACTGGTCCTTCTAAAGTGACTTCATTTCCATTCATTGTCCATGCATAGCGTTCAACCAGTCCAAAATTTCCACCTTCTGATGGATCTACAGCATCCATAACTCCGGCAGTATCCTTGTAATACAATAAACTCTGTAACTGGCTTTCCTTTGCATCTTCTGAGTAGTTTAATAGTAAATCAAGAAGCCCCTTATAGCCATAGTTAATGGAAATTCCCGGTGATATGGTGGTTTGCTGTAGGCTGACGTCGCATTGTCGAAATAGCGATGAGAGTGGTGCATTGACAAATCCAACTTTGTCAGTTGGTCCAACAGGGGAACCATCATTTTTCAGAATACGGACTTTGATTTGCAGCTTGGTTTGTTTCAAGTCAATGTAATTCAGTCCACTACCAGAAACGTTGAATTCAATCGCAGCACCTTTTGTTATTTGACTAACGGGTCTATAATCTATCCATTCAACACTTTCAACAGCTGTATCTACATAGGTAGGTTGAAATAATGCAAGGCTACTGGTGTGACCTTCAAGTGAAAAGGCAGGCTTATGCGTCATCGTATTTTGTCCTTTTTGTTGAGATGTTACTCGTTCGATCTCTTGTTGTAAACTGGGTAATATCATCGTTTGCAGCCCTTTTATATCGCATGTCGGCTTTTGCTCTAGCAACATCTTGTTGCACTGGAGAAACCATCACTACATTTGGCTCATGATTGTCTTTCTTTTTAGACTTTACAACATAAAATTGTTTTGGCTTAGTATTTTGTTCAGACATGTTGACAAAGTGAGACTTCCACTTTTCAATATCCATAGTATTTGGTGAAAACCCCATTATGCAATTCTGTTTAATTTAAGTGTGCACGTCACTGTCTGATCTTCAAATGACGGCCTTTCACCCTCCGGTGTCCTTATATATACACGAATGCGTTGAACTTGGTTTCGTGTGATAGGTATACCGAGCAGCTGCTCGAATGAGTTGTTTTGTTTAAAATAGCCGCTTTGTAAATATCTCAGTACTGGTAATTTAGTATCCCTGATGAAGGAATTAGCGCATAAATCACATAATATTATTACACTGCCTTGAATTCTTCTCTCAAAGAATATGCTAACCAAGATACATTCCCAGACACCTGGTAGTTGCAATGTTTCCGTTAACTCTACTGTAAAGTCAATAGCAGAGTTGCTTGTGTCTTGCTTTAAATCTATTAGTAAATAGCTGTATGGTTCTTGTGTGGCTTTGTTAAATTTATGCATAAAGTAATGTGTGTTATCTGGGTACATTTGTCTAGCTAACACTTTCACTTGAAGTTGATCTCTGGGATTCTTAAACAAAACAAAATATTGATTATTTAAATTCATTGTTCGATTTTGCTTTGATTGATAAAAGAGATTTTGGAGTAAACAGACAACACTTGTATTTCTGTGGTGGGAACCCTCAGTGAACAGTTCTGCAACGTCAGCACTATTTGTAGCATCTTTCATTAAATCGTCAAATACACATATTGTTGGATATCTAGTATCAAAGTATTCATCACTGTTTAAGTCTGAAGGAACACCTTGTATAAACGTTATGATTGGTATTGTTTCCTGCATTTCTGTGTACATTGGCTGCCATCTCTTATAAAACCATAATATCTTATATGGTGCTGGCGTGATTTTATCACTTGAATTTTGGAGCAACCTTTTGATCCAGGTGGTTTTCCCACATGAAGTTGGTCCAGCTATAGTCATAGTAAACGGGTGTTTGAACTGAAATTGCTCATACTGGTTGAATTTTTATTGTTTGGATTGCTGCTGCTGCTGCTGCTTGAATTGCTGCTGCTGCTTGAATTGCTGCTGCTGCTGCTTGGATTGCTGCTGCTGCTGCTCGAATTGCTGTTGCTGCTGCTGCTGCTTGGATTGCTGCTGCTGCTGCTTGAATTGCTGCTGCTGCTGCTTGGACTGCTGCTGCTGCTGCTGCTTGAATTGCTGCTGCTGCTTGAATTGCTGCTGCTGCTTGGATTGCTGCTGCTGCTGCTTGGATTGCTGCTGCTGCTTGAATTGCTGCTGCTGCTGCTGCTTGGATTGCTGCTGCTGCTTGAATTGCTGCTGCTGCTGCTTGGATTGCTGCTGCTGCTGCTGCTTGAATTGCTGTTGCTGCTGCTGCTGCTTGGATTGCTGCTGCTGCTGCTTGAATTGCTGCTGCTGCTGCTGCTTGGATTGCTGCTGCTGCTGCTTGAATTGCTGCTGCTGCTTGGATTGCTGCTGCTGCTGCTGCTTGGATTGCTGCTGCTGCTGCTTGAATTGCTGCTGCTGCTGCTGCTTGGATTGCTGCTGCTGCTGCTTGAATTGCTGCTGCTGCTGCTGCTTGGATTGCTGCTGCTGCTGCTGCTTGAATTGCTGCTGCTGCTGCTTGAATTCTGGATTTTCCTCATTTGTTTGTTCTTTTTTGCTAATACGTATTGACTGGTAGCTAGAACCACTACCAATATTCTCATCATTTGAACTATCACTGTTTGTTATAGTTTTGTTACTGTCTGACATATTTTCAATCCTAGCATTATCAGTAGCTACATGTTCATGTTTATTTCTCATGTGTCTGCCTACGTCATGCAACCATGTATATGTTTTGTTGCTAATAGGGCACGAGTACTTCATTGTTTCAGCTCGAAATGTCAACTGAGTGTTACAGATATAGGTTTGGTGTATTTATGCTTTCAACTTGTGATTCCTTAACCCAGCTATTGAACTTTTTTGGCCATCCTCTCCATTTGACATAAAGCTCATTTTCACCATTTCGTTTTCGCCTCTGCAGCACTTTTTCAATTTTAAACAAACTATCAGGATTCTTTACAACTTTTTGAAGCTCATCCTCATAAAAGTTTCCAGTAATTGCATCATTGTCGTAATCTTTTAACTGATAGACAGGAATACCTCTACGTCTGAACCTATTTCTAACTTTGAATACTTCCTCTGTCCACTTTTGTTGATAGTCACGTTGAAATGGATATTTTAAGTGAGAAATTCTAACCATGTCTTTTAACTTGTACTTGAATGGTTTTGGCTTTACTTTTCGTTTCGACTTTGATTTTTCTGTGTCAATGTACATACGTTTCCAAACTTTTGCCTCGTTTTCATTTGTGACATCGTTTGGCGAAAGACCTTTTAATGTTGTGTGAGGACTTGCATTATAATTTGATACAAGCTTATCAATTGCGTCTGTATATTTGTATGTTTCAAAATGTGAGAAATATCTGTATAACATTGTTTTTAGTGTGCGTATGACACGTTCAGCAAAGTTTGCTTTTGTTTCATTTTTGGTTGTATAGTGACTGATATTTTTCTTTGTTAAAAAGTTCTTAACCCATCTGTTTTTAAATTCAGATCCACTGTCAGATCTTATGTGTTTAGGTCTGCGTTGTGTTTTATTCAATATGTTTGTGAGTCCTTGTACTACAGAATCATGTGTTTTATCTTTGAGGGGTTCAACCCATAGGTGTTTTGAGAAAATGTCAATAACAACAAGTAGATACTTGAGCCCATCATTGTGTTTTGATACATTTGTTACATCAGCCAAGTCCATGTCCCAAATGTCATCAATGCCTTGAGTGACTACTCTGTCTCTTTTGATCTTGTATCTTACAGGTTGATGCAAACTGTACGCATCTTGATTTTGTAACCATTTTCTAACTTTATAATAGCTAACGTCATATCCTTGTTTCTTTAACACTTCTTGGATTTTTTTAGGTCCTCTAAATGCTCCTTTGTTTTGTGGATTAAAATATGTTGTCTGTAGGAAATCTTTCCAGTCCATTGTTAATGACTGCAAAACACTAAATGAGATACATACTTCAATTCATGACTTTATATACAACCATGTAATCTTTGTACTTGGACTCCCTTTTTCACACTACTTTTATATTTTGAAACAGAACATACATTTCATATCTACTGTGATTTTTTTTTTTGGTATCCACGGAGTATCCAAGTTGTTATGCTATGTACACTGACTTGTCGTATCTTATATACAGCTCAGAGCTTTGCCTCTCGGAGAGGGGGTGGTGGGTGGTGGTGGGTGGTGGGTGGTGGTGGGTGGTGGTGGGTGGTGGGTGGTGGTGGGTGGTGGTGGGTGGTGGGGGGTGGTGGGTGGTGGGGGGTGGTGGTGGGTGGTGGTGGGTGGTGGGTGGTGGTGGGTGGGTGACGTCATTATGACGTCATTTACAACAGAACTGTCCTTTTCCTATCTACTCCCAAGTTGCAAGATATGATTATGAATCAGTTGCATGAGAGTCATTGGGGTATTGTGAAATGAAGTCGTTAGCTCGTATGCATGTGTAGTTTCTGAATATTGACCACCAAATAGAACAATGTGTTGAAAATTGTTCAGTTTGTAGGGAGCATGCAGCAATGCCAAGTGCAGCGCCTAATAATTGGACATGGCCTTCACAGCCATGGGCCAAAGTGCATTTAGATTTTGCAGGTCTGTTTCAAGGAAATATGTTCGTGTTAGTTATAGATTCGTATTCAAAATGGCTAGAAGTGGTTAAAATGCACTCTGTTTCCTCTGAGAGCGTTATTAATGCTCTGAGATTTTTGTTTTCGTCACATTGGTTACCACTGCAAATTGTGACAGATAATGGCTCTTCACAAGTTTCCGCAGAACTTGAAAACTACTTGAAAGGTTTAGGGATAAAACACATTTTAAGCCCATTAGCACACCCAGCTTCCAACGGTGAGGTAGAGAGAGTAGTCAGAATATTCAAAACAAATCTCAAGAAAAATTTAGAAGGTACCGGGAGTTTCCGAAAAGAAACTCCCCCCATTTAAAAGTCTCGGGACTCTTATTAGGAAACTGTTTCCCAATAGAAGCCCCGGGGCTTCTATTTGGAGTTAAAATAAAGACCTGAAAAAATCGTTTCCTTATAAAAGCCCCCCTCCTTCCCTGCAAGTCTTTTTACAACTCGTGTTTACTCGCAATGCAGACACGGTGCACTTATTCCTTTGATATATGAGGCAGCCCCTAGACATGTTCTGCGTCGTTGCTTAATCCTGGGCTTCGCACAAGGCGAACAGACACTCCCCTCCCCACTGCCACCTTTATTCCGGAGTATTACTGGAATTATAGCAGGCTGAGTACTGAAACGGGCGGCGTGATGTTGCCCCTTCTTCCCTGTAAATCTTTTTAGAACTCGTGTTTACTCGCAATGCAGACACGGTGCACTTAATCCTTTGACCCATAGACACGTTCTGCGTCGTTGCTTAATCCTGTGCTTCGTGTTTTACGCAAGGACACTTTACCAGACTTTTTTAGCTACTGTTGTTCTTGTGTGTTTTGTTATTTTTTGTGCGATATACGCAGCATCTAGCGCTTTAATCAAGACTGCACATAAATTTTTGTTTTCCAATAAAAACTTATCAACACCCTCCCCCCGCCATCTAAAAAATAGAAGCCCCGGGGATCTAATAGGAAACTGTTTCCTAATAGAAGCCCCAGGGCTGCTATTTGGTTTCTAAATGAGCGCCTGAAATTGGCCAGTTTCCAAATAGAAGCCCTAGGCTTTTTTCGAAAACCTCCGGTACTCTAGCTCAAAGATTAGCTCGTTTTCTATTGAGTTAAAGATCAACTCCACACACAGTTACAAATGTTACACCCAGTGAGTTATTTTTAGGAAGAAGATTGAGAACACCGCTAGACTTGTTAAAACCAGATCTAGGTCGTAGCGTAAAACAAAAACAAGCAAAATATTCTAAAGAGGGAAGACAACTAAATGTTGGAGATCCTGTTTATCTTAGGGATTACAGACAAAAAGACAAATGGGTACAGAGAGTGATAGTGAAAAAAACTAGGATCAGTAACTTACAGAGTTCAAGTTGAAAACAACATCTGGCAAAGACCCATAGATCAAATTCGTTTGACGTATTATGTAGACTTACCACAAAAAGGTAATTCAATAAGTGACATCCCTGTTGAGAGTAAGCTAGAGCCAGTGTTATTTTCGCGTGTATCAAATAACAACCATGCGAGCAATGTGTCCGAAATTAGTGGCAGTACCGGGGGTTTCCGAAAAAAAGCCTAGGGCTTCTATTTGGAAACTGGCCAATTTCAGGCGCTCATTTAGAAACCAAATAGAAGCCCCTGGGCTTCTATTAGGAAACAGTTTCCTAATTAGAGCCCCGGGGATTCTATTTTTTAGATGGGGGTGTCGATAACTTTTTATTGGAAAAAAATTACTATCAATCGCTTATTAAAGCGCTACATGCTGCCGATATCCGCACAAAAAGTAACTAAGCACACAAAAACAACAGTAACTAGAAAAGTCTGGTAAAGTGGTGGAGGGGTTGCCTTATGCGAAGCACAGGATTAAGCAAGAACATGTCTAGGGGTTTGCCTAACAATAAAGGATTAAGTGCACCGTGTCTGCATTGCGAGTAAACACGAGTTCTAAAAAGACTTGCAGAGAAGGAGGGGCAACATAACGCCGCCCGTTTCAGTACTCAGCCCGTTATATTTCCAGTAATACTCCGGAGTAAAGGTGGCAGTGGGGACTGGGTGTCTGTTCGCCTTGTGCAAAGCACAGGATTAAGCAACGACGCAGAACATGTCTAGGGGCTGCTTCATATCAAAGAATTAAGTGCACCGTGTCTGTATTGCGAATAAACACGAGTCCTAAAAAGACTTGCAGGGAAGGAGGGGGGCCTCTATTAGGAAACGATTTTTTCTGGTCTTTATTTTAACTCCAAATAGAAGCCCCGGGGCTTCTACTGGGAAACAGTTTCCCAATAAGAGCCCCGGGGCTTTTATTTCGGGGGGAGCTTCTTTTCGGAAACTCCCGGTACATGTGAACAGAATGATCCCGAGGGAAAAGACCAAGGAGATGAATCAGTCTCTGTAAATTCTGAGAAAACTAGGAGGTATCCATCAAGAGTGCGTAATAAACCACCTATTCTGATTGAAACTATGTAAGATAGGAATGTAGTAGTTTTAGCTTATTTTGTGGTTATTTGACATGGTTTGAATTTACTGTCGTTAAAAAATAATATAAAACAAAACAGTGCTAAATGTCAAAACAAAATGGTATGAATGTGTTAAGCAGCTTATGTCAGTGTGACTAAACAGGTTTCAAGGTCATGTATAACGTTAGTCTTGTGTTGTAACTTGAAGCCATGGTTTTAAAGTGCTGTAGGAAATATGTCGAGTTGATTTTTTTCAAAAGAAGAAAAATGTAATTTGAGGTTTCTGTGTTTATCATTTATTTCCTATATTTCCCGTATTTCTTGGAACTGATGCCTTTGTTTTAATGCATTGTATAACTCATTGTAAACTCACGTGTAGTTTAGTTGCTTAAGAAATATGAAGCTGAAAACATGGTCTTTTATTTAATCTTAAAGAACTCACATACGCAACACACACACACACACACACTCTCTCTCTCTCTCTCTCTCTCTTTCTCTCTCTCTCTCTCACTCGCTCTCTCTTTATATATATATATATATATATATATATCATGACGTTAATTTAGAACGTCACTTCCGGTCACTTTATGACGTCGCTTCATGACGTCACTTCTGGTCAGTTGTTTTTCTATCATTTATTACACCGGTATCCAAAACGTGCATGTATGTTCTATATAGTATACAAAACAGCCCGTATCTTCACTACTTGTGAAAATGGATTTTTGTCTCTTTTCATCCGCCATGTGTTTGTGCGGCTGGGGAGGGAGTTTATAACTACAGTTATTAAACTTACTTCCTCGATTGTTTTTAAATTAAATTTTATTGCACATCCTACGTAAGGTCTAATATTGCTTCCTCTTCACCGCTGCCTTGCCGATAGCCCCTTCAAAGGCATTCTCTTCGTTGGCTGCCATATTGCCAAACATAAACAAATTTCAAAATTTAAATCTGTGATTATTGTTTGTATGTTGAAGCATCGAAGGTCTATTTTTTCATAAATTTAACTCGTTACTTTTTATTAGTAAGTGGACACAGCGTAGCTCCGTTTCACAAGGTAATAACCGTTACAGACATTATGTCGGGCGAGAACCAAATTGAGATTGGTATCCGAGAGGAAATCTTAGATGATTTTAACCCAAGCCAATCGGCATCGGGTGCAACCAGCCAAACGGCAGGTACTAGCCAAACGGCTAAAGCGAGCCAAAAGGCAAAAAAGGGAAAAAAACATGGAAAAGGTAAAAAGAGAAAGGCACTCTCTAAAAAGCATAAAAGGTCGAAAAGACCAAGGTTTTCTAGTTCATCGTCAAGCTCGACCAGCAGCTCCTCTAGTGACTCAACTTCGGATTCCGATTCTTCATCGGATTCTGAGGATTCGAACGATGCTTATGATATGTTCAATCCTTTGGAGGAAGAGGAGGATTTTAAGCTGGACGGTAACTTGGCGAAGTTTGTCGAAAAATATTTCGACAAGTACTTGGATGATGAGAGTATGGCCAAGGTTCTGGAGAACTGTCCCTTGCCCAAACATGAAAGTTTGTCCGTTTTCAAAACTAGACGATGATTGGGTGGACGTTTTGGAGGAGGACAAGAAAAACGTCCCAATTATTAAGGCGGACAAAGGCCTTTCACGCATCCAAAATGCGGTCATGAGAACTATGGCACCGTTGGGAAAGTTATGGTCTCAGATTGACAAAGTTAAAAAGCGGGACACAAACCAAGAAAAGGTTACCATTAGTGGCATTCTGGAGCTGATTGAAAAATCGGTCATCTGTTTGGGGCAAGTGAATGTACAAATAAAGTTCTTCAGGAGATTGCCCCTTATTGCCAAATTGTTAGGCAACACAAAGAAGGCACAAAAACTCATGGTGCAAAATGCTGATAAACTAGATGATAAGAAAGAGCTCCTTGGCGCGAAGTTTCACAAACTTCTAGGCAAAACAGTGAAGAAGCGAAAAGATAACAGGGAGCTGAGGAAAGCTCTCAGTTACGGGACAAGTTCTAAAAGTCGGCCCTTTCGGTCAGGGCCCCCGTCAACCCGCGGTAGTTACGGGGGCAGAGGAACACAGCGATACAACATGCCTTATGGTGGCTCCTTTTCCTTTCCTAGAGGAAGAGGTTCCTTTCCAAGAGGACAAAGCTACTCCTCTAGACCTCGGGGAAGGTACTCCACGTTTAAATGCATGTGGAAAAACAACACCGTTAGGTTTCCAGTTGCCGTGCACAAAACCAGCTGCCCAACTAACAACGCAAAGCACGAGTTTAGTTCCGAGCACAAGCGCACAACTAACACAATTAGGCTCCCAGTATCTCCGGATAAACATAAAGCCAGAGATTTCGAAACTGAATTTCAAAATGCCAGACTTTTCTCTGAAGCAAGTTCCGGTAGGGGGGAGGCTGAAATTCTTTCTTTCGAACTGGAAACTGTTGACATCAGATCCAAACATTCTGCAAATGGTAAAGGGGTTGAAAATAGATTGGATACAAAAACCGTTTCAAACAAAATATCCCCATGTTCCAAATTTCAATTTACAGGAACGAAAGAACATAGATCAGGAAATAGAGACATTGCTTCAGAAAAAAGCAATCAGGGTAGTAAAACCAATACCGGGTCAGTTTCTGTCACATCTGTTCTTGACTTCAAAAAAGGACGGGGGAGTGAGACCAGTTATAAACCTCAAGGAAGTGAATCGGTTCATACAATACAAACACTTCAAGATGGAAAGCATGACCGAATTAGTCAATATGCTAAAACCGAGGGACTTCATGATGAAGTTGGATTTGAAGGATGCGTACTTCAGTGTTCCCGTCAACAAAAAGGACAGAAAGTACATGAGATTTCGCTGGAGAGGAAAACTCTATCAGTTTCTGGTCATGGCGTTTGGCCTAGCTCCAGCCCCCAGGGCCTTCACAAAATTACTCAAGCCTGTAATAGCCCTTTTCAGGAAGCTGGGCACAAGAGTAATGATCTACCTCGACGATCTGATTATCTTGAATCAGGACCCGTCAAGGTTGCGGGAAGATATGAAAACCACGGTATTTGTCTTGGGAAACTTGGGTTTCCTAATAAACTGGAAAAAGACAGTCCAGATACCTTGCCAGATTATGGAGTATCTAGGTCTGGTCATCAATACACGGGACATGACTCTGTCTCTTCCTTTAGAGAAGATGCAAGGAATTATTGCGGAATGCAGAGGGGTAATGAAGGAGAAGTCCGTAACAGTGAGACGGTTAGCAAAATTGATAGGCAAGTTAACAGCCTCAGTATTAGCAGTGCTTCCAGCACCCTTACATTACCGTCACTTACAGATGACAAGTGCTGTGGGTCTTATGAAAGCCCAAAATTACGAAACTCTAGTGACACTGAATACAGAGTGCCGCAACGATTTAACATGGTGGATTCAGTCTCTAGAATCCAGCAATGGGCGCTCAGTCCTGAAGCCTTGTCAAGAGGTGCATATAACAACCGATGCCAGCAATTCCGGTTGGGGTGTATGGACGGCGAATTGGAGAATAGGAGGGAATTGGAGTCCGGAAGAGAGAGACTGGCACATAAATGCCAAGGAACTGCAAGCAGGAATGATGGCGATAAGGGCATTTGCCAAAGACATGAGCAATTTGCACATAATTCTGCATATGGACAATTCCACGGCAGTGGCGCAAGTAAACAAGAGGTCCAGCCCGGCATCAGCTTTGTTGGTTCGAATAACGACCGAGATGTGGAATTTCTGCATGGACAGGAACATTTTAATATCAGCCATCTTCATTCCAGGCAATCTCAATCGAGAAGCCGATTTTCTGTCCAGACAATGGACGGATTCGAGCAACTGGAGGCTCAATCCTCGTTTTTTCGCTCGAATAGAGAAGATTCTGGGTCAAACACAAGTGGATCTGTTTGCCGACAGGTTAAATTCGCAAAAAGCAGTGTTTGTCAGTTTGAGGCCGGATCCATATGCTTGGAAAACCGATGCTTTCCAAATAAGATGGACCGACATAGTAGGCTATGCGTTCCCACCTTTTTGTCTGATAAGCAGAGTCCTCAGAAAGGTAAGGTCAGAGGAGGCAGAAATCTTACTGATCACTCCTACGTAGCCGAATCAGCAGTGGTATCCATGCCTGTTGGACATGGTTATACAAAAACCAGTCCTCTTAACTCCTTCGAGAAGCCTCCTGAAGAATCCACACGGTCAGAATCACCCTCTAATAGAACAGAGATCAGTGACATTAGCGGCGTGGAAAATATCAGGCAAAGAGCAAAAGGTGAGGGATTTTCGGATGAAGCTTCCGTCTTACTCGCAAATAGATGGCGGAAAGGTACACAAGTGTCTTATAAATACGCCTGGAGTAAGTGGAGTAGCTGGGCTCGTCAACGGAAGATTAATCCCTTTTCAGCCTCTGTGGCCGATATAGTTAATTTTCTGTCAGACATGCACTGCCGAGGGTACGAGTACTCTACAATTAACGGATTTAGATCGGGTATTTCAGCGATTCACCCCAAAATAAATAAGGTGTCTGTGGGTCAACATGATCAAGTAAGTGCTGTCATGGCAGGTATATTCAATACAAATCCACCAACACCCAAATACAACTCTTTCTGGGATGTAGGTAAAGTTTTACAGTTTATCAAATCGTGGGGGGAGAACGAAAATTTGGCTCCAAGAGACCTTACTTGGAAGTTAGCAATGCTATTGGCACTGGTGACTGCAGGGAGGTCGTCAGATCTGACGGCATTAGACACAAGATTTATGGTAGATTCAGGAGATTCGGTATCATTTCACATAAAATCCCTATCAAAAACGAGAAGAGTTGGCCAAAAAACCCCGAAAGTCCAGATTTTTTCATTACAAGACGATCAAATTCTCGACCCCGTAGATTGCTTGAGACTCTATATTGAGAGAACTAGACATCTGAGACCAAAGGAAGGGAATCAGTTACTTATTGCCACGGTTAGACCCTATGAACCAGTGAAATCGAGTACGGTGGCAGGTTGGATCAAACGTTTATTAGATAGGGCTGGCATTGATACGGCGATTTGGACCGCTCACTCTACGAGGGGGGCTGCGACTTGTAAAGCATTAAATGCGGGGGTAGATTTCCAGAGGAAAGTCTTATCGGAGCGTAAGTGGCTTTGAACAAGCAATATTAGACCTTACGTAGGATTGTGCAATAAAATTGAAAATTTTATAAGGGCCCGCAGGGCCCGAAATGAAATTCAGATTTTATAAACAATCTGAAGTAAGGTCTAATGATTTCCCACCCGCGACGACTGCACCCTACCCGTTCCGAATGGTTTTAACTGTTGACTAGCTGGGGTTTTGTTTTGAGTGTTGTATGTTTTCTGACTGATAAAGTGTGTTTTTTTGCTTGTTGCAAGTTTTTAACACGTTTATATTCATGCTCCAAGTTGAGATTTGTGTCCTGCTCCAAGTTGTCTGCGTTACCTCAGTATGGATAAACGCTCCAAGTTGTACGCACTAAGTTTGTACTTGGGATAAAGTGGTCTATTTAAAAAAAAAAAAAAAAAATAAATAAATAAATAAATTACAATAAATAAATAAACTACAATAAATAAATAAATAAAATAATATATTATAAATAAATAAATAGATATAATAAGTCTGAAAATATATATATATATATATAATGGTTGTAATGGTTATAAGTTCTACAGGAATACATCCCATGTTTCTGGCGTTTAACAGAGGCAGACCAGATATGAGCAGAGAAGGAGCGAAGTGAGGGCAGTTCCACGAGGTTCCGGCTACTTTAGTGATGCGGAATACAGCTACAGATAAGAACTTTGTTTCGGATAGCACAGTTTTGATTTCTCAGTTCACGGACTCTTAAGTTTGGATATGGTTTCAGACATTTTGCGCGTTTTCAGTGACTGGAGGTTTCGGATAGTCTCGATTTTTTGAACTTTTGTTGTGGTGCTGAATAAAAGGTTAAAAAAAAAAAAAAAAAAAAAATTTCTCTATTTATTTAGTTAGCAATATTTCTCCTAACTTCAGAGAATGCCTTTGAAGGGGCTATCGGCAAGGCAGCGGTGAAGAGGAAGCAATATTAGACCTTACTTCAGATTGTTTATAAAATCTGAATTTCATTTCGGGCCCTGCGGGCCCTTATAAAATTTTCAATTCACTGCCATAGTTTTTTTAAAACCAACTTATGGCTATTTAATATTTAACTGAACCATATTTTCGCGTTCTTGAAAATTTCCAGAATGAAAAAGAACTTACTTTTACCCCTTTCATATGCCCTCAGTATTCATTATGATTTTTCGACAGCATTTGCGTTAATTGTTTTAATAACATGAGAAATAAGTCAGGTATATTTTTAATTAATTTTTTTTTTGTGTGTTTTTGCCAATTTTGCTCAGTTTACTGCTTTAAATACCTAGGCTGTTCCAGGCATTTGCCCTTTCCCCTGGTCGGATTTATATTAACTAATTCTTTCTCTTTTAAAAGCCTCACATTTCAATATTTCGTGGTATTCTTTATCGCCATTATATTTATTTATATTATGACGTCTTACAAAAACTCTTTTTATTGTAACTTTATTCAATTTTGCACGTTGGAATAATATTGTGTAAAATGTTATGGAGCCATTTTTGTCGTCACGTGTTTCATTTACCGCCAAATTCTAGTTGTTTTGTGGAAGTTTTGGTAGAAAATACCTAATAACATCAAGAATTAGATAATTTTCAATAAAATGGATGCCGCAGAACAAACTATAGGGGTCAATATTATAAAAGACACTGTTGGAGAGCGGTGTCAGAAACTTTTTCAAGATTTTTTGGAGGAGTAAGTTTAACCCTTTCGTCAAAGTACTTTTGTGTGAGTTCCATGAGCCACGATGTTACCATGCCAGTCATAAATTTTCTTGTGACTGAGTTGACAGTACCAAAAACTAAATGGATTAACCCCTGTCCGTAGCTCCAGGGCGGCTCCTTGCGGTGCTGTTACTACGTGTGCTCACATCTGTTGTCCGCACAGTAGCAGTAACGGCTTCCTGGATCTATCCCATCCTCAGTTCAAAGTAACTGCATGAAAATCAGCTCTCAGAGCAACCCCTTGAAGCCTACAGTTTAAGGTACAGGATCCATTGTGTACGAGTAGCATGTGCTACTTGTAAGCAAATGCCGAGAAAACTCGGTCCGCGCGCTGTTTCCGTTAAAAAGAGGGGTAGGGGTAATGTTCAGTCATAATTGTCCTCGTTAGTTCGTTCTGAACTACCAAATTGTTCCAGCCCCGAGTCAGTTCCTCCATATTCTTACTCTGCCTATATCTCTCAGCGTTATGACTCGTCCAGGGGTGTAAATTAAGGAGTTCATATTCTTAAAAAATATGCCCATTAAATAAGTTATTAAGAAATTGGTCCGATCCGTGAACGATATTCCTTCTACGCCTGTCAGAATAACACGCCAGCTCCATGAGCTTCTCTTATAAGCCAAAACACACTTTGAGCGTTCCCAGTAAAAATGCGCAAATATTCTGCGTTTAGATTAAAAATAACCGGGTAAAAATGAAAGAAACGACCGAGATTTCGCCTAAATGTCAAATTTCTCTTGCACCAAAGAGCAATTGGGTTTTTAATAACCCATATGCTATTGCAAACATTTATTAAAGATTTTAATAAATAGTTTCAAGTTTCACTTCCGTTTTATGTTCCAAATTGAAGCTGTTTTTGCGATGTTTCTTCTATATTTTTCTATCATTTCTTTCATTTGTACCCAGTTCCCGCGGAGTCGAAATTCAAAATTCTTGCGCATGTTATTCGAAACACCCAAAGTGTGTGTTGACTCATAGTAAAGACACAACTGTGTCTTGCAGATTCCAGGGAACCGCAGATGAGCTGAAGTACCTCCCAGATGCCCAGGAGCTCATCCGGCCTGAACGCAACACACTGACAGTCAGCTATGCCGATGTGGAACAACACAACCAACAACTCGCCACTACAATTCTGGAGGAGTATTACAGGTATGTGCACCCTACCTCCCGTCTCTGCCCCATTTCATCCTCCCTCCCTCACCGGCACCCGCTCTCTGACCAGAGTGGCATTATATAGAAAGTATCAAGACCCGTGATCTATCCACGTACTAAGCCAGATCACACTTTGACTGTTGCCGAAAAGTTTTTGCGTTTCGGTTGAATTCAGTTGGGAAAAGGATATAAAGAAATGATAGATAAAAAAAAAACTGGCAAAATTCAACAAATTTCCATTTTGCCAGAAACATATTCACATATTGGCTATTAAAGGGACTGAATAATATGTAAAATAGTTTTTAAAAAATCATATGATGGGTTTATAAATTTGAAAGTGTGCATGTTGAAAGAAAAGTAGAACTTTGATGTTTTGTTATTATCATTTCTTTATCATTTATCCCAAAAAAAATTGCAGTCGAAACAATACCTCCATCGGAAAGACCCGAAAGTGCGAATTGGCTTGTACTGCATGGACTGCGGGTATGCCCCCACCCCAGTCACTGGCCTATAAACTCAGACCATTGCTTATTCCTCCAAGTTGCAACTTGGTGCAATACTCGAGGACCAACTTGGACTGCAATGCCTTTATTTTGCAAATAACAGAACTATTATTCAGCCATATTTGATTGATACATTCTGATTTCAAGTGGTAATATTTTTTATTTATTTATGTTTTTACGCCAGAGTTTTTCCGTATTTATGTCGTGCCGTGCGCAATTTTGCCAAGGACCGGGGGCAGGTGCCTCCCTCCAAGGAGTTCTACGTCAGCTTTACCGATGTGCCAGCCATGTACAAGTGAGTCCTGACCCCCCCCCCCCCCCCCCACCACCCCCACCCCCTCCCCCTCCTTTCCAGCCCACTCCCAAAACAACTACATAAACGTAAATAAACAAATAAACAAAAGGAGTGATGTGGGAAATCGTTTTACCCTCCCACTCCCCCACCCAAAAAAAAAAAAAAAATGGGGAAAAAATGTAGCAAAGGAATCTTCGAAGTAATAGGTGTATTTATTTTGACATTAAAATGCCACTCTTTTTTTTTTCTTCATTACGGTTAGCGGATTTTGTGTAGTTAGCACTGTTAAGTGCATTTCGTAGTGAGCATTTAATTTTTATTTCTTATTAGTCCGCCGCAGCGCGAAGCGGGAGACTATAGGATTCGGGTCCGTCCGTCCGTCCGTCGACACTTTTTTTGCTATATCTCCGTAACAAGTGAAGCGATTCAATTGTTCTGTTGCAAATGCAAAGACTATGTAGTGGACCTGTGTAACAAGGGGTTATTTTGAAAATTTCGCAAAAATTGGGAAAATGGTAAAACTTTGAAAATACAGCACAATTGACATATTCAATGGGTGTTTGTCGTATTGAAATCCTGTGATTGCACGCTTGCCGTCGACTTAATCATTTTTACTGACATTGTTTATATTTATAAAAATGTATATAATGTATATGTATATTTGTTATTAGGGTTCGGGAGCTAAACACGGCAAAAATTGGTACGCTACTGAAGATGACCGGACAGGTAGTGCGCACCCACCCCGTACACCCGGAGCTCGTGAGCGGCACGTTCATCTGTCTGGACTGTCAGACGGTGATCAAGGATGTGGAGCAACAGTTCAAATTCACCCAGGTACCCGAAGGCGGATTTTAGGGGGCGGCTGGAGTGGGGGGGGGGGGGGGGGGGGATGGCAGGCGCCTTTTTAGGCCACAACCCTTCGGATAAGGGCCCATAGGTTTGAGGTGTCCGTCTGTCTGACTCAGTCTGTCCGTCCGTCTGTCCGAAATCGCTTTATACCCCTATGAATTTGGGGGGCGGTTGGGGCCTGCTTGTGTTTCACAAATACTAGTTGTTTCATACAAGGTGTTGAAGTTAAATATACACAAGTAGTTGGGGGGGGGGGGGGGGGGGGGGGTCCGAAGGGGGATCGACAGACTCAAATTCAGAGGTTGAAGTTCACGTATAAATGTGGGGGTCTTTCATGTTTACAAACTGATATAAAGTTGGTTCATTCTATTTTCAGCCCACAATCTGCAGGAATCCCGTGTGCGCCAATCGGGCGCGTTTTCAGCTCGACGTCAACAAATCGCGCTTTGTTGACTTCCAGAAAGTGCGAATACAGGAGACGCAAGCGGAGCTTCCCCGGGGCAGTATTCCGAGAAGGTGAGGGAAACTTTTTACCCCCCCCCCCTCATCCCACTTTCCGCCATCACTCCCCCCTCCCACTCCCCCCCCCCCCCCCCCCCGCCATTACCCCCAAGTCCTGTACGCGAAATTTTTGACGTTAGCCATTGGCTGAAGCATTATCAGAGGGGCGTGTTTTGTCTCTATTCAACCCAACCCCTTCGTCCTGCTCTCCCCCCACTACCCCGCGCCAAATTTATGACGTCACTCAGTGACTCTTACAGCAAGGGGACTTTTATGTTCACGACCCGCCCCTATTCCTGTACGCAAAAAGTCGTGACGTCACTCATTGACTGCACCATTAGCGATTGTTCTTTTTAGCCCAGCTTACGTTACACGTAAGCTGGGGTATTCCTATCGGTTTGCGGGCGGTGTCCGTTAGTTAGTTAGTTAGTTAGTTAGTTAGTTAGTTAGTTGTTTATTTAGTAAACTTTGGTTCAAAATGCATCTCCTCCTACAATTTTGAACCGATGTCATTTATTTTTGGTGTGAGGCATCCCTAAGGGGTCATGCATACGGCTTGTGCTTTTCTAGTCGATCGGGTGATTTTTGAATTTTTGGCGAATTTTTAAAGAAAAAAATTTAAAATGTATCTCCTCCTACATTTTTGACCCGATGTCATTTATTTTTGGTATGAGGCACCCCTAAAGGGTCGTGCATACGGCTTGTGCTTTTTTAGTCGATCGCGCAATTTTTGTATTTTTGGGGAATTTTTAAAGCAAAAATTTCGAAAATAATTCAAAATGCATCTACTCCTACAATTTTGATTCCATGTCATTTATTTTTGGTGTGAGGCATCCCTAAGGAGTCGTGCATACGGCTTGTGCTTTTTTAGTCGATTGGGTGATTTTTGAATTTTAGGGGAATTTTTAAAGAAAAAAATTTAAAATGTGTCTCCTCCTACATTTTTGACCCGATGTGATTTATTTTTGGTATGAGGCACCCCTAAAGTGTCGTGCATACGGCTTGTGCTTTTCTAGTCGATCGGGTGATTTTTTAATTTTTGGCGAATTTTTGAAGAAAAAAATTTAAAATGTATCTCGTCCTACATTTTTGATCCGATGTCTTTTTTTTTTAGCCCAGTTGGCTTTTTAGCCAACAGGGCTATACAGATGGGGGCAAGTGTTTTTAACCTTCTACTGCATTAGGAAATTTTTTTATTTTTTTGGTTTAAACCATTTTTGGCGATTTTATTGCCAATTTGGGCAAAATACGAAAAAACCTATCTAGTCCCTCATTTTTCATCGGAAGATTCCGAAATTTTTTATGAAGAAACTAGAACTAAGGGGTGAAAAAAGTACTTTTTTCGATTTTTGAATTTCGCCTTATTTTTGAATCTACTGAGCTTCAAAGTTTGCAACTTCTAAAAATTGGCAAATTTCCATTTTTTTTTCTTAACAAAGTAGTTAAAGTGGAATATCTTTTTTATTTTTCATCCGATTCGTACCAAATTTTAAACGCGAGTTTTTAACCTTCTACTGCATTAGGAATTTTTTTTTATTTTTTGGTTTAAACCATTTTTGGCGATTTTATTGCCAATTTGGGCAAAATACGAAAAAATCTATCTAGTCCCTCATTTTTCATCGGAAGATTCCGAAATTTGTTATGAAGAAACTAGAACTAAGGGGTGAAAAAAGTACATTTTTCGATTTTTGAATTTCGCCTTCTTTTTGAATCTACTGAGCTTCGAAGTTTGCAGCTTTTAAAAAATTGGAAATTTCCATTTTTCTTCTTAAAAAAGCAAAGTTTCAATTTGCAGAGGGGCACAATATGTTACATGCAAGTACTTCTGGTTTGACTTTTCAGTAATTTTGTTGTCAGTGGGTCATTTCTATGATATTTTCAAGTGGGCGATAATAGGGAACATTGGGCGATAAAGCAAGAAAGTTGTAATTTTCGGTTTAAAAGTGCAGGAATCAATTCTATGTCCCAAAAATATGATAAATATGATATTTTTCGGATGGGCGATAATAGGGAATATTGGTCGATACTGCAAGAAAGTTGTAATTTTCGCTTTAAATGTGCAGGAAACAATTCTAGGACCCGAAAATATGATAAATATAATATTTTACGGGTGGGCGATAATAGGGAACATTTTGCGAAAATGTAAGAAAGTTGTAATTTTCGCTTTAAAAGTGCAGGGATCAGTTCTATGACCCGAAAATATGATAAATGTCATATTTTTCGGGTAGGCGATAATAGGGAATATTGGGCGATAATGTAAGAAAATTGTAATTTTCGCTTTAAAAGTGCAGGAATCAATTCTATGTCCCGAAAATATGATAAATATAATATTTTTCGGGTGGGCGATAATAGGGAATATTGGGCGATAAAGCAAGAAAGTTGTAATTTTCGCTTTAAAAGTGCTGGAATAAATTCTATGACCCGAAAATATGATAAATATGATATTTTTCGTGTCGGCGATAATAGGGAACATTGGGCGATAATGCAAGAAAGTTGTAATTTTCGCTTTAAAAGTGCAGGAATCAATTCTGTGACCCGAAAATATGATAAATGTGATATTTTTCGGGTGGGCGATATCAGGGAATATTGGGCGAAAAAGCAAGAAAGTTGTAATTTTCGCTTTAAAAGTGCAGGTAACAATTCTATGACCCGAAAATATGATAAATATAATATTTTTCGGGTGGGCGATAATAGGGAACATTGGGCGATAATGCACGAAGTTTGTAATTTTCGCTTTTAAAGTACAGGAATCAATTCTATGTACCGAAAATATGATAAATGTGATATTTTTAAGGTGGGTGATAATAGGGAATATTGGGCGATAATGTAAGAAGATTGTAATTTTCGCTTTAAAAGTGCAAGAATATATTCTGTGACCCGAAAATATGATAAATATGATATTTTTCGGATGGGCGATAATAGGGAATATTGGGCGATACTGCAAGAAAGTTGTAATTTTCGCTTTAAAAGTGCAGGAAACAATTCTAGGACCCGAAAATATGATAAATATAATATTTTTCGGGTGGGCGATAATAGGGAACATTGGGCGATAATGTAAGAAAGCTGTAGTTTTCGCTTTAAAATTGCAGGAATCAATTCTATGACCCGAAAATATGATAAATGTGCTATTTTTCGTGTGGGCGATAATAGGGAACATTGGGCGATAATGCAAGAAAGTTGTAATTTTCGCTTTAAAAGTGCAGGTATCAATTCTGTGACCCAAAAATATGATCAATGTGATATTTTACGGGGGGACGATAACAGGGAATATTGGGCGATAAAGCAAGAAAGTTGTAATTTTCGCTTTTAATTTGCAGGAAACAATTCTAGGACCCGAAAATATGATAAATATAATATTTTTCGGGTGGGCGATAATAGGGAACGTTGGGCGATAATGTAAGAAAGCTGTAGTTTTCGCTTTAAAAGTGCAGGAATCAATTCTATGACCCGAAAATATGATAAATGTGCTATTTTTCGTGTGGGCGATAATAGGGAACATTGGGCGATAATGCAAGAAAGTTGTAATTTTCGCTTTAAAAGTGCAGGAATCAATTCTGTGACCCGAAAAAATGATCAATGTGATATTTTACGGAGGGGGCGATAACAGGGAATATTGGGCGATAAAGCAAGAAAGTTGTAATTTTCGCTTTAAAAGTGCAGTAAACAATTCTAGGACCCGAAAATATGATAAATATAATATTTTTAGGGTGGGCGATAATAGGGAACATTGGGCGATAATGTAAGAAAGTTGTAATTTTCGCTTTAAAAGAGCAGGAATCAATTCTATGACACGAAAATATGATAAATATGATATTTTTCGGATAGCCGATAATAGGGAACATTGGGCGATAATGCAAGAAAGTTGTAATTTTCGCTTTTAAAGTGCAGGTATCAATTCTGTGACCCAAAAATATGATCAATGTGATATTTTACGGGGGGACGATAACAGGGAATATTGGGCGATAAAGCAAGAAAGTTGTAATTTTCGCTTTAAAAGTGCAGGAATCAATTCTGTGACCCGAAAAAATGATCAATGTGATATTTTACGGAGGGGGCGATAACAGGGAATATTGGGCGATAAAGCAAGAAAGTTGTAATTTTCGCTTTAAAAGTGCAGTAAACAATTCTAGGACCCGAAAATATGATAAATATAATATTTTTAGGGTGGGCGATAATAGGGAACATTGGGCGATAATGTAAGAAAGTTGTAATTTTCGCTTTAAAAGAGCAGGAATCAATTCTATGACACGAAAATATGATAAATATGATATTTTTCGGATAGCCGATAATAGGGAACATTGGGCGATAATGCAAGAAAGTTGTAATTTTCGCTTTTAAAGTGCAGGTATCAATTCTGTGACCCAAAAATATGATCAATGTGATATTTTACGGGGGGACGATAACAGGGAATATTGGGCGATAAAGCAAGAAAGTTGTAATTTTCGCTTTAAAAGTGCAGGAAACAATTCTAGGACCCGAAAATATGATAAATATAATATTTTTCGGGTGGGCGATAATAGGGAACGTTGGGCGATAATGTAAGAAAGCTGTAGTTTTCGCTTTAAAATTGCAGGAATCAATTCTATGACCCGAAAATATGATAAATGTGCTATTTTTCCTGTGGGCGATAAAAGGGAACATTGGGCGATAATGCAAGAAAGTTGTAATTTTCGCTTTAAAAGTGCAGGAATCAATTCTGTGACCCGAAAATATGATCAATGTGATATTTTACGGGGGGGGGCGATAATAGGGAATATTGGGCGATAAAGCAAGAAAGTTGTAATTTTCGCTTTAAAAGTGCAGGAAACAATTCTAGGACCCGAAAATATGATAAATATAATATTTTTAGGATGGGCGATAATAGGGAACATTGGGCGATAATGTAAGAAAGTTGTAATTTTCGCTTTAAAAGAGCAGGAATCAATTCTATGACACGAAAATATGATAAATATGATATTTTTCGGATAGCCGATAATAGGGAACATTGGGCGATAATGCAAGAAAGTTGTAATTTTCGCTTTTAAAGTGCAGGTATCAATTCTGTGACCCAAAAATATGATCAATGTGATATTTTACGGGGGGACGATAACAGGGAATATTGGGCGATAAAGCAAGAAAGTTGTAATTTTCGCTTTAAAAGTGCAGGAAACAATTCTAGGACCCGAAAATATGATAAATATAATATTTTTCGGGTGGGCGATAATAGGGAACGTTGGGCGATAATGTAAGAAAGCTGTAGTTTTCGCTTTAAAATTGCAGGAATCAATTCTATGACCCGAAAATATGATAAATGTGCTATTTTTCGTGTGGGCGATAATAGGGAACATTGGGCGATAATGCAAGAAAGTTGTAATTTTCGCTTTAAAAGTGCAGGAATCAATTCTGTGACCCGAAAATATGATCAATGTGATATTTTACGGGGGGGGGGCGATAATAGGGAATATTGGGCGATAAAGCAAGAAAGTTGTAATTTTCGCTTTAAAAGTGCAGGAAACAATTCTAGGACCCGAAAATATGATAAATATAATATTTTTAGGATGGGCGATAATAGGGAACATTGGGCGATAATGTAAGAAAGTTGTAATTTTCGCTTTAAAAGAGCAGGAATCAATTCTATGACACGAAAATATGATAAATATGATATTTTTCGGATAGCCGATAATAGGGAATATTGGGCGATAAAGCAAGAAAGTTGTAATTTTCGCTTTAAAAGTGCAGGAAACAATTCAAGGACCCGAAAATATGATAAATATAATATTTTTCGGGTGGGCGATAATAGGGAACATTGGGCGATAATGTAAGAAAGTTTTAATTTTCGCTTTAAAAGGGCAGGAATCAATTCTAAAACCCGAAAATATGATATTTTTCGGATGGGCGATAATAGGGAATGTTGGGCGATAATGCAAGAAAGTTGTAATTTTCGCTTTAAAAGTGCAGGAATCAATTCTATGACCCGAAAATATGATAAATGTGATATTTTTCGGGTGGGCGATAATAGGGAATATTGGGCGATAATGTAAGAAAATTGTAATTTTCGCTTTAAAAGTGCAGGAATCAATTCTGTGACCCTAAAATATGATAAATATGATATTTTTTCGGATGGTTGATAATAGGGAACATTGGGCGATAGTGCAAGAAAATTGTAATTTTCGCTTTAAAAGTGCAGAAAACAATTCTATGACTACAAAATATGATAAATGTGATATTTTTCGGGTGGGCGATAATAGCGAACGTTGGGCGATAATGTAAGAAAGTTTTAATTTTCGCTTTAAAAGTGCAATAATCAATTCTATGACCCGAAAATATGATAAATATGATATTTTTCGTGTCGGCGATAATAGGGAACATTGGGCGATAATGCAAGAAAGTTGTAATTTTCGCTTTAAAAGTGCAGGAATCAATTCTATGACCCGAAAATATGATAAATGTGATAGTTTTCGGGTGGGCGATAATAGGGAATATTGGGCGATAATGCAAGAAAGTTGTAATTTTCGCTTTAAAAGTGCAGGGATCAATTCTATGTCCCGAAAATATGACAAATATGATATTTTTTGGATGGGCGATAATAGGGAACATTGGGCGATAGTGCAAGAAAGTTGTAATTTTCGCTTTAAAAGTGCAGAAAACAATTCTATGACTACAAAATATGAAAAGTGTGATATTTTTCGGGTGGGCGATAATAGCGAACGTTGGGCGATAATGTAAGAAAGTTTTAATTTTCGCTTTAAAAGTGCAATAATCAATTCTATGACCCGAAAATATGATAAATATGATATTTTTCGTGTCGGCGATAATAGGGAACATTGGGCGATAATGCAAGAAAGTTGTAATTTTCGCTTTTAAAGTACAGGAATCAATTCTATGTACCGAAAATATGATAAATGTGATATTTTTCAGGTGGGTGATAATAGGGAATATTGGGCGATTATGTAAGAAGATTGTAATTTTCGCTTTAAAAGTGCAAGAATATATTCTGTGACCCGAAAATATGATAAATATGATATTTTTCGGATGGGCGATAATAGGGAATATTGGGCGATACTGCAAGAAAGTTGTAATTTTCGCTTTAAAAGTGCAGGAAACAATTCTAGGACCCGAAAATATGATAAATATAATATTTTTCGGGTGGACGATAATAGGGAACATTGGGCGATAATGTAAGAAAGCTGTAGTTTTCGCTTTAAAATTGCAGGAATCAATTCTATGACCCGAAAATATGATAAATGTGCTATTTTTCGTGTGGGCGATAATAGGGAACATTGGGCGATAATGCAAGAAAGTTGTAATTTTCGCTTTAAAAGTGCAGGTATCAATTCTGTGACCCAAAAATATGATCAATGTGATATTTTACGGGGGGACGATAACAGGGAATATTGGGCGATAAAGCAAGAAAGTAGTAATTTTCGCTTTTAAAGTGCAGGAAACAATTCTAGGACCCGAAAATATGATAAATATAATATTTTTCGGGTGGGCGATAATAGGGAACGTTGGGCGATAATGTAAGAAAATTGTAATTTTCGCTTTAAAAGTGCAGGAATCAATTCTGTGACCCTAAAATATGATAAATATGATATTTTTTCGGATGGTTGATAATAGGGAACATTGGGCGATAGTGCAAGAAAATTGTAATTTTCGCTTTAAAAGTGCAGAAAACAATTCTATGACTACAAAATATGATAAATGTGATATTTTTCGGGTGGGCGATAATAGCGAACGTTGGGCGATAATGTAAGAAAGTTTTAATTTTCGCTTTAAAAGTGCAATAATCAATTCTATGACCCGAAAATATGATTAATATGATATTTTTCGTGTCGGCGATAATAGGGAACATTGGGCGATAATGCAAGAAAGTTGTAATTTTCGCTTTAAAAGTGCAGGAATCAATTCTATGACCCGAAAATATGATAAATGTGATAGTTTTCGGGTGGGCGATAATAGGGAATATTGGGCGATAATGCAAGAAAGTTGTAATTTTCGCTTTAAAAGTGCAGGGATCAATTCTATGTCCCGAAAATATGATAAATATGATATTTTTTGGATGGGCGATAATAGGGAACATTGGGCGATAGTGCAAGAAAGTTGTAATTTTCGCTTTAAAAGTGCAGAAAACAATTCTATGACTACAAAATATGATAAATGTGATATTTTTCGGGTGGGCGATAATAGCGAACGTTGGGCGATAATGTAAGAAAGTTTTAATTTTCGCTTTAAAAGTGCAATAATCAATTCTATGACCCGAAAATATGATAAATATGATATTTTTCGTGTCGGCGATAATAGGGAACATTGGGCGATAATGCAAGAAAGTTGTAATTTTCGCTTTTAAAGTACAGGAATCAATTCTATGTACCGAAAATATGATAAATGTGATATTTTTCAGGTGGGTGATAATAGGGAATATTGGGCGATTATGTAAGAAGATTGTAATTTTCGCTTTAAAAGTGCAAGAATATATTCTGTGACCCGAAAATATGATAAATATGATATTTTTCGGATGGGCGATAATAGGGAATATTGGGCGATACTGCAAGAAAGTTGTAATTTTCGCTTTAAAAGTGCAGGAAACAATTCTAGGACCCGAAAATATGATAAATATAATATTTTTCGGGTGGACGATAATAGGGAACATTGGGCGATAATGTAAGAAAGCTGTAGTTTTCGCTTTAAAATTGCAGGAATCAATTCTATGACCCGAAAATATGATAAATGTGATAGTTTTCGTGTGGGCGATAATAGGGAACATTGGGCGATAATGCAAGAAAGTTGTAATTTTCGCTTTAAAAGTGCAGGTATCAATTCTGTGACCCAAAAATATGATCAATGTGATATTTTACGGGGGGACGATAACAGGGAATATTGGGCGATAAAGCAAGAAAGTTGTAATTTTTGCTTTAAAAGTGCAGGAAACAATTCTAGGACCCGAAAATATGATAAATATAATATTTTTCGGGTGGGCGATAATAGGGAATGTTGGGCGATAATGTAAGAAAGCTGTAGTTTTCGCTTTAAAATTGCAGGAATCAATTCTATGACCCGAAAATATGATAAATGTGCTATTTTTCGTGTGGGCGATAATAGGGAACATTGGGCGATGATGCAAGAAAGTTGTAATTTTCGCTTTAAAAGTGCAGGAATCAATTCTGTGACCCGAAAATATGATCAATGTGATATTTTACGGGGGGGCGATAACAGGGAATATTGGGCGATAAAGCAAGAAAGTTGTAATTTTCGCTTTAAAAGTGCAAGGATCAATGCTATGACCCGAAAATATGATAAATATAATATTTTTAGGGTGGGCGATAATAGGGAACATTGGGCGATAATGTAAGAAAGTTGTAATTTTCGCTTTAAAAGAGCAGGAATCAATTCTATGACACGAAAATATGATAAATATGATATTTTTCGGATAGCCGATAATAGGGAACATTGGTCGATAATGCAAGATAGTTGTAATTTTCGCTTTAAAAGTGCTGGAATGAATTCTATAACCCGAAAATATGATAAATTTGATATTTTTCGTGTGGGCGATAATAGGGAACATTGGGCGATAATGCAGTAAAGTTGTAATTTTCGCTTTAAAAGTGCAGAGATCAATTCTGTGACCCGAAAATATGATAAATGTGATATATTTCGGGTGGGCGATATCAGGGAATATTGGGCCAAAAAGCAAGAAAGTTGTAATTTCGCTTTAAAAGTGCAGGAAACAATTCTAGGACCCGAAAATATGATAAATATAATATTTTAGGGTGGGCGATAATAGGGAACATTGGGCGATAATGTAAGAAAGTTGTAATTTTCGCTTTTAAAGTGCAGGAAGCAATTATATGACCCGACAATATGATAAATGTGATATTTTTCGGGTGGTCGATAGCCTCTTTTTCATTTTTCCCACGCAAATTAAAATTAATTAGGGTCCACATATTTTTGACGAACCCCCCGCTTTGAAGTTTACCAGGGCATTTGAAGTACGCCTGTCAGGGTAGACTATCCACGGTCTGGATATACCTCACCCGATCATTTGTCGATTTTTAATTAAACGCTGGCCTAGTACCACCCTGGATAGGAATCCACGTTTAAGTAATCGTATGCAACAAAAGGCTCGAGATAAGTGCATATAAGAAAGGACGTTATTTAAATTTTGGGAGTTCTACTTTTCTTTGATATCAAATTAAATTGGAGAAAAATTCCTGTTTTTACATATATATTTTTATTTGACAAATATCGTACCGTGTTCTGGATAGGATGTTCCAAAACTGTATGCACATTTTTATACTCAACACAACACAAGTAAATAAACATGCGCATTGATCCGAAATAAGAACCGCACATCAACGCAAGGTAAATAAACATGCGCACTGATCCGAAATGCAAACCGTACATCAACGCAAGTTAAATAAACATGCGCACTGGTCCGAAAAAAGAACCGCACATCAACACAATGTAAATAAACATGCGCACTGATCCGAAATAAGAACCGCACATCAACACAAGTAAATAAACATGCACACTGATCCGAAATGCCAACCGCACATCAACGCAAGTTAAATAAACATGCGCACTGGTCCGAAATTCGAACCGCGCATCAACGCCACTTAAATAAACGTGTGGAGTGGTTCGAAATGTGAACCACGCGCCAACGCAAGTTAAACAAACATTTTTACTGGTCCAGAATAAGAACTTCGCATCAATACAAGTTCAATAAACGTGCGCACTGGTCCGATATTCGAACCGCGCGTCAACGCAAGTTAAATAAATATGCGCAATGGCCCGAAATTCGAACTGCTCATCAACGCAAGTTGAATAAACATGCGCACTGGTCCAAAATGCAAACCGCGCACCAATGCAAGTTAAATAAACATATACACACGTCCAAAATAAGCACCGTGCAAGTTAGATAAACATGCAAACTCTTCCGAAATGCGAACCGCGCATCAAGACAACCTAAGGAAACTTGTGCACTTGTCCAAAATAAGAACGAAAGTAATATAAACATGCGCATTGGTCTGGAATAAGAACCGCGCATTAATCTTTATTAAGTTAAATAAACATGTGCACTGTTCCAAAATGAGAGCCGCGCATCAACGCAAATTAAATAAACATGCGCACTTGTCTGAATTAGAACCGCGCATTGAGGCAAGTTACATAAATATGCGCAATGGTCCGAAATGCGAGCGTTGTTTGAAGGTATCTATGGCAAACTATCCAGTCTACCAGATATACAAAAAATCTGTTCCCCATTTTTCTGGGAAAGAAATCTTTGTATGCATTTATCGGTCTATGTTCTGGTCCTGTGCTAAATTAATTATTGAGCTAGCTCTTTGCCGTCTCATCTTTTGAAGCTTGATATTTCAGGGAAATTCCTTCGCTCATGCACGCTGGAATGGGTCTTATTGCGTTTCGTAAGCTGGGACTTTGTCCTTGGACAAACTTGTTTTCACTCCCCCACCCTCCATGCCGTGTTGGCAAAATTGATGACGTCATTAATAGACTACAACATTCGTGAACGCGCAGATTCGAAATGCACGTGTTGTGTTTGTTGAGTTGTTTATGACGATTTCCATTTTTCTTTCTTGAAGGTTCTAATAAGTTTTTTTTTCTCCCCCCAGTGTTGAGGTCATTCTGAGAGCGGAGGCAGTAGAAACGGCACAGGCCGGAGACAAGTGCGACTTCATCGGAACTCTGATCGTTGTTCCCGATGTGGGCACGCTGTCAATGCCAGGTAATGGATGAGTACCTCACGTTTTGCTGATCGCTGATGCGATGAGTGACCTTAAATGCAAAGCCATACATCACATTTTCTCTCTCTGTCATCTCAGAGAGTGATGCAGAGTGCGTGTTTTGGGTGCGCTTTGAATGGCTAATGTCTCGAGTGACCTTAAATGTCTATAGAGCTGTTACGTCACGGCCTTCTCTTCCCTCCCGTGTGTTTTGCAGGTGCGCGGGCGGAGACGAGCGCTCGGGGCCGCGGCAACGACGCCGCCCAGGCTGAGGGCGTGAGTGGCCTTAAGGCGCTCGGTGTGCGCGACCTCTCCTACCGTCTCGCCTTTCTGGCGTGCAGTGTCAAAGCCTGTAATAGAAAGGTAAGCGAGGGAACTTCCGTTGCCCCGTCCACCCCCCCCCCCCCTCTAAAAAACATATTGAATTATTCCTAAAATATACGCCGAAGTTTGATGTTGTTTGATGTGCAAAACCACTAGAAATTCCAAACGCGCCCTCCCCCTTCCTACCCACCCCCCCCCAAAAAAAAAAATGGTTGAAGTTTGAGTAGTGACGTCATAAGTATTTGTGTATATGCGTGACGTGGCATGGCACTCCAAGCCAGCAGGAGAAAGAAAATGTGAAAATGGAATATTTGTGTATGACGTCATCACTTGTGTATGTACGTGACGTAGCGGTGTTTGATTGGCCTAGTACGGGGGTATCGACACGCGCAGCGAGGAGGAGATCACGCCGGAGACGATCAAGAAACAGATGACGGAGGCGGAGTGGCAGAAGGTGTACGAGATGAGCAAGGACCGGAACCTGTACCAAAATCTGTGCCAGAGCCTCTTCCCCACCATCCACGGTACGTGCCAACCCCCCTCCCCCCCCCCCCCCCGCCTCCCCACTCCCCACCCCCTCCCCTCCCCCACGAGATGAGCAAGGACAGGAACCTGTACCAGAACCTGTGCCAGAGCCTCTTCCCCACCATCCACGGTACGTGCCATGCCCCCTCTCTTCCCCTCCTCCCCCCCCCACCTTTTAATAGTTGGGTAATGGTTGATTAATAGTTGCTATTGACTTCCAATAAGTATATGCAAATGGTAGACATTTGAATTTTTGTTGTGCTTGGTCAGAAAGTTAGTTTGAGGAAACGATGCCTGTTGCGGTTCCCCACTGGTAGTGGGTGGAATCAGCACGGGACGAACTGTGTGGGTATTTCAGCTGGTACCAATGTCCTAACTAGTGTTGTAACAGTCGATCCAAACGGTCGACTAGTTGGCCGGTTTTTTACAAAAGTCGGTCGGTCGACCCATCAAAATAATAACGTCGACTTTTGAAAAACACACACACACATGGCACATAATAATTTCCGCACGCCCAATTCTTGGCCTTTCTTGTTAACGCTGGTCAGTGTGTGCTGCAACAGACTTCTATACTTGACGTCTAGATCTCACAACGCGCATGCTTGCGTGATTGTACTAGAGTAAGGAATCGCGTATTAAAGAAACTTGTTCTTAAGGGTAGATTTCTTGCTAATGTAACTGCTGTTGTCAGGTACATTTAATTTATTTATTTGTTTTTTTTTTTTTTCTTGTTATTCGGTTTGTCTTTGGTTTACTAAACGTATTTAAGGAAACATCTTGATTTTATTGATTTTATTTTATTAAACCTTACATAACGAACTACCAGCGTAGTAGATTAAGAAAGAATAGGGATAACATTTTGTGTCAATAGTCGACTCAGAGTCGACTCGCTGGTTGAAAAGTCGGAAGTCGGTCGACTCTGTATTGGTGAGTCGGATTACAACACTAGTCCCTACACAGTCTTGTTTGTTTGTGTTGGCCAGGGAACGATGAAGTGAAGCGGGGCATCCTGCTCATGTTGCTCGGCGGCGTTGCCAAGGTGACGGGTGAGGGCACGCACCTGCGCGGGGACATTAATGTGTGCATCGTGGGCGATCCCAGTACCGCCAAGAGTAATTTCCTGAAGTAAGTACCCAGTACCGCCAAGAATAAGTACACTGAGTTCCTTTTCTTTCCTGAAGTAACCGAAGTCAAACACTACTAATATATATATATATATATATATATATATATATATATATATATATATAGCAGTAGTACTTTGACCTCGGTACTGCAAAGTGAGTACAGAAGGCGGTGTGTAGGAGGTGGGGGGAGGGGGGGGGTGTGTGTAGCTGTTACTTGTTGGGAGGAGGAGGAGTGGAGCTGTCACTGACCCCTGTGATGTTCGCTGTTGTAGGATGGTGGAGGAGTTTAGCCCCCGCGCCGTTTATACGAGTGGTAAGGCCAGCACGGCCCGTTGGGGGGGGGGGGGTTGGGGGTGGGAGGAGGAGGGGTGTAGCTGACGCTGACCCCTGTGATGTTCGCTGTTGTAGGATGGTGGAGGAGTTTAGCCCCCGCGCCGTTTACACGAGTGGTAAGGCCAGCACGGCAGCAGGACTGACAGCAGCTGTAGTGAAAGACGAGGAGAGCCATGAGTTTGTGATCGAGGCGGGGGCACTGATGCTGGCTGACAATGTGAGTTCTCGATCGGGGGCAGGGGGGAGGTGAGATGGGGAGGAGACGGGGAGCAAGGAGTTATATTTTACGGGGAGAGGGAGGAGGGTGGGGGTGAGAAAAGGTGAGATGGGGGAGGCAACGGAGAAGAATAGGTTTTGTTTATCGTGCGGGGGGAGGGGATAGACGGGGAGGAAGGAGTTATATTTTACGGGGAGAGGGGGGGGGGGTGAGATGGGGGAGGCAACGGAGAAGAATGAGTTGTGTTTTGCGGGGGGGGGGGAGATGGGCATGGCTTTGAATAAGTTTTAGTTCTCGAGCGAGGAGAAGGCCGGAGGAGGGCGGGGGTTGTGGAGGCTCATTGGCGGTGTGGTTCGCGAGGGGCCTCACCCCGTTCCTCACCCCGTTCCAATCGATGGAGCAGAGTCCGGTAGATTTTGTCAACAGAGAAACAGACAGACAGACAGAGATAGAAAGAGAGAGAATATGTGCCGAGGAAGAATTATCCTGGAAGGATGTTGGCTGAGGCCTTGGGGGGGCTTCGCGACACTTTTTGGACCCTTGGAGGTTTTGGGACATTGGGAGCTTTTTTGGACACTTTGGAGCTTTTTGGCACAGTATTGGTCCACAAGTGTCAACAAACAAAAGCATTGTGGTTCATTCTGTGGCGAGAAGCTCGGAGTGTTGACCCAGCAAAAGCCGGCCCACCGAGGCTGTCAATGTTCCGGAAGGCTGTATCAATGTTCCGGAGGGCCGTCAATGTTCCGGAAGACCATGTCAGTGTTGCGGAAGGCTGTCGTAATGTTCCGGAAGGCTGTCGCAATGTTCCGGAAGGCTGTCGCAATGTTCCGGAGGGCTCCGTGAATCTTCGTGAAAAATCCCGAATGGCTACTGACAAACAAAAATGGTCAACTTCGCTGCGCTGCACTTTGTCACCAGTACACTGCAACTGTTTTACACACAACATATTGTAAATAAATAAATGATAATAAAATAATTTTAAAAAGGAAAGAAAACGGTATTATTTGCGGCATCACGTGTTTTAAAGAGAGTTAAAAATTTTGAAAATTAGGATGACTATAAATGTTGCTGGTGTTGCAGTTTTGTTTTCCATATAATCATTTTTTATTGTTTTTATTTATTTTAGTTTTATTGGTGTATTTATTTATTTTATTATTTTTATTTATTTATTTATTTTTTTTTTTGCTGCAGGGCGTGTGCTGCATTGACGAGTTTGACAAGATGGATCCGCGGGACCAGGTGGCGATCCATGAGGCCATGGAACAGCAGACGATCTCCATCACCAAGGCGGGCGTGCGGGTGAGTGGGCGGGGGGGGGGGGTGAGTGGGCGCGTGGGGGGTGGAGGGGTGTAGCAGGACCAGGTGGCGATCCACGAGGCCATGGAACAACAGGCGATCTCCATCACCAAGGCGGGCGTGCGGGTGAGTGGGCGGGGGGGAGGGGGTGAGTGGGCGGGGGGTGGGGGCGGGGGAGGGGGTGTGTTTGAGTGCAGCAGCGAATCATGGGTTATGACGGGGAGGTTTGTGGGGGTGGGGCAGCAGGGGTGGGTTTGAGTGCATCAACGGATCCGGGGACATCTGAAAGAATGATTTGTTGCACTCGTTTACTGGGTATTCAAGAGCCTGACACCCCCTCCCCACAAAAAAATAAATGAAAAAAATTAGTAAATAAAATAAAAAATACGTTTTTTTAATGTTCAGGCGACTCTGAACGCCCGGACGTCGATCCTGGCTGCCGCGAACCCGATCAACGGTCGCTACGATCGGTCCAAGTCGCTCAAGCAGAACATCAACATGACGGCACCCATCATGTCACGCTTTGATCTCTTCTTCATCCTGGTCGATGAGTGCAACGAGGTGACGGACTATGCCATCGCACGCCGCATCGTCGACTTGCACAGGTGACGTCATCATCTCCCCCCTCCTCCCCCCACCCCCAGCCCCGCCCCGCCCTTCGCCCCTGACTACCTCCCCCCCCTCCTCCAGCCCCGCGCCATCGCACGCCGAATCGTCGACTTGCACAGGTGACGTCATCTCACCCTAACCCCTCCCCCCCCTTCCCCCGCCCTTCGCTCCTAACTACCCCCCCTGCTCCTCCTCCCCCCCCCCCCCCGCGCTCCGCTATGCCATCGCACGCCAGGTTGTCGCTTTGCACAGCTGACTTCTTGCACAACACCCCCTCCCCTTCACCCCCCCCCCCCCCACGACTTACTCCACTCGCGTCCCCTTCCCGCCTTCATCCGTGTGTTGCTGTGCTGGTCATACTGTGTGGCTGTGTAATCAGCTTGTGTTGCTATGTAATCAGACTGTGTTGCTGTGTTGGTAGGTTAAGCGAGGCGGCGGCGGAGAGGGAGTACGTCCCCTTCCCGCCTTCATCCGTGTGTTGCTGTGCTGGTCAGACTGTGTGGCTGTGTAATCAGCTTGTGTTGCTATGTAATCAGACTGTGTTGCTTGGTAGGTTAAGCGAGGCGGCGGCGGAGAGGGAGTAGGTCCCCTTCCCGCCACCATCCGTGTGTTGCTTTGCTGGTCAGACTGTGTGGCTGTGTAATCAGACTGTGTTGCTGTGTTGCCAGGTTAAGCGAGGCGGCGGCGGAGAGGGAGTACGGTCTGGAGGACATCCAGCGTTACGTCACGTTTGCCAAGCAGTTCAAGCCAAAGGTTTGCAAAAAATAAAAAGAAAAATAAAAATAAAATAAAAATATACATAAAATAAAAAATTATGTAATAAAAATAGAGGAGTAGTAATAAATACTAGTTATACCAATAATAATTACAGTTATAAATATCAGGGTTCGCGTTGGCGGGGTTTTTGTCCACTTTTTGGGCATTTTTTACGAAATGACCCAGTCTTTCTAGACCCAACTGAGTCACACTGTCCTGTTTTGACTCACTTTCCTGAGAACCCAGCGCGAACCCTAAATATTAATGGTTTATAATTTAAAAAATGCTAATAAATGTAATAAAAAGAATAAAATTAAAATAAATAAAAAATAACTGATAATTAAAAATAATAGTAGTTACAAGTGGCAAAAATAAGACAATTAATGACGCGCTTTGCCGCGGCAGATCAGCGCGGACGCGCAGGAATACATCGTGGAGGAGTACAAGCGCCTGCGCCAGCGGGACGCCACTGGCGCCGCCAAGTCGGCGTGGCGCATCACGGTGCGCCAGCTCGAGAGTATGATACGCCTGTCGGAGGGAATCGCGCGTCTCTATTGTCAAGATGAGGTTCATTATATTAGAAAACTAAATTAAATTTTTTAAGTTTTAAAAATGAAATTAAAAAAAAAAGAGGGCGCTGAGGTATGTCTCAGTAGAAGGGTTCGAAATTGATTTCAAAATTACTTAATTATTACAGGGTTCATAGCGATCTTTGAAATCCTGGAAAATCCTGGAATTCGGAATTCGTAATTATTATTTTTTTCTAATTTATCTTGTGTGTATGATTTAAAAATGTAATGTGCAAATAGATAATCGAATTTTTTGTTTAGAAGTACAAATAAACAATATTCTTGAATTTAAAATGTTTTTAAGTTCTTGGAAAAATCCTTTACAATCCGGGAATTTCATTTTGAAATATCCTTGAAAATCCTGGAATTTGACGTCTGGTTTTCGCCCTGAACCCTGTAATTATTAAAAACTGATTTAAAACAATAAACATTGATTAAAGAAATAATAGAGGTTTATCAAAACCCGCCCCTTTTTCGGCTATGGTCTGATTTGATCTTGGTAGTTTTGCCAGAGCCGAAGTATTGTTGCTATGATTGATTGGATCATTCGTGCTTTTACCAGAGCCGAAGCATGGTTGCTATGATCTGATTGGATCATTGGTGCTTTTACCAGAGCCGAAGCATGGTTACTATGATCTGATTGGATCATTGCTGGTTCTGCCAGAGCCGAAGTATTGTTGCTATGATCTGATTGGAGCATTGCTGGTTCTGCCAGAGCCGAAGCATGGTTGCTATGATCTGATTGGATCATTGCTGGTTCTGCCAGAGCCGAAGTATTGTTGCTATGATCTGATTGGAGCATTGCTGGTTCTGCCAGAGCCGAAGCATGGTTGCTATGATCTAATTGGATCATTGGTGCTTTTACCAGAGCCGAAGCATGGTTGCTATGATCTGATTGGATCATTGGTGCTTTTACCAGAGCCGAAGCATGGTTACTATGATCTGATTGGATCATTGGTGCTTTTACCAGAGCCGAAGCATTGTTGCTATGATCTGATTGGTTCATTGCTGGTTTTGCTATCATCTGATTGGCTGGTTACTGGTTTAGGTCCAGCCGAAGCACGTGAAGGAGGCGTTCCGGCTACTCAACAAGTCCATCATCCGGGTGGATCAGCCGGATATCCACCTGGAGGAGGAGCAGGAGGAGCAGGCCACGCCCATGGATCTGGATGGTGGGGTTACGCCCCCCCCCCACCCCGCCCTCCTAAAAAATAATAATAAAATGAATAAATGCATGAAATAAAAGCAATAATTAAATGAAAAATACATAAAATAAATAAAATTTTAAAGATAAATAAATGAAAGGGTAGATTTGAAGTAAATATATTTTTAAGCACAACAAAATAGTTCTATTTTACTTTAGAATAAAACACCTACCCATTGCTCGATTTGCATAAATATTTTGTCATTTAAAGTGTCATGAAGTGTGATGTTTTATTTTTTTATTCCTTTCAAATTTCAGAAGATTCCGAGAAAACCGAATCATCTGCGAGCACAACGGCCGAATCGAGTGTGTCCCCGAGTCAATCGCAAGAGGGCGCCACCCCGGCCGGCGGCGACGGTGGTGCGGCGACGACGACAGCCAGGAGGACGATTAAGCTGTCGTACGAGGAATACAAGCAGCTGGCTAACATGCTCGTCTACCACATGCGGCGGGAGGAGGAGGAGGCGACAGGTGGGCGGCCGGGCGCGCATTTATCGAAGGCGAACTTATCGAGGATTGGATTGCTGCCAAGCCTCGTCGCACCCCCCCCCCCCCCCCCACCCCCAAGAATGCTAAGACGCGTCCGTCGCACATTTATTTAAAATTCAGTTTAAGTTTTGAAGTAGGATTTTCTTTTTTGTGTGTGTGTGAGCAGTGTGCGAGTCAATCTAGTTTTGTTCTGTTTCGATAACCAGAGGATGACGCGGGCACCCGGCGGAGTAATCTGGTGAACTGGTACCTGAAGGAGGTCGAGAGCGATATCGAATCGGAACAGGAGCTCGTCGAGCGGAAAGTGATGGTGGAGAAAGTCATCTACAGGCTCATCCACCACGTAAGCGGGGAACTAGAGCGTCTGTAGGAGCAGCGTGAATCCCTCCCCCCCTCCGGCCCCCCAATCTCACCTGCTCATCCACCACGTAAGCGGACAACTAGAGCGTCTACAGGAGCAGCGTGAATCACCCCTCTCCACTCCCCCCCCCCCCCCCCCCCCAATCCCCCGCATCCCACACGCTCATCCACCACGTAAGCGGACAACTAGAGCGTCTAGGAGCAGCGTGAATCCCCCCTCCGCTCCCAATCCCACCTGCTCCTCAACCAGGCAAGCAGATACAGGGCTCATAGCGATCCTTGGAATCCTGGAAAATCCTGGAATTCGGCAAAATCATTCAAGAATCATGGAAAATCCTGGAATAAGACAAAAATCCTGGAATTCGGAATTCCTAATTAATTTTTTTTCTTATTTATGAAATATAGGTATTTTTCCTGTATGTACGATTTAATAATATAATGTACACATAGGTTATCGAATTTTTTGGTTTAGAAGTACAAATGAACGATAGTCTGGAATTTAAAATGCTTTTTAAGTTCGTGGAAAAATCCTTTAAAATCCTGGAATTTCACCTACAAATATCCTTGACAATCCTGGATTTTTACGTCTGGTTTTCGCTATGAACCCTGAGATAACTAGACCGTCTGTTGCACCTCCCCTGTGATTCCCCCATTTTTTAAAATCAAGTCTCTTCTGGTAATTTTCAGGACCATGTAGTATTCCATTGAATCCACGTGCTTGTCCGGTCTAATTCTGGACCATGTAGTATTTCATGTAATACAGTTTTTTTTTTTTTTTTTTTTTTTAGGACCATGTATTAATTCAACTGGACCACACGGGCCTGAAGCAGCGACGCGGGGGACAGGAGGAGGGACTGGTGACGGAGGACGACCCCGTGCTCGTTGTCCACCCCAACTACGTCATGGACGCCTAGTGACGTCACTGATACGACGTCCCTGATATGACTTCACTGAATTTGTGATAAAAATTGAGTGGAAGGAACTGATGGAGGTGTTTGTGTTCAAACAATTCAGAAACGTCAGAAGACGGAGGAATTTTTAGCTTATTTTTTTTTTTTTTTATAAATTTCGTGTTTATTTATAGGTTTTCAAGTATTTATTTCAGGAATTTTTCGGACATATTTTGTAGTGCGGTTTTTTTTTTGATAAGTCCGAAACGTATTTGAGGTCTAAAACGCCCATATTATTATTTATAAATATCAGGGTACATATGAAGGCAACAAGCAGATTGTTTTTTTTTGTTTTTTTTTTTTTTTGTTTCTTTAGTATTATTTTTTTTATTTGGTTCTCTTTGATTCCTGAGCGTTGTTTATTATTGAACTACGTCAAAACAAAAAAATAAATAAATAAATAAATAAAATAAATAAAAAAAAAACAAAAAAAAAAAAAACAAAAAAAAAAAAGCGTGAGAAACAAAAAATTGACATGTAAATAAAAACGTTATAATTTTAAATAATAAATAAATGATAGAAACATTAATATTTGAAGAATAATAGTTAACGGTTGAAAACTGTATAAACTTGGTTGTTATTGATTATATATAACCTCTCTCGGCTTCAATCAACATGAATTCCGCCACACTGTCTTGCAAATCTACAATTTGTTAACTCCCACCTGCGTAGCTAGGATTTGAAAAATAGGGTGTGTGTGTGTGGTGGGGAGGGGGGTGTGACGATGAGCTCAAGCTCAGCCATAGACAGAAAAAACACAAGTCAAATAACCAGAAAATCAAAATGTCTCACGAAAATTTCTCATTTAGGGCTTTTTGACTGTGCATTTATTCTTCTATTTGGTTGGATAATTTCTTTGACCAATGAGCGAGTAGATCTGGATTGGAGAGTGTTTCACGCCAGGGAGATTAGGAGTCGACATTTTCTTCCGATTTTTCTTAGTGGGTCTGTCCGTGCAGAACAAACAAATAGGAACATTGTTTGAGGTGGAATGGAATGTCCACTTGGGTGAGAGAGGCCACATGCTGATGAGAAAGAGTCATAATATCTTTCCATTCGTCCCCGTAGCATCGCAATCCACTCGCTTCTTCGAATGCATGTTATGTACATGAGGCGGGACCGAGGGAAGATATTGACCAAATAAATATGCATGTTTACTTGCGTGTTTCAACCTCGCCGCTGTTCTCCCTTAAAGCGTGTTTTGATTGGTGGATCCCGTTGTAGGTAGGCGGTGCGTTGTGATTGGTGGAGCGAGGGTTAGGCGGTGCTTTGTGATTGGTGGAGAGAACTGTAGGTGGTACTTTGTGATTGGTGGAGCGAGCTGTAGGCGGTGCTTTGTGATTGGTGGAGCGAGCTGTAGGCGGCGCTTTGTGATTGGTTGAGCCGATGAGAGAAGAGACACGCCCTCCTGTGTTCATTTGTAATGTACAGTGCATTTCGCTTTTCATTTCTTTTTAATTGGGTCAGGGGTCATCCATAAACTAGCCCAAGCACACAGGGAAGGTGTGGGCGGAGAAGAGGGGGGGAAGGGGGCACTGCCTTCTTATGATGTGTGTTCATTCCTTCAGTGTTCAGTTCTGGGTTGAAAGGTTGAGTTTGGCATGTATTAACCAATGAAATGTCCAGGTTATAATCACGCACCGGTTTCGTGGTTAAGGGTCAAGGTCATACGTCAGTTTAATTTCAGTTTAATTTCTTTATACAAATTTTGTATTATTGTTAAAACCAGACGACATTGTATGGTTTTTTGTAGCGTTTTTTAGCGCTAAATTGTTACCGCTCTTGCATTTATTTTAATTTGCCTAAAATTTAGTGGTGTAGCATTTGTAATGAAATGTACTCGGTAAACTCTTATACTGATAAGGAGAAATCCACATAATTGCAATTCGACACCGTATATAAAAAAAGAAAAGAAAAAGCAAGCACAGCGCTCGTTCTGAATTGAAAATCCAGGATGGCGGCCGTGGTGACCGTGAAATGGGGTCAAGGTCAGAATAAAATCTAACGTGCACTCACCTACTATAGCAGTTCCTCTAGAGGTCTGATATCAAAGCAAACTGATTATCGAGGTGAAAGGTACAGAGGACGATAGACGGACAGACAGACGGTCCGCACATAGTCCCATTTGGGGATGAGGGGGCGGGGGTGTAGGGTGGAGGGCTGCTAAAAAAAATCGATCTCGAATTGACAAGGGTGTGGACTTTTTCTCCTCCCCCCCAGCACTCTTTAGTGCTGTATTGGCAGACTTGCATTTATTAGCCCAGCTTACGTTACACGTAAGCTGGGGTATTCCTATCGGTTTGCGGGCGGTGTCCGTTAGTTAGTTAGTTAGTTAGTTAGTTAGTTAGTTAGTTAGTTAGTTAGTTAGTTGTTTATTTAGTAAACTTTGGTTCAAAATGCATCTCCTCCTACAATTTTGATCCGATGTCATTTATTTTTGGTGTGAGGCATCCCTAAGGGGTCGTGCATACGGCTTGTGCTTTTCTAGTCGATCGGGTGATTTTTGAATTTTTGGCGAATTTTTAAAGAAAAATTTTTAAAATGTATCTCCTCCTACATTTTTGACCCGATGTCATTTATTTTTGGTATGAGGCACCCCTAAAGGGTCGTGCATACGGCTTGTGCTTTTTTAGTCGATCGCGCAATTTTTGTATTTTTGGGGAATTTTTAAAGCAAAATTTTCGAAAATAATTCAAAATGCATCTACTCCTACAATTTTGATTCGATGTCATTTATTTTTGGTGTGAGGCATCCCTAAGGAGTCGTGCATACGGCTTGTGCTTTTTTAGTCGATCGGGTGATTTTTGAATTTTAGGGGAATTTTTAAAGAAAAAAATTTAAAATGTGTCTCCTCCTACATTTTTGACCCGATGTGATTTATTTTTGGTATGAGGCACCCCTAAAGTGTCGTGCATACGGCTTGTGCTTTTCTAGTCGATCGGGTGATTTTTTAATTTTTGGGGAATTTTTGAAGAAAAAAATTTAAAATGTATCTCGTCCTACATTTTTGATCCGATGTCTTTTTTTTTTAGCCCAGTTGGCTTTTTAGCCAACAGGGCTATACAGATGGGGGCAAGTGTCGTCCGTCCGTCCGTCTGTCCGTCCCGCGACCGTTAAAAGTGGAATAACTTTTTTATTTTTTATCCGATTCTTACCAAATTTTAAACACGAGTTCCTAACCCTTTACTGCATTAGGAAATATTTTTATTTTTGCGGTTTAAACCATTTTTGGCGATTTTATTGCCAATTTGGGCAAAATACGAAAAAACCTATCTAGTCCCTCATTTTTCATCGGAAGATTCCGAAATTTTTTATGAAGAAACTAGGACTAAGGGGTAAAAAAAGTACTTTTTTCAATTTTTGAATTTCGCCTTATTTTTGAATCTACTGAGCTTCAAAGTTTGCAACTTCTAAAAATTGGCAAATTTCCAATTTTTTTTTCTTAACAAAGTAGTTAAAGTGGAATATCTTTTTTATTTTTTATCCGATTCGTACCAAATTTTTAACACGAGTTTTTAGCCTTCTACTGCATTAGGAATTTTTTTATTTTTTGGTTTATACCATTTTTGGCGATTTTATTGCCAATTTGGGCAGAATACGAAAAAACCTATCTAGTCCCTCATTTTTCATCGGAAGATATCGAAATTTTTCATGAAGAAACTAGAACTAAGGGGTGAAAAAAGTGCATTTTTCGATTTTTGAATTTCGCCTTATTTTTGAATCTACTGAGCTTCAAAGTTTGCAACTTCTAAAAATTGGCAAATTTCCATTTTTTTTCTTAACAAAGTAGTTAAAGTGGAATATCTTTTTTATTTTTCATCCGATTCGTACCAAATTTTAAACGCGAGTTTTTAACCTTCTACTGCATTAGGAATTTTTTTTGATTTTTTGGTTTAAACCATTTTTAGCGATTTTATTGCCAATTTGGGCAAAATACGAAAAAATCTATCTAGTCCCTCATTTTTCATCGGAAGATTCCGAAATTTGTTATGAAGAAACCAGAACTAAGGGTCGAAAAAAGTGCATTTTTCGATTTTTGAATTTCGCCTTATTTTTGAATCTACTGAGCTTCGAAGTTTGCAGCTTTTAAAAAATTGGAAATTTCCATTTTTCTTCTTAAAAAAGCAAAGTTTCAATTTGCAGAGGGGCACAATATGTTACATGCAAGTACTTTTGGTTGGAATTTTCAGTAATTTTGTTGTCAGTAGGTCATTTCTACGATATTTTCAAGTGGGCGATAATAGGGAACATTGGGCGATAAAGCAAGAAAGTTGTAATTTTCGCTTTAAAAGTGCAGGGATCAATTCTATGTCCCGAAAATATGATAAATATGATATTTTTTGGATTGGCGATAATAGGGAATATTGGTCGATACTGCAAGAAAGTTGTAATTTTCGCTTTAAATGTACAGGAAACAATTCTAGGACCCGAAAATATGATAAATATGATATTTTTCGTGTGGGCGATAATAGGGAGCATTGGGCGATAATGCAAGAAAGTTGTAATTTTCGCTTTAAAAGAGCAGGAATCAATTCTATGACCCGAAAATATGATAAATATGATATTTTTCGTTTGGGCGATAATAGGGAGCATTGGGCGATAATGCAAGAAAGTTGTAATTTTCGCTTTAAAAGTGCAGGGATCTATTCTATGACCCGAAAATATGATAAATGTGATATTTTTCGGGTGGGCGATAATAGGTAATATTGGGCGATAATGTAAGAAAATTGTAATTTTCGCTTTAAAAGTGCAGGAATCAATTCTATGACCCGAAAATATGATAAATGTGATATTTTTCGTGTGGTCGATAATAGGGAACATTGGGCGATAATGCAAAAAAGTTGTAATTTTCGCGTTAAAAGTGCAGGAATCAATTCTGTGACCCGAAAATATGTTCAATGTGATATTTTACGGGTGGGCGAGAACAGGGAATATTGGGCGATAAAGCAAGAAAGTTGTAATTTTCGCTTTAAAAGTGCAGGAAACAATTCTAGGACCCGAAAATATGATAAATATAATATTTTTCGTGTGGGCGATAATAGGGAATATTGGGCGATAATGTAAAGAAGTTGTAATTTTCGCTTTAAAAGAGCAGGAATCAATTCTATATCCCGAAAATATGATAAATATGATAGTTTTCGGATGGGCGATAATAGGGAATTTTGGGCGATAATGCAAGAAAGTTGTAATTTTCGCTTTAAATGTGCAGGAATCAATTCTATGTCCCGAAAATATGATGAATATGATATTTTTTGGATGGGCGATAATAGGGAACATTGGGCGATAATGCAAGAAAGTTGTAATTTTCGCTTTAAAAGTGCAGGAATCAATTCTATGACCCGAAAATATGATAAATGTGACATTTTTCGTGTGGGCGATAATAGGGAATATTGGGCGATAATGCAAGAAAGTTGTAATTTACGCTTTAAAAGAGCAGGAATCAATTCTATGACCCGAAAATATGATAAATGTGATATTTTTCGGATGGGCGATAATAGGGAATATTGGGCGATAAACCAAGAAAGTTGTAATTTTCGCTTTAAAAGTGCAGGAATCAATTCTATGACCCGAAAATATGATAAATGTGATATTTTTCGTGCGGGCGATAATAGGGAACATTGGGCGATAATGCAAAAAAGTTGTAATTTTCGCTTTAAAAGTGCAGGAATCAATTCTGTGACCCGAAAATATGATCAATGTGATATTTTACGGGTGGGCGATAACAGGGAATATTGGGCGATAAAGCAAGAAAGTTGTAATTTTCGCTTTAAAAGTGCAGGAAACAATTCTAGGACCCGAAAATATGATAAATGTGATATTTTTCGTGTGGGCGATAATAGGGAATATTGGGCGATAATGTAATAAAGTTGTAATTTTCGCTTTAAAAGAGCAGGAATCAATTCTATATCCCGAAAATATGATAAATATGATAGTTTTCGGATGGGCGATAATAGGGAATATTCGGCGATAATGCAAGAAAGTTGTAATTTTCGCTTTAAATGTTCAGGGATCAATTCTATGTCCCGAAAATATGATGAATATGATATTTTTTGGATGGGCGATAATGGGGAACATTGGGCGATAATGCAAGAAAGTTGTAATTTTCGCTTTAAAAGTGCAGGAATCAATTCTATGACCCGAAAATATGATAAATGTGATATTTTTCGTGTGGGCGATAATAGGGAATATTGGGCGATAATGCAAGAAAGTTGTAATTTTCGCTTTAAAAGTGCAGGAATCAATTCTGTGACCCGAAAATATGATCAATGTGATATTTTACGGGTGGGCGATGACAGGGAATATTGGGCGATAAAGCAAGAAAGTTGTAATTTACGCTTTAAAAGAGCAGGAATCAATTCTATGACCCGAAAATATGATAAATGTGAAATTTTTTCGGATAGGCGATAATAGGGAATATTGGGCGATAATACAAGAAAGTTGTAATTTTCGCTTTAAAAGTGCAGGAATCAATTCTGTGACCCGAAAATATGATAAATGTGATATTTTTCGGGTGGGCGATAATAGGGAACGTTGGGCGATAGTGCAAGAAAGTTGTAATTTTCGCTTTAAAAGTGCAGGAATCAATTCTGTGACCCGAAAATATGATCAATGTGATATTTTACGGGTGGGCGATAACAGGGAATATTGGGCGATAAAGCAATAAAGTTGTAATTTTCGCTTTAAAAGTGCAGGAAACAATTCTAGGACCCGAAAATATGATAAATATAATATTTTTCGTGTGGGCGATAATAGGGAATATTGGGCGATAATGTAAGAAAGTTGTAATTTTCGCTTTAAAAAAGAGCAGGAATCAATTCTATATCCCGAAAATATGATAAATATGATAGTTTTCGGATGGGCGATAATAGGGAATATTCGGCGATAATGCAAGAAAGTTGTAATTTTCGCTTTAAATGTTCAGGGATCAATTCTATGTCCCGAAAATATGATGAATATGATATTTTTTGGATGGGCGATAATAGGGAACATTGGGCGATAATGCAAGAAAGTTGTAATTTTCGCTTTAAAAGTGCAGGAATCAATTCTATGACCCGAAAATATGATAAATGTGATATTTTTCGTGTGGGCGATAATAGGGAATATTGGGCGATAATGCAAGAAAGTTGTAATTTTCGCTTTAAAAGTGCAGGAATCAATTCTGTGACCCGAAAATATGATCAATGTGATATTTTACGGGTGGGCGATGACAGGGAATATTGGGCGATAAAGCAAGAAAGTTGTAATTTACGCTTTAAAAGAGCAGGAATCAATTCTATGACCCGAAAATATGATAAATGTGAAATTTTTTCGGATGGGCGATAATAGGGAATATTGGGCGATAATACAAGAAAGTTGTAATTTTCGCTTTAAAAGTGCAGGAATCAATTCTGTGACCCGAAAATATGATAAATGTGATATTTTTCGGGTGGGCGATAATAGGGAACGTTGGGCGATAGTGCAAGAAAGTTGTAATTTTCGCTTTAAAAGTGCAGGAATCAATTCTATGACCCGAAAATATGATAAATGTGATATTTTTCGGGTGGGTGATAATAGGGAATATTGGGCGATAATGCAAGAAAGTTGTAATTTTCGCTTTAAAAGTGCAGGAAACAATTCTAGGACCCGAAAATATGATAAATATAATATTTTTCGTGTGGGCGATAATAGGGAATATTGGGCGATAATGTAAAGAAGTTGTAATTTTCGCTTTAAAAGAGCAGGAATCAATTCTATATCCCGAAAATATGATAAATATGATAGTTTTCGGATGGGCGATAATAGGGAATTTTGGGCGATAATGCAAGAAAGTTGTAATTTTCGCTTTAAATGTGCAGGGATCAATTCTATGTCCCGAAAATATGATGAATATGATATTTTTTGGATGGGCGATAATAGGGAACATTGGGCGATAATGCAAGAAAGTTGTAATTTTCGCTTTAAAAGTGCAGGAATCAATTCTATGACCCGAAAATATGATAAATGTGATATTTTTCGTGTGGGCGATAATAGGGAATATTGGGCGATAATGCAAGAAAGTTGTAATTTTCGCTTTAAAAGTGCAGGAATCAATTCTGTGACCCGAAAATATGATCAATGTGATATTTTACGGGTGGGCGATGACAGGGAATATTGGGCGATAAAGCAAGAAAGTTGTAATTTACGCCTTAAAAGAGCAGGAATCAATTCTATGACCCGAAAATATGATAAATGTGATATTTTTCGGATGGGCGATAATAGGGAATATTGGGCGATAATACAAGAAAGTTGTAATTTTCGCTTTAAAAGTGCAGGAATCAATTCTGTGACCCGAAAATATGATAAATGTGATATTTTTCGGGTGGGCGATAATAGGGAACGTTGGGCGATAGTGCAAGAAAGTTGTAATTTTCGCTTTAAAAGTGCAGGAATCAATTCTATGACCCGAAAATATGATAAATGTGATATTTTTCGGGTGGGTGATAATAGGGAATATTGGGCGATAATGCAAGAAAGTTGTAATTTTCGCTTTAAAAGTGCAGGAAACAATTCTAGGACCCGAAAATATGATAAATATAATATTTTTCGTGTGGGCGATAATAGGGAATATTGGGCGATAATGTAAAGAAGTTGTAATTTTCGCTTTAAAAGAGCAGGAATCAATTCTATATCCCGAAAATATGATAAATATGATAGTTTTCGGATGGGCGATAATAGGGAATTTTGGGCGATAATGCAAGAAAGTTGTAATTTTCGCTTTAAATGTGCAGGGATCAATTCTATGTCCCGAAAATATGATGAATATGATATTTTTTGGATGGGCGATAATAGGGAACATTGGGCGATAATGCAAGAAAGTTGTAATTTTCGCTTTAAAAGTGCAGGAATCAATTCTATGACCCGAAAATATGATAAATGTGATATTTTTCGTGTGGGCGATAATAGGGAATATTGGGCGATAATGCAAGAAAGTTGTAATTTTCGCTTTAAAAGTGCAGGAATCAATTCTGTGACCCGAAAATATGATCAATGTGATATTTTACGGGTGGGCGATGACAGGGAATATTGGGCGATAAAGCAAGAAAGTTGTAATTTACGCTTTAAAAGAGCAGGAATCAATTCTATGACCCGAAAATATGATAAATGTGATATTTTTCGGATGGGCGATAATAGGGAACATTGGGCGACAATACAAGAAAGTTGTAATTTTCGCTTTAAAAGTGCAGGAATCAATTCTGTGACCCGAAAATAAGATAAATGTGATATTTTTCGGGTGGGCGATAATAGGGAACGTTTGGCGATAGTGCAAGAAAGTTGTAATTTTCGCTTTAAAAGTGCAGGAATCAATTCTATGACCCGAAAATATGATAAATGTGATATTTTTCGGATGGGCGATAATAGCAGTGTTGCCACATCATCCTTTTTTAAAAGGATTATCCTTTTTTTTGAAAAAGTCCGATTTTATCCTTTTTTTATCCTTAAATACTTTTTTTTATACTTTTTTTTAATTTTCATCCTTTTTTTATACTTTTTTTCGCTTTTCATCCTTTTTTTTTATTTTGATCATTTTTTTTTCATTTTCTTTTTTCGTTCAAAATATCATTTTTTCCTAATTAGTTATATGTTTTTTCTGCTATAATTTTTTTCTCACCCTAGTCATAACCCATGGTTAGGCCATAATATTAACCGCTCTTACACTGTATGTGTATGTAATTTCCAACTTTTTTGCAAAAATTTTTTCCAAAATTTGGCTAAATGGGGGGCATTTAAAATTTTTCGGTTGCCAATTCCAGGCTTGCCGGATCGTACTTTTTTAAAAGATTTAGTCTTTATTTTCGCATCGTTCTTTTTTTCTTTTTTTGCCTCAAAACGTACTTTTTTCCACAAGCGTTCTTTATTGTTCTTTTTTTTTTTAGCCCCAGCTTTTTTCAGAAGCAGGAATTTAACAGTTGTGGAAATTATGTGCGAATAAACGCTTTTAAGTTGAAAAATCGTATATTCTCCCAGGATTTTAGCCTAAATGTCTTGAAATTTTGGTGGAGGGTAGGGCGCATAATTTTCCACCTGGCTATTGCTTTCTTGGCAATTCGCCAAAAATTGGCGAAAATATTAGCTGAAAACCAGATCATTTCCGTAAAGTTTGAACTACTTCTGGGAAATTAATCTTAATGTTTTGACATTTTAAGTGAAGTTAGCAGGCTTTACTACTACCTAGCTATTACTTTTTTTGGTGATTGGCCAACGGGGTAAAATTTTTAGTAAAATCTTAATCTTGGTGATTGGGCAGCTTGCGAAACTTTTCAGTAAAATCTTAAATAACTGCAGTGTTGGAATTACCTGGCTGTAACGTTTTTGGCGATTCGCCAAAAATTGTCGAAACTATTGCTGAAAAACGTTTTTCGTAACGTCTTAACCATTTCCAGGAAAGTAATCTTTCTTGAAATTTTAAGTGAAGGTACCAGGCGTTACTGCCTACCTGGCTATTACTTTTTTTTTGGTGAGTGGTCAAAAACTGATGCAGATTTTGGCGAAAAACAAAAAAAATTACCTTAAAAACTTTACTAACTGCTGGAAAATAGTCGTGCTGTGTTGACATTTAAAGTGAAGGTAGCCGGAGGTACTACCTACCTGGCTATTACTTTTTTGGTGATTGACCAAACATTGGCTAAGCTTGTGGCGAAAGGCAAAAAAAAAACATTAAGTAAAATCTTAACTAACTGCTGGAAAGTAGTCTTGTGGAATTTAAAATGAAGGTAGCAGGAGTTACCCGCTACCTGGCTGTAACTTTTTTGGCGATTCGCCAAATATTGGCGAAAATATTGGCCTAACAAGGTTTTTTCGTAAAATCTTGACTATATCAAGGAAAGTAACGTTACTGTCTTGAAATTTTAAGTAACGGCAGTAATCAATACTACCTAACTGGCTATGAATTTTTAGTGGTTTGCAAAAAGCGGCGATTTTTTGGCGAAAAACCAAAGACATTTCAGTAAAATCTTCACAAACTCCTGGGAAATAGCTTCATTGCATTGTAATTTTAAATAAAAGTAGCATAAACTACTGCCTAACTGACCATTACTATCTTCCAGTTTTAGATAAAGATAGCCATCATTGGTACTTACCTGTCTATTACCCCATCTATTTTTTCGTAATTTGGAAAAATTGGCGCAAATATTGACGAAAAATGAAACTCATACTACAGAAATGGCCGTGCTGTCAAAGACTAAACTACTAGTATAAACAGTCTTTGGTACTGTCTTGAAATTTTGTTAAAGATAGTGGTCATTGGTACTTGCTTGGTTATTGTTTTTGCATTATTCGCAAAAAATGGCGGAAATATTGGTGAAAAACCAATTCTTACTAAAATCGTTACCAGCGCTAGGAACATAATGTTACCTTCTTAAAATTTAGAATTATGGGAGCGGAAATTAGTACCTATGTGGTTTTTTAACCCTGCCGACTTTGTCGAACTGTTAGTCGTATTTCCATAGGGGGCTTGAATCTATGGACGTATGTTAAACCTTTTCTTTAAAATGCATCTCCTCCTACATTTTTGCTCCAATCGTTTTGATATTATGCAGGAATCTTCACTGGGTGGTCCCCCACCTGGCTATTACTTTTTTTTTTGACGAGTGACGAAAAACTGAGAAAATGGCGGCACTTTTTCTGTCCGTTTTGACCCATTTTTAAAATGCTACTTCAGTTTTACTACAGTTTTACTCCAATCGTTTAGATGTTACGAAGGGATGTTCCCCAGGGGTTCGCCTACCAGGCAATGTTTTTTTTCGCGGTTGGCCAAAAACTGCCGAAATGGCGGAACTTTGAAGTTTGGCAAAAACTGGAATAAATGGTAGTAAATAACTGAATTGTCAAACTATTCCAGTTATAAAATTTTAATCAAAAGTTTCTTAGGTGCTTCTCCACCTGGTCTTTGCTTTTTTCGCAAATGACAAAAAAATGCTGAAATATAATGGTGAAATATAAATTTTTTTTTTAAATTGTGTAAATGTCGGTAAATACGTGAATCGTCAAAACCCAACCTCTCCAACATCCCTTTTCGGGCAGCTTCCTCCTGGGGAAACACGTTTTTGTGTATTAAAATTATGAAAAAGTTATGTTCAGAAACAACGTTCTTCATTTTTTGGCCTAACAGTATTCATTTCAGAGTTTTTCTCTCTTTCCTTATTTGGTAACTCGGCTGGGTCATGTCCTTGGACATGCTTGTTTTTGGTGATTCGCCAAAAAAATTATTGAAAACGCAGTTGACCCTGGGTATTTGGCCTTGATCTCTTGAAATTCTGATCAAAGGTACCAGGCTTTGGTACCCACCTGACTATTACGTTTATTAATGATTCGGATAAAATTGGTGGAAATATTAACCAAAAACAATGTTCATGACAACGTAAAATTTAAATGGATATAGTGGTACATATGTCTATCTGGCTATTACTTTTCTTGTTCGACGATTCGAAAAAAGATTGACCGAAACACGTGGCTATTACTTTTTTTGTTATTTCTCCAAAAATTGGCGGATATATTGACGATAAACCGTTTTTGTATAAAAATCTTGAATGACGCCAGCTTTTCTGTCTTGAAATTTGGGTTACGGGTTGTACTTATATGTCATAATCTTGACATCAGCATTCGTGGGCTGGGGCATTGTCCGTGGACAATCCTGTTTTTGGTTTCTTTCAATTTATTTAAAATCATACAATAATTTAAGATAATTGCTGTACTGCGCGCGTGCAACGGCTCTACAATCTCTTAAATTGTAAAGGATAGGAAAATAGGTTTTTCATTTATTTCCTTCACTTAAAGTTTAGTATCAATAAGTTTTATAGTATTTAGCTGTTTTATGTCTTTGTTTAATCTTAGACTTTTAAGATATGCTTGTGTTTTATTTTTTATTGGCTTTTTATACAGTTAAACATAAAAATAAATTTTGCCGTTCTTTTTTTTTTTTTTTTTTTGGTCTTTTTTTCGAGGCGTTCTTTTTTTAATCTTTTATTTTTTTTTTAATCGAGTCTTTTTTTCATACCTTTGCGTTCTTTATTTTTTGTCCACCCGCCGACAACCCTGCATCCACTTTTGCAACACATTAAAAATCGGCGGGTTAGGTTAAAACAAGTGTGTAGAGTATTTCAGAAAGTGGTAGCCCACTTTAAAACTTTAACGTACAGGGGTTGGGAATTATTTCTCAACCTCACCCGCTTATACACGAATATGCGCCATGCCTGAAGAAGCACTTACCACTTTACCAACAAAGTTTGTTAACCTCCCCCGCCCCCACACCCCCCTCCCCCCCAGTTCTCAACAGATTTAAATTAACAGTGTTGTTTACGTTCTTGTTTTATTTTGGGCGACTTATTACTGAGATGTGAGTCAGCAGAGTTGTTGCTTATTAGAGATGTGTAGGATTCTACGCCGGACCCCACCTCCTAAAAAACGCCGTCGCCTCTTGAAATACGTTCATCTATTATTATTATTGCCGTTGACAGCTGTTCTTGTTTATTCAAGCCAAACGCATACAAACTATTTCTGGGCCTTTTTTTAGGACACTTTTTGTCTTTATATTTTTTATTTTCAACAGTTTTGGCGTACTTTTTTTGTCGTTTTTTTCTAAAACGTTCTTTTTTGTACTTTTTTTTGTCATCAAGCGTTCTTTTTTATAGCAGTTTGCGTTCTTTTTTTTAACAACCTCCGGCAAGCCTGCAATTTTCAAAATGGTTCTTCTCCCACAATTTTGATCGGATTCCTTTCTAATTTTGAACATTTATTCTCTAGGTAGGTCTGTCTTGAAAAAATTTACTTTTTTGGCGATCCACTAAAAATTGGCTAAATGGGGGTATTTAAAAATATTTAGTACCAATTTTCAAAACTCTTCTTTTGGCACAATTTGACCGGATTCCTTTATAAATTTGTATGCAAAATAACGTACAATCAGGTATGCAAATATTTTTTAATCGCCGTGAAAACGAGTCTTATAAATTCAGGGTTCGCGTTGGCGGGGTTTTTGTCCATTTTTTGGGCATTTTTTACGAAATGACTCACTTTTTCGGAACCCACGGAGTTTTTCTGGACCTAACTGAGTCACACTTTCCCTTTTTGACTCACTTTCCTGAGAACCTAGCGCGAACCTTGAAATTACAAAAAAATGATACAATATGATTAACATTAATGTTTTCTCGATCTTCAGCAAAATATGAATTATCCTTTTTTTCATACTTTTTTTTCTCAAATTTATCCTTTTTTATCCTTTTTTTTATCCTTTTTTTTCTTGACGACTCCGTGGCAACACTGTAATAGGGAACATTGGGCGACAATACAAGAAAGTTGTAATTTTCGCTTTAAAAGTGCAGGAATCAATTCTATGACCCGAAAATATGATAAATGTGATATTTTTCGGGTGGGCGATAATAGGGAACGTTGGGCGATAGTGCAAGAAAGTTGTAATTTTCGCTTTAAAAGTGCAGGAATCAATTCTATGACCCGAAAATATGATAAATGTGATATTTTTCGGGTGGGCGATAATAGGGAATATTGGGCGATAATGCAAGAAAGTTGTAATTTTCGCTTTAAAAGTGCAGGAAACAATTCTAGGACCCGAAAATATGATAAATATAATATTTTTCGTGTGGGCGATAATAGGGAATATTGGGCGATAATGTAAGAAAGTTGTAATTTTCGCTTTAAAAGAGCAGGAATCAATTCTATATCCCGAAAATATGATAAATATGATAGTTTTCGGATGGGCGATAATAGGGAATATTCGGCGATAATGCAAGAAAGTTGTAATTTTCGCTTTAAATGTTCAGGGATCAATTCTATGTCCCGAAAATATGATGAATATGATATTTTTTGGATGGGCGATAATAGGGAACATTGGGCGATAATGCAAGAAAGTTGTAATTTTCGCTTTAAAAGTGCAGGAATCAATTCTATGACCCGAAAATATGATAAATGTGATATTTTTCGTGTGGGCGATAATAGGGAATATTGGGCGATAATGCAAGAAAGTTGTAATTTTCGCTTTAAAAGTGCAGGAATCAATTCTGTGACCCGAAAATATGATCAATGTGATATTTTACGGGTGGGCGATGACAGGGAATATTGGGCGATAAAGCAAGAAAGTTGTAATTTACGCTTTAAAAGAGCAGGAATCAATTCTATGACCCGAAAATATGATAAATGTGAAATTTTTTCGGATGGGCGATAATAGGGAATATTGGGCGATAATACAAGAAAGTTGTAATTTTCGCTTTAAAAGTGCAGGAATCAATTCTGTGACCCGAAAATATGATCAATGTGATATTTTACGGGTGGGCGATAACAGGGAATATTGGGCGATAAAGCAAGAAAGTTGTAATTTTCGCTTTAAAAGCGCAGGAAACAATTCTAGGACCCGAAAATATGATAAATATAATATTTTTCGTGTGGGCGATAATAGGGAATATTGGGCGATAATGTAAGAAAGTTGTAATTTTCGCTTTAAAAGAGCAGGAATCAATTCTATATCCCGAAAATATGATAAATATGATAGTTTTCGGATGGGCGATAATAGGGAATATTCGGCGATAATGCAAGAAAGTTGTAATTTTCGCTTTAAATGTTCAGGGATCAATTCTATGTCCCGAAAATATGATGAATATGATATTTTTTGGATGGGCGATAATAGGGAACATTGGGCGATAATGCAAGAAAGTTGTAATTTTCGCTTTAAAAGTGCAGGAATCAATTCTATGACCCGAAAATATGATAAATGTGATATTTTTCGTGTGGGCGATAATAGGGAATATTGGGCGATAATGCAAGAAAGTTGTAATTTTCGCTTTAAAAGTGCAGGAATCAATTCTGTGACCCGAAAATATGATCAATGTGATATTTTACGGGTGGGCGATGACAGGGAATATTGGGCGATAAAGCAAGAAAGTTGTAATTTACGCTTTAAAAGAGCAGGAATCAATTCTATGACCCGAAAATATGATAAATGTGAAATTTTTTCGGATGGGCGATAATAGGGAATATTGGGCGATAATACAAGAAAGTTGTAATTTTCGCTTTAAAAGTGCAGGAATCAATTCTGTGACCCGAAAATAAGATAAATGTGATATTTTTCGGGTGGGCGATAATAGGGAACGTTTGGCGATAGTGCAAGAAAGTTGTAATTTTCGCTTTAAAAGTGCAGGAATCAATTCTATGACCCGAAAATATGATAAATGTGATATTTTTCGGGTGGGTGATAATAGGGAATATTGGGCGATAATGCAAGAAAATTGTAATTTTCGCTTTAAAAGAGCAGGAATCAATTCTATATCCCGAAAATATGATAAATATGATAGTTTTCGGATGGGCGATAATAGGGAATATTCGGCGATAATGCAAGAAAGTTGTAATTTTCGCTTTAAATGTTCAGGGATCAATTCTATGTCCCGAAAATATGATGAATATGATATTTTTTGGATGGGCGATAATAGGGAACATTGGGCGATAATGCAAGAAAGTTGTAATTTTCGCTTTAAAAGTGCAGGAATCAATTCTATGACCCGAAAATATGATAAATGTGATATTTTTCGTGTGGGCGATAATAGGGAATATTGGGCGATAATGCAAGAAAGTTGTAATTTTCGCTTTAAAAGTGCAGGAATCAATTCTGTGACCCGAAAATATGATCAATGTGATATTTTACGGGTGGGCGATGACAGGGAATATTGGGCGATAAAGCAAGAAAGTTGTAATTTACGCTTTAAAAGAGCAGGAATCAATTCTATGACCCGAAAATATGATAAATGTGAAATTTTTTCGGATGGGCGATAATAGGGAATGTTGGGCGATAATACAAGAAAGTTGTAATTTTCGCTTTAAAAGTGCAGGAATCAATTCTGTGACCCGAAAATATGATAAATGTGATATTTTTCGGGTGGGCGATAATAGGGAACGTTGGGCGATAGTGCAAGAAAGTTGTAATTTTCGCTTTAAAAGTGCAGGAATCAATTCTATGACCCGAAAATATGATAAATGTGATATTTTTCGGGTGGGTGATAATAGGGAATATTGGGCGATAATGCAAGAAAGTTGTAATTTTCGCTTTAAAAGTGCAGGAAACAATTCTATGACCCGAAAATATGATAAATATAATATTTTTCGTGTGGGCGATAATAGGGAATATTGGGCGATAATGTAAAGAAGTTGTAATTTTCGCTTTAAAAGAGCAGGAATCAATTCTATATCCCGAAAATATGATAAATATGATAGTTTTCGGATGGGCGATAATAGGGAATTTTGGGCGATAATGCAAGAAAGTTGTAATTTTCGCTTTAAATGTGCAGGGATCAATTCTATGTCCCGAAAATATGATGAATATGATATTTTTTGGATGGGCGATAATAGGGAACATTGGGCGATAATGCAAGAAAGTTGTAATTTTCGCTTTAAAAGTGCAGGAATCAATTCTATGACCCGAAAATATGATAAATGTGATATTTTTCGTGTGGGCGATAATAGGGAATATTGGGCGATAATGCAAGAAAGTTGTAATTTTCGCTTTAAAAGTGCAGGAATCAATTCTGTGACCCGAAAATATGATCAATGTGATATTTTACGGGTGGGCGATGACAGGGAATATTGGGCGATAAAGCAAGAAAGTTGTAATTTACGCTTTAAAAGAGCAGGAATCAATTCTATGACCCGAAAATATGATAAATGTGATATTTTTCGGATGGGCGATAATAGGGAACATTGGGCGACAATACAAGAAAGTTGTAATTTTCGCTTTAAAAGTGCAGGAATCAATTCTATGACCCGAAAATATGATAAATGTGATATTTTTCGGGTGGGCGATAATAGGGAACGTTGGGCGATAGTGCAAGAAAGTTGTAATTTTCGCTTTAAAAGTGCAGGAATCAATTCTATGACCCGAAAATATGATAAATGTGATATTTTTCGGGTGGGCGATAATAGGGAATATTGGGCGATAATGCAAGAAAGTTGTAATTTTCGCTTTAAAAGTGCAGGAAACAATTCTAGGACCCGAAAATATGATAAATATAATATTTTTCGTGTGGGCGATAATAGGGAATATTGGGCGATAATGTAAGAAAGTTGTAATTTTCGCTTTAAAAGAGCAGGAATCAATTCTATATCCCGAAAATATGATAAATATGATAGTTTTCGGATGGGCGATAATAGGGAATATTCGGCGATAATGCAAAAAAGTTGTAATTTTCGCTTTAAATGTTCAGGGATCAATTCTATGTCCCGAAAATATGATGAATATGATATTTTTTGGATGGGCGATAATAGGGAACATTGGGCGATAATGCAAGAAAGTTGTAATTTTCGCTTTAAAAGTGCAGGAATCAATTCTATGACCCGAAAATATGATCAATGTGATATTTTTCGTGTGGGCGATAATAGGGAATATTGGGCGATAATGCAAGAAAGTTGTAATTTTCGCTTTAAAAGTGCAGGAATCAATTCTGTGACCCGAAAATATGATCAATGTGATATTTTACGGGTGGGCGATGACAGGGAATATTGGGCGATAAAGCAAGAAAGTTGTAATTTACGCTTTAAAAGAGCAGGAATCAATTCTATGACCCGAAAATATGATAAATGTGAAATTTTTTCGGATGGGCGATAATAGGGAATATTGGGCGATAATACAAGAAAGTTGTAATTTTCGCTTTAAAAGTGCAGGAATCAATTCTATGACCCGAAAATATGATAAATGTGATATTTTTCGGGTGGGCGATAATAGGGAATATTGGGCGATAATGCAAGAAAGTTGTAATTTTCGCTTTAAAAGTGCAGGAAACAATTCTAGGACCCGAAAATATGATAAATATAATATTTTTCGGGTGGGCGATAATAGGGAACATTGGGCGATAATGTACGAAAGTTGTGACCCGCGCATCAAGTCAACCTAAGGAAACTTGTGCACTTGTCCAAAATAAGCACGAAAGTAAAATAAACATGCGCATTGGTCTGGAATAAGAACCGCGCATTTATCTTTATTAAGTTAAATAAACATGTGCACTGTTCCAAAATGAGAGCCGCGCATCAACGCAAATTAAATAAACATGCGCACTTGTCTGAATTAGAACCGCGCATCGAGGCAAGTTACATAAATATGCGCACTGGTCCGAAATGCGAGCGTTGTTTGAAGGTATCTATGGCAAACTATCCATTCTACCAGATATACAAAAAATCTGTTCCCCATTTTTCTGGGAAAGAAATCTTTGTATGCATTTATCGGTCTATGTTCTGGTCCAGTGCTAAATTAATTATTGAGCTAGCTCTTTGCCGTCTCATCTTTTGAAGCTTGATATTTCAGGGAAATTCCTTCGCTCATGCACGCTGGAATGGGTCTTATTGCTTTTCGTAAGCTGGGACTTTGTCCTTGGACAAACTTGTAATATTTTGTTCTATTGTCTTTGTATACATACTGTTGTAGCCTATTTTGCATAATGTACCAAAACTGTATTTAATCTTTGCATTCACAGTCTCGTCGATGTTCTGTATATTTATTGTAAAGCAGTTCTGATCACGTGGTCACGTGACGTATTTCTGGTGACTGAAATAATAAGCACTCCCTGAAATGTGTATTGTTATTGCGCATATCAAATACTAGTTGTTCCCTGCAAATGTTTGTTATTGTTCTGCGTATAAGAAGTAACAAATGCTCCCGGAAATGCAAGTGTAAGTAATACATGCTCATTGAAATTGCGTATTTAGTGGTGTTCGGCGCTGGAAATAATACATACTCCCCAATGTGTTTTGTTTAATACCCTTCGGCACTGGCACCAGGGCAGTCTGCCTCTTGTATGATATTTGTTGGTATTTATTGTTAAATGAAAATCAATACCTGATTTCGGTTTTCAAAGGATGCATGTTGTGAGTGTGTGGACTGTGGGGGGGGGGGGGGGGGGGAGGCTGACGGATGACAAGTATTTGTGTTAAGGGGAGGTGGGGGGGGGAGGGAGGGGGGGGTAAGGGAGCTTAATTGTACCGTGGGGTGGGATGGGGAAGGGGGCCTGGTCCGAATGACGTAATGAGGTCGAGAAAATATTCTGCTCCCGTCCTCAGGGGCGGGAGGGGGTGCCGATGTTGGATGGAGGGATGGTGGGGGGAGGGGGGGGGGCTGGGAGGTCAAGGGATGTTATTAAAATATGGCAAGAGACTGATGTATATTTTACAAAATGTGCAGGTTATTGCGGTTCATAAAGTACATTTGCACCGCTGAACTGATTCATCGAGTGCATGTGCACTTTGTTTTAATGGTACGTCAAGTTCACGTGCTCCATTGCTTAAATGTTCTGTACAATGTTTTTAATTTGTATATCTTTGTTTATTTGAAGACCGTGCGTTGACTAGCCACGAAACAGTTCAACATATTGGATTTTTTTTTTGAATATATAGTGATTTTTCGAATTACTTACATTTTTGGAAGGGGGAGGGGGAGGGAAGGACGAGAGGTTGGAGAGGGAGGATGGCAGGAGTGTATAGTTTTGTAAATATTTATTGATCAATACTAAATAACGTATAACCATATCGGAACTGCAGTGGAATAAACTGTTAAACGGTACGCTCGTTTGTTTACTTTTTATTTGTCATCTTCGAGACCCTTCTGCTGTTTTCGTTCAGGAAACAATGGACCCCTCGATCAAGGTCTCTAAAATCAAAAATAGAAAATATAAAAAGATTTAAAACGGCGGTATAGGTCAGAATAGGCATATTTGGTTTTCTATCTGTTTGTCCGTGCGTCACACGCAAACACGGCAAAGCTCGTTAACGGATTTTAAATTTTGGGCGGATTAAATTCTCACTCAAAGTCATGGCTGGACTTTACGACAGAGTCGAATTTTTTGCTTCGACTCTGTCGTAAGGACTGGTCTGTGCGTTGTTGTCCAATAGCCAACCTCCATGGCGGTTCGGTCTGTTTGTGTGTAACACCTTTTCTATTCCGCAGACCCACTGGGCATTCCCGCGAAAGTAGTACTCGTAAAAAATAAGAACTACATTTCAGCCTTCAGCCAATATTTGGCTGAACGCTATTTGCTATGTCCGTGTCCGTCCGTCCGTTAACACTTACCTTGTGAACACGCTCTAGCCTACAATTTTTTGCCAATCGCTTAGATATTTTAAATATAGCTTTTATGTGGACCAGTGAAGATCCCTATTGTAAATGAGCAATATCCGACCAAGGACAGTGGCTCAGCTGGACTTTGAAATTTGCATATTTCTACCATTGTCATGTTTGGTGGCTTGTGAACACTCTCTAGCCTACAATTCTTTACAAATTACTAAGATATTTCAGATATAGCTAGTATATGGACTGATAAAGATCCGTATTGCTTATCAGCCATATCCGACTAAGGACAGTGGCTCAGCTGGACTTTCTCATGGTAAATGTTTTTGTTTTTTGTTCATCTTAAAGCACAGCCACCCTTTTTTTCTTTTCGGTGTTGAGGATTGAAATGAGCCTGTGACCGGCCTCAAACCTACTATATTCCTTGTTTCGAATGTTCCGTCTGGCTGAGGTCTTTGCATTTCTGATGCCTATGTTTAGCGGATCTGTTATGTGTTTACACATAACAGATATCAACAGAGGTCCGCTGTTTTATAACAACACGGATCTGTGATCGTAATGGTATGTGATCGTTGTTTTTTATGAAACTTACTGCTTAGTCTCTTTTAGTCTGGAGTTGATTAGAATCATGGACTTGAATTTTCACCCAAAGTCACAGCTTTAGGTCGTTAGATTGCAAAATGTTCCGTCTTGGTGAGAACCTCCCCTCCCACTGCCACCCATCATATTAGTTCTTTCTGATTGATTGCAAAATAATGGGTGTGTCACTGAAAAAGTGTACCTTTAAATACTCACAAATTATCTGATAGAAGTGCTCAAGAAAAACCACTTATCGTAGATAACAGTGTTTTACCTCAAACGATCATACGCTTATCAGTTCAAAGTTTCGTATTGTTTCAGGATTCAATCCGGTTAAAATTTAGGACAAAAAAAATACAGACTGCAGGATTATACTTCTGCTTACATCAAACAAACCAGGAATGACACAATATGACCTGCAACAGGTTGGCGGTGTCGTTAAACCAATCAAATAACTAACTAACTAACTAACTAACTAACTACATCAAACAAAAGTTGCAGAAAGGAGCAAATTGACAAAAAAAATATTCTCAGAAGAGCTTAAGGGATACGCCTTCTAAAGGTTAGTGTGACCTTGAAAATAGAATTAAAAGCATGATGCAGATCGAACCCTTTAAAATATTTCCCGTAACATTTCTTCTTGACTAATTCTATCATAATATAAATGTGTGTAATGTTCTCAGTATTGTTAACAAGAGCAGAGAGGACCGCAAGAAAAAGAAAACAAGTTTATCCAAGGACAAAGTCCCAGCTTACGAAAAGCAATAAAACTAATTCCAGCGTGCATGAGCAAGGGAATTTTCCTGAAAAATTGGGCTTCAAAAGATGAGACGGCAAAGAGCAAGCCCAATAATTAATTTAGCACCGGACCAGAACATAGACCGATAAATGCATACAAAGATTTCTTTCCCAGAAAAATGGGAAACAGATTTTTTGTATCTCTGGTAGACTGGATAGTCTGCCATAGATATCTTCAAACAAGGCTCGCATTTCGGACTAGTGCGCATATTTATGCAACTTGCCTTGATGTGCGGTTCTTATTCAGACAAGTGCGCATATTTATTTAATTTTGCGTAGATGCGTGGTTCCCATTTTGGAACAGTGCACATGTTTATTTCACTTGCGTTGATGTGCGGTTCGCATTTCTGACGAGCGCCCATGTTTTTTTTACCTTTGGTGGGTGTGCGGTTCTTATTAAGGATCAGTGCGCACGTTTATTTACCTTCTGTTGATGTGCGGTTCTTATTTCGGATCAATGCGCATCTTTTTTTACATTGTGTTGATGTGTGGTTCTTATTTCGTGTCAGTGCGCATGTTTATTTACCTTGTGTTGATGTGCGGTTCTTATTTCGGATCAGTGCGCATGTTTATTTACCTTGTGTTGATGTGCAGTTCTTATTCCATACCAATGCGCATGTTTATTTTACTTGCGTTGATGAGCGGTGCTTATTTCGGACAGCCCAAGTTTTCTTAGGTTGCCTTGATACGCGGTTCGCATTTCGGACCAGCTTGCATGTTTATTTAACTTGCGTTGATGCACGGTGCTTATTTTGGACGTGTGCCTATGTTTATTTAACTTGCGTTGGTGCGCAGTTTGCATTTTGAACCTGTGTGCATGTTTATTTAACTTGTGTTGATGAGCAGTTCGAATTTCGGATCATTACACATGTTTATTTAACTTGCGTTAATGCGCGGTTCGAATTTCGGACCAGTGCGCATGTTTATTTAACTTGCGTTGATGCGCAGTGATTATTTTGGACCAGTGCAAATGTTTATTTAACTTGCGTTGGAGCGTGGTTCGCATTTCGAACCACTGCGCATGTTTATTTAACTTGCGTTGATGCGCGGTTCGAATTTCGGAGAAGTGCGCATGTTTATTTAACTTGCGTTGATGGGCGGTGCTTATTTTAGACCAGTGCAAATGTTTATTTAGCTTACGTTGGCGCGTGGTTCGCATTTCGAACCACTGCGTATGTTTATTTAACGTGCGTCGATGCGCGGTTCTTATTTCAGGCCAATGCGCATATTTCTTTAACTTGAGTTGATGCGCGGTTCTTGTTCTGGACCAGTGCGCATGTTTATTTAAGTTGCATTCATGCGCAGTTCTTATTTTGAATAGTGCGCATATTATATAAGTTCCGTTAATGGGCAGTTCGCATTTCGAAATAGTGCGCATGTTTATTTAACTTGCGTTGATGCAAGGTGCTTATTTTGGTCCAGTGTGCTTGCTTATTTAGCTTGTGTTGCTGTGCGGTTCGCATTTCGGACCAGCGCGCATGTTTTTTTTAAACTTGTGTTGATGCGTGGTTCGCATTTTGGACCATTGCGCATATTTATTTAACTTGTGTTGATGATCGGTACTTATTTATTTAACTTACGCTTATGTGCAGGTTCGCAATTCGGACCAGTGAGCATGTTTATTCAATTTGCATTGATATCCGGTTCGAATTTCGGACCAGTATACCTGTTTCTTTAGGTTGCGTTGATGCGTAGTTCGCATTTTGGGACAAGTGAGCAGGTTCATTTAACTTGCGTTGACGCGCGATTTTCGTTTCGGAAGGGAACGCAGGTTTATTTAAGTCCCGTCGATGCCCGACTCTTATGTCTATTGAACTTGCGTCGATTCATGGTTCTTTCTTCGGACCACTGCGCATGTTTATTTAACTTGCGTTGATGCGCGGTTCTCATTTCAGACCATTGCGCATGTCTATTCAACTTGCGTCGATGCGTGGTTCTTTTTTCGGACAAGTGCGCATGTTTGTTTAACTTGCGTTGATGTGCGGTGCTTATTTTGGACCGGTTTGCATGTTTATTTAACTTCCGTCGATGCGCTGTTCGCATTTCAGGCCATTGCCCATGTTTATTTAACTTGTGTTGATGCGTGGTTCTCATTTCAGACCAGTGCGCATATTTATTTAACTTGCATTGATGCGCGGTTCGCATTTCGGACCACTGCGCATGTTTATTTAATTTGCCTCGATGTGCGGTTCGCATTTCGGACCAGTGCGCATGTTTCTTTAGGCTGCGTTGATGCGCCGTTCGCATTTCAGACCACTGCGCATGTCTATTCAACTTACGTCGAAGCGTAGTTCTTTTTTCGGACCAGTGCGCATGTTTATTTAACCTGCGTTGATGCGCGGTGCCTATTTTGGACCAGTTCGCATCTTTATTTATCTTCCGTCGATGCGCAGTTCACATTTCGGACCAATGCGCATGTTTATTTAAAACTTATAGCGTTCTAGTCTCTAGCCGTTATGGCTGGCAAGACGAATGAGAGAGTGGTTTGGGTACAAATGTTTATTACCTGACTGCTGAACACATTATGCATAAAACAAACATACTTTAAGAAACTGTCCACTAACCATACTAACATATTCAACAAAAAACTGTACTTGTAAACAATTAAACAGGGAAGGGGAAGGGGGATGGAGGTGGGTCTCTGGAAGCGCTTGCTTGACCAGTGCTTGCTTTGCATTTGTGAGGGGAAGCTTGGAAGAGCCTTGTTATGTACCGTCCGACTTAATCCCTGCACGACTCAACGGCCAATAGAACACAGGCATGACAGAAGGTACTCTGGGGCGAGCTCCGCCCCCGAGTTACTGAGTGTGTGCTTCGCTCCCGCCTTGCATGACGGCACGCTGTAACCCGAGACGCTCTGTCTACATGTCCGTCTGGCACGCTCCGTCGCTGTCAAGTCGAGCAGCGCATCACCAGAGTTTTAAAATCAAATAACACTTTATTTTTTAATTAAAACTTATAGCGTTCTAGTCTCTAGCCGTTATGGCTGGCAAGACGAATGAGAGAGTGGTTTGGGTACAAATGTTTATTGCCTGACTGCTGAACACATTATGCATAAAACAAACATACTTTAAGAAACTGTCCAAATACCCAAACCACGAAGTGTTACTTGTAGTAGTTAGGACAAGGCGTTTTGAACGTTTGATCCCATGGTTTTTGCACAATCCAGGCGTAGACTCAGAGGGACGTCAGTGTATCGCGTGTAGGACTCCGATGTCCAGTCTCCTTGGCTCTTAATCACTTGCGGTGGCAGCCCACAGGCAAGAGCAAAGGTAGCCCCGGCTCGTCGTAGGCTATGGCCGCTGTAGGCTGAGTCATCTAGCCCAACAGCACGCAGTTTGCATTTCAGCATTGACGAGAACGCTGCGTGGGAGAGAGGGACGGTGGAGTCCGGGGTTCTGTAGGAGAAGAGCGCCGATTTACCATGTGCGGGCGAAAGGCGGAGGTGGTGTTTTAACGCTGCAGTGGGGCATACTGTAGACTGCTCTACCTCTGGGATTGGGATGACGAGGGCTCGTGAAAAGTTGCGAAGTGTTTTGGTGCGTTTTACGTGAACTAGGGCCCCATCTGCACACAGCGTTACGTCTTCACGGCAGAGGTCAGTTCATTCATTTTTTTTTTCAAAAATTCCGAAAAAAATTCAAAAGTTTTCCCATTCACTCAAAACGCACAAGCCGTATGCATGACCCCTAGAGACGGCTCATATCGAAAATAAATGAAATCTGATAAAAACTGTAGGAGAAAATGCATTTTGATTTTTTTTCTTCAAAAATCTTCTCATCGACTGAAAAAGACAGGCCATATTCACGACACCCTAAGCATGCCTCAGCCCCAAAATAAATGATGTTTGATCAAAACTGCAGGAGAAAATGCATTTGGAGGTATTTTCATCAAAAATTCCCCCGAAATAAAAATTCCCAAGTCGAGTCAAATAGCACAAGCCGTATGCGAGACCTGCCTAAGGATGCCTCATAGCAAAAATAAATGAAATCGGATAAAAACTGTAGGAGGAAATGCATTTTGAAGTTTTACTTCAAAAATTCCAAAAAAATACAGAAATTGTCGGATCGACTAAAAAGCGCAAGTCGTATTCTCAACCCCTTAGGGATGTCTCAAACCAAAAACAAAAAAAAAAACAAAAAAAAAAAAAAAAAAAGGTTCAAAACTGCAGGGGGAAATGCATTTTGAAGTTTTTTCTTCAAAAACTCCCTAAAATACAAAAATTGCCCGATCGACTAAAAAGCACAAGCCGTATAGACTCACACCAAAAATAAATGACATCGAATCAAAATTGTAGGAGAAGATGCATTTTGAATTATTTTCGAAATTTTTGCTAAAAAAATTTCCCCAAAAATACAAACTAGAAAAGCAAAAGCCGTATGCACGACCCTTTAGGGGTGCCTCATACCAAAAATAAATGACATGGGGTCAAAAATGTAAGAGGAGATACATTTTAAAATTTCTTTATAAAATCCTCAAAAATCACCCGATCGACTAAAAAAGCACAAGCCGTATGCACGACCGCTTAGGAAATCCTCACACCAAAATAAATGACATCGAATTAAAATTGTAGGAGTAGATGCATTTTTTTTTCAAAATTTTTGCAAAAAAAAATCCCCCAAAATACAAAAATTGTCCGATCAACCAAAAAAGCACAAGCCGTATGCACGACCCTTTAGGGGTGCTTCATGCCAAAAATAAATGACATCGGGTAAAAAATGTAGGAGATACATTTTTAATTTTTTTTTAAAAATTCGCCAAAAATTCAAAAATCACCCGATCGACTAGAAAAGCACAGGCCGTATGCACGACCCCTTAGGGATGCCTCACACCAAAAATAAATGACATCAAATTAAAAGTGTAGGAGGAGATGCATTTTGAAACAAAGTTTACTAAATAAACAACTAACTAACTAACAAACTAACTAACTAACCAACGGACGCCATCCGCAGACCGATAGGAATACCCCAGCTTACGTGTAACGTAAACTGGGCTAAAAAACTTCCAAACTTTGAAACCGTTCACATCTCGAATATGTAATTGCACAGTGGTGGTGTTGGGGGGGGGGGGTTGGGGGTACTAATGGCTCCACCAGTTGCATTCCGAGCCGTGATCGGTAGTAGAGATTTGGAGTGGGGGTGGTCGTGACTGCATAACTCCCTTTTCCTGTTCTTGACAATCACAAAAATGATGCAACGTTTGAAGAAGGCTGGCGTAACAGGCCAACATCTCTCTCTCAAAAAAGGTTATCATTTTAACTTTCTGTTTCAGATATATCGAAACTGATACAGTTGTCGTTATTTCAGTTAGAAGCAATGGCGCTGTCGATGAACCTTGCTGAAGAGCTTACCTGTCCGATACATCTTGAAATCTTGGAGAATCCCATGTCATTAAAATGCCTCCACAATTTGTGTCAAAAGGACGTACATGAGATGATAGACGAAGATGGACTGCTTCAATGTCCCATCTGCCAGCGAGTCTCCCAGCAGAAGGATATCAAAAGAGATTTCCGCATACAAAAGCTGATCGACCTTCATCATGATCACACAAACAGGCTTAAAGATAAACAAGTATGTGAATTGTGCGACGAGGAGCCAGCAGTTGGAAAATGTCATGAGTGTGATATGTATATCGGTGACCGATGTAAGAGAGGCCACACAAAGCAACCTACAACCAAAGCGCACCACATAAACATGATAAGTGACATGAAAGCCGTTAGCGAGGAAAAGCTCCAAAGGGCTTTAACAGCCATGGAAGAGACAATTCAACAGTTTGATGATGCCAAAGCCAAGAAATTAGATGCCAATGCGAAAGCCAACTCTCTTTTTTCGACGCTATTTGCATAATAAATGACTTAGAAAGACAAATCATTAGCGAGGTTAGAAAAGTCCACAATAAACTTCGCCTAGAAATTGAGAAGAAACATGAGGAACAGACAAAAAGCTTTGACTCCAGTATCGAAACCTTGGACACACATCGGGCCTCGTTTAATCTGGATATGAAGATTATCAAGGATACGATGTCCGAGAACGACCAGCGGACACTCTTAAATGAAGCATTAATTAACGACATGGTAGCCCAATCAAAACAAAGCCAGGACACATTTTCTTTGTTTATTAAATCAATGGAAGAAGAGAATCAAGAATTAACAATAACAGTTCTACACGGAGACGAAACCATTAAACAACTTAGGCAAATGCAGATAGCAATCTCTGACCAATCAAGTCACACGAACCCACAAATGGCAAGCAACGCAAGAGCTGAAAATGTGACATCAGGTACCAAGCAATCACCACGTCTCCCTGAAGCAAATCCCCCGCCAGTTCCTCCAAAACGTCACATGCAACAAGATGAAAAAAGGCAAAGCTTAGAAACAGCTTCCAAAGCATCGGAAGACGTTTTTGTGAATCGGGCTTCTTTTGGTGACTATTTGTCAAGGACACTTCACGTGACAAAGCTGTTCAAATGTAACCGTGATAAACCCTTGAAGATTGCAAGCATAGACAATCAGATATGGATGGTATGTGAAACAGGTGATATAGATATTCTCAGTTACAGTGACACCGATTCAGCACGCAATGAGAAGACTGTCTGGATACGAGTAAAGAGCTCCACGTGTGATGACGAGGACTGTGTGGAATACATAGCACGGGCGGTGGCACAACCCTCTGATGGCAGCATTATAGTCGCGTGTTACGGTGTCAGGTATGAACACGAGCACAAGCCTCACAAGGACCTAGGACTGGTGACTGTCACTACTGACGGCGTTATTAAGGACGTGATTATTGAAGGCAACTACTGGGATGCCGCCTGTGAGGATCAGTATGTATACGGGCTGAGCAATAATAAGACTGTAACGATACATCAATACGACAGCCGCTTGTGGTGGTGCATAAAACAAGTAGAGCTGCACTGTCGTTGCCACGGCATCTCCATCGGTAATAACACCCTGACCTTATCGAGTAGTTTCATGCAAGCTGTAGATCGTTATGACCTGAGTAAAGACACATACTCACACCTCGGCAGAAAAGGAAGTGCTCCTGGTGAGTTCTCAGGGCCATGTGTAGCCTGCAGCGATGCACGCGGCCACGCCCTTGTTTGTGATTATTTGAATCACCGACTCCAGCTCTGCATGAACGACAACACCTGGCACGTGCTCAAGCTCAGTGAGAAGATAGAATACCTACTACACGCCACAGTGGATCACTTCGGTCACTTGCTCGTTCTTACTGATGACGCTGTTTTCAAACTCACATAAGACGAGTTTCATCCCAGACGTTGCCATAGTGACGTAATCACCATAGAACACTGAACGCAGCACTGCATATGACGACTGCAAGAAGAGCTGTAGATCCAAGTCTAAATATAAAAAAATGAAAAAAAAATCACTATAATTACACGGGGAATTTATCCTTCCGTGCATTGTAAAGCGTTTGGTCCTTTCTTTAGAGGGCATCCACAAAGTATGTACGCATAGATGGGGCTGGGGTGGAGGGGGGAGGGGGAGTGGGAGGGGATGGCTTGTCGGTGCGGTCTCCAGAGCTGATCGCACTTCGGGACGTCACACGTTATGAGTATCCTGAGTGAAATCGGCGAGTTGTGGGGGGGGGGGGAGGGGCGAGGGTTTTCTTACGTCATTATGAATGGCCCCCAAAGCAAAAAGTTTTGCAAAGAAAAAAATATTCCTGATACTTATCTTTCTTATTTATGTACAATTTCTTTTTACTTCATTAAATTCGTAACAGCACTCTTGACTTGTGGGAAAACTTCGACACAAAATAACTACTTAGGTTTATGCTTAGCAACTGCAATTTAGTAATAAATCGATAATTTGTATGTAAATGCTTATGCATTAAAATCGGCTATATGTAACTACTCTGCTTTGTCAAATGACTTAATGAAAACATCTTTTAGAAGTAACAGTAATACAGATAAAATCGGTTAATCGAATAACGAATAATGCCTAAGTCGGTTAACAGTATGCAAGTTACATTTCATAGAAGTAACACAAGTGCAGATGAAACCGGTTAATCGCATAGTTGATAATCCCTAAGTCGGTTAACGGTATGCCAGTTCTGAAGTTGCGTATAAATGTATTACAATTTCACTTTAAAAGTACAGTTTATAATCACATAATCACTTTTATAAAAAGCTTGTATCATCATAAGGCGTTATAACCAAGAGTGTAAAACTGGAGAAAAACTAAAATGGGCCCAAACTTTTATGTCGGGATATAGAATATGTCGTGATATCCGATTTCTCTACAATGCCGTTATACTGTATTTTGGAAACAAATCAAATTCAAATCAAATTGAGAAACATGAGAACATCTTTGTGATGACATGGCTTATAACGACATGGATTATAACGGTATGGCGCCTGTGATGACATTGCTTCTAATGTTTGCGTTATGGATGTGTAAAATAAAAATTATTAATCGATTTCTTTCATTTTGATAGCCCTGTGACATGATAACAATCTTAATCCCCCCTGCCCCCCTCCCACTCCACCACCTCCATCTTGGCTTGTTCCACAATTTACCACAGAAACCCTTTTATACAACTGTATCTACGAACAGATCCTGACTCATCTTCCTAATCCCCACCAGACATCAACCACCCCAACCCCTTCCGACTCCCTCCTCCCTCCCCCACCCCTTTCCCCACCCCAACCGTAGCCTCTTTCCAGACTTTACAACACCAAAAGAAATGCATTGTTTGACAACAATATTATGCTCAACAATTATACAATGGTGTATAGACCCGGTTTATAATTTTTCACCATCCAATCGCAATGCCCCTCCCTCCCCTCCACCTCCCCTCCCCCCTCCTCAACCTCTCCCTCCCCGCCCCCTCCCATCTGCCCTCCCCTTCCCCTCTCCCCGCCCCTTCCCCTCTCCTCGCCCCTCCTCCACCTTCTCCCCCTACCCCCTCCCCGCGCCCCTCCCACCTCCCCGCCCCTCCTCCACCTTCTCCACCGCCTCCTCCCACCTCCCCGCCCCTCCTCCACCTTCTCCCCGTACTCCCCGCCCCCCTCCCATCTCCCCGCCTCTCAACCCAAGGCCAATCACAGGTAAATAACCAGCCATTTCCTGGACCAATAAAAATCACTAAATATATATGATATCACATTTATTTCATTTACAAAAATTCAAAGAGTCATTCAACACTCTTACGCACGGTTTCTCTTACAATTGGAAAATATATAGCATTGTTCAAATCTGCTCCATCGCAAAACTGTTGCGTCATGATGCACTTGATTACGACAATACAGACTAGCTACAATGTAGTCACGTGAGTCAAAGCACAGTCTCGTGATCTTATGCAGGTCATGTGATTCAACAAGCTTTCGATGACTGCTTGATCTGTCCTCTTGTGACGTCATCTAGACTGTGTCATCGCCGCTTGTAACAAGAAAAATATTTTTTAATCATATCTTTGACTCGAATCTTTTTTCTGCTGTGTTTTATAAAGCTCTTCTAGTTTAAATGCACAAACTGAAGCAGAAAAAATAGATTAAGAAAAAGAACTGGATTCATATTAAATTTCCCAGAAAATATCATAAAATACATGACAAGCTTCATCAAAATAACTGATAATCGAAATTTTAAATAATTGTTATCATTACTATTTTTATTATTGTTGTTATTATTATTATTATTATTATTATTATTGTTGTTGTTGTTATTGTTGTTTTTGTTGTTATTATGATTATGATTATTAACTTTAAAAATGATGATGGAACTGTCAAAGAAAAGGCAACACAAACAGTGCGACTAGCAAAGGAGTACGCAAGACAGCTTAAACAACACAGCACAACACAACACAACACAGTACAGCCCAGTACGAGCAGTGACCAACACAAAAGTGGTCAACACAAAAGGAGGCAACATAAAAGTGGTCAACACAAAAGTGGACACCACAAAAGTGGACAACACAAAAGTGAAAGACACAGACTAAAACAGCGGAAAGTGAGCAACACAGACTGGACCACTCAACACAAGAGTAGACAACACAGAGAGAACAACAACACAACAAACATCAAACACCACGGCTTCAGGTATCCATAGCAACCGCCCACCTGTTTCTTCTCCTACTCACGAAGCTGATCAACCAGTGAACGAGGAAGGGCCAGATTAAGATGAAGAACGAGGTCCGGCTCCGTGAGCTGTTGAGCGGCCACCAGGGGGAGTGCCGGCCCTGCGATCTGCCCGAGTTCTCACGGCTCCTACGACTCCTCTGCAACAAGGTCACGGCAAGGTCATTCACATGGCAAGGTTATTGGCACCCGACCTATCTCCTGACTCCTTAACGTCCTTCTCCCATCACCCAAATGCCGCGATTTAGAGCAGGGGGAGGGGGAGGGGGAGGGGGTTCTTTCCCTCTCCCTCTTTTATTTTATTTCATTGATTTACTTATTATTTTTTACATGTTCATTGGCTTGGTGAGAACGCCCCTCCCGGTACCCTCACTTCCACCCATTATAGTAGTTCTTTCTGATTAATCGCAAAATAATGGGTGTGTCACTAAAGAGTGTACCTTTAAATACTCACAAATTATCTGTTAGAAGTGCTCAAGAAAAACCACTTATTGTAGATAACAGTGTTTTACCTCAAACGATCATACGCTTATCAGTTCAAAGTGTCTTATTGTTGCAGGATTCAATCCGGTTAAAATTTAGGACTAAAAATACAGACTACGGGATTATACTTCTGCTTACATCAAACAAAAGTTGCAGAAAGGAGCAAATTGACAAAAAAATATTCTCAGAAGAGCTTAAGGGATACGCTTTCTAAAGGTTAGTGTGACCTTGAAAATAGAATTAAAAGCATGATGCAGATCGAACCCTTTAAAATATTTCCCGTAACATTTCTTCTTGACTAATTCTATCATAATATAAATGTGTGTAATGTTCTCAGTATTGTCAACAAGAGCAGAGAGGACCGCAAGAAAAAGAAAACAAGTTTGTCCAAGGACAAAGTCCCAGCTTACGAAAAGCAATAAAACCAATTCCAGCGTGCATGAGCAAGGGACTTTTCCTGAAAAATTGGGCTTCAAAAGATGAGACGGCAAAGAGCAAGCCCAATAATTAATTTAGCACCGGACCAGAACATAGACAGATAAATGCATACAAAGATTTCTTTCGCAGAAAAATGGGAAACAGATTTTTTGTATCTCTTGTAGAATGGATAGTCTGCCATAGATATGTTCAAACAACGCTCACATTTCGGACTAGTGCGCATATTTATGTAACTTGCCTTGATGCGCGGTTCTTATTCAGACAAGTGCGCATGTTTATTTAATTTTGCATAGATGCGCGGTTCCCATTTTGGAACAGTGCACATGTTTATTTAACTTGCGTTGATGTGCGGTTCGCATTTCTGACGAGCGCCCATGTTTTATTTACCTTTTGTGGCTGTGCGGTTCTTATTTCGGATCAATGCGCACGTTTATTTACATTGTGTTGATGTGCGGTTCTTATTTCGGATCAGTGCGCATGTTTATTTACCTTGTGTTGATGTGTGGTTCTCATTTCAGACCAGTGCGCATATTTATTTAACTTGCATTGATGCGCGGTTTGCATTTCGCCTCTGCGCATGTTTATTTAATTTGCCTCGATGTGCGGTTCGCATTTCGTACCAGTGCGCATGTTTCTTTAGGCTGCGTTGATGCGCCGTTCGCATTTCAGACCACTGCGCATGTCTATTCAAATTACGTCGAAGCGTAGTTCTTTTTACGGACCAGTGCGCATGTTTATTTAACCTGCGTTGATGCGCGGTGCTTATTTTGGACCAGTTCGCATCTTTATTTATCTTCCGTCGATGCGCAGTTCACATTTCGGACCAATGCGCATGTTTATTTAACTTGCATCGATGCGGAGTACTTAATTTGGACTACTGCGAATGTTTCTTTAACTTGCGTCGATGTGCGGTAGTTAAATATGACTACTGCGCAAGTTCATTTAACTTTCGTTTATGCGCTGTAGGAGGAGATTCATTCATTTTTTTTCAAAAATTCCGAAAAAATTCAAAAGTTTTCCAATTCACTCAGAACGCACAAGCCGTATGCATGACCCCCTAGAGACGGCTCATATCGAAAATAAATGAAATCTGATAAAAACTGTAGGAGGAAATGCATTTTGATTTTTTTCTTTAAAAATTCTCTCATCGACTGAAAAAGACAGGCCATATTCACGACACCCTAAGCATGCCTCAGCCCCAAAATAAATGATGTTTGATCAAAACTGCAGGAGAAAATGCATTTGGAGGTATTTTCATCAAAAATTCCCACCGAAATAAAAAATTTCCAAGTCGAGTCAAATAGCACAAGCCGTATGCGAGACCTGCCTAAGGATGCCTCATAGCAAAAATAAATGAAATCGGATATAAACTGTAGGAGGAAATGCATTTTGAAGTTTTTCTTCAAAAATTCCAAAAAAATACAGAAATTGTCGGATCGACTAAAAAGCGCAAGTTGTATTCTCAACCCCTTAGGGATGTCTCAAACCAAAAAAAAAACAAAAAACAAAAAGGTTCAAAACTGCAGGGAGAAATGCATTTTGAAGTTTTTTTTTCAAAAACTCCCTAAAATACAAAAATTGCCCGATCGACTAAAAAGCACAAGCCGTATGCACTCACACCAAAAATAAATGACATCGAATCAAAATTGTAGGAGAAGATGCATTTTGAATTATTTTCGAAATTTTTGCTAAAAAATTTCCCCAAAAATACAAACTAAAAAAGCATAAGCCGTATGCACGACCCTTTAGGGGTGCCTCATACCAAAAATAAATGACATGGGGTCAAAAATGTAAGAGGAGATATATTTTAAAATTTCTTTATAAAATTCTCAAAAATTCAAAAATCACCCGATCGACTAAAAAAGCACAAGCCGTATGCACGACCGCTTAGGAAATCCAAAAATACACGACATCGAATTAAAATTGTAGGAGTAGATGCATTTTTTTTCATAATTTTTGCAAAAAAAATCCCCCAAAATACAAAAATTGTCCGATCAATCAAAAAAGCACAAGCCGTATGCACGAATCTTTAGGGGTGCTTCATGCCAAAAATAAATGACATCGGGTCAAAAATGTAGAAGATACATTTTTAATTTTTTTTTAAAAATTCGCCAAAAATTAAAAAATCATCCGATCGACTAGAAAAGTACAGGCCGTATGCATGACCCCTTAGGGATGCCTCACACTAAAAATAAATGACATCGGATTAAAAGTGTAGGAGGAGATGCATTTTGAGACAAAGTTTACTAAATAAACAACTAACTAACTAACGGACGCCATCCGCAGACCGATAGGAATACCCCAGCTTACGTGTAACGTAAACTGGGCTAAAAAACTTCCAAACTTTGAAACCGTTCACATCTCGAATATGTAATTGCACAGTGGTGGTGTTGGGGGGGGGGGGGGGGTTGGGGGTACTAATGGCTCCTACAGTTGCATTCCGAGCCGTGATCGGTTGTAGAGATTGGGGGTGGGGATGGTCGTGACTGCATAACCCCCTTTTCCTGTTCTTGGCAATCACAACAATGATGCAACGTTTAAGAAGGCTGGCGTAACAGGCTAACATCTCTCTCTCTCTCTCGCTCTCTCTCTCGCGCTCTCTCTCTCTCTCTCTCTCGCTCTCTCTCTCTCTCTCTCGCTCTCTCTCGCTCTCTCTCTCTCTCTCTCTCTCTCTCTCTCTCAAAAAAGGTTATCATTTTAACTTTCTGTTCCAGATATATCGAAACTAATACAGGTGTCTTTATTTCAGTTAGAAGCAATGGCGCTGTCGATGAACCTTGCTGAAGAGCTTACCTGTCCGATACATCTTGAAATCTTGGAGAATCCCATGTCATTAAAATGCCTCCACAATTTGTGTCAAAAGGACGTAGATGAGATGATAGACGAAGATGGGCTGCTTCAATGTCCGATCTGCCAGCGAGTCTCCGAGCAGAGGGATATCAAAAGAGATTTCCGCATACAAAAGCTGATCGACCTTCATCATGATCACACAAACAGGCTCAAAGATAAACAAGTATGTGAGTTGTGCGACGACGAACCGGCAGTGGGAAAATGTCATCAGTGTGATATGTATATCGGTGACCGCTGTAAAAGAGGCCACACAAAGCAACCTACAACCAAATCGCACCACATAAACATGATAAGTGACATGAAAGCCGTAAGCGAGGAAAAGCTCCAAAGGGTTTTAACAGCCATGGAAGAGACAATTCAACAGTTTGATGATGCTAAAGCAAAGAAAGTAGATGCCAATGCGAAAGCCAACTCTCTTTTTTTCGACGCTATTTGCATAATAAATGACTCAGAAAAACAAATCATTAGCGAGGCTAGCAAAGTCCACAGTAAACTACTCCAAGAAATTGAGAAGAAACGTGAGGAACAGACAAAAAGCTTTGACTGCAGTATCGAAACCTTGGACACAAATCGTGACTCGTTTAATCAGGATATGAAGATTATCAAGGATACGATGTCAGAGAACGACCAGCGGACACTCTTAAATGAAGCATTAATTGACGACCTGGTGGACCAATCAAAACAAAGCCAGGACACGTTTTCAATGTTTGTTAAATCAATGGAAGAAGATAATGAAGAATTAACAATAACAGTTCTACACGGAGACGAAACCATTAAACAACTTAAGCAAATGCAGATAGCAATCTCTGACCAATCAAGTCACACGAACCCACAAATAGAAAGCAGCGCAAGAGCGGAAAATGTAACATCAGATGCCAAGCAATCACCACGTCTACCTGAACCGAATCCCCCGCCACGTCCTCCAAAACTTTACATGCAACAACAAGATGAGACAAGGCAAAGCTTAAAAACAGTTTCCAAGGCAGTGGAAGGCGTTGTTGTGAATCGGGCTTCTTTTGATGACTATGTGTCAAGGACACTTCTAGTGACAAAACTGTTTAAACGTAACCGTGGTAAATCCGTGAAGATTGCAAGCATAGACAATCAGATATGGATGGTGTGTCAAACAGGTGACATAGATATTCTCAGTTACAGTAACACCGATTCAGCACGCAATGAAAAGACTGTCTGGATTCGAGAAAATATCTCCACGTGTGATGACGAGGACTGTGTGAGATATCACGCACACGCGGTGTCACAAGCCGCTAATGGCAGCGTTATAGCCGCGTGTGACGGTGTCAGGCATGAACACGAGCACAAGCCTCACAAGGACCTAGGACTGGTGGCTGTCACTACTGACGGCGTTATTAAGGACGTGATTGCTGAAGGCGGCTACTGCGATGTTGCTTGTGACAATCAGTACGTATACGGGCTGAGGAAAAATAAGACTCTAACGATGCATCAATACGACAGCCGCGGGTGGTCGTGCATAAAACAAGTACATGTGCACTCGTATTACTACGACTTCTCCATCAGAAATAACATCCTGACCTTATCGAGTTTTGTCATGTATGCTGTAGACCGTTATGACCTGAGTAAAGACACACACTCATGCCTCGGTAGTAAGGGAAGTGCTCCTGGTGAGTTCTCAGATCCATGTGTAGCTTGCAGCGATGCACGCGGTAACGTCCTTGTTTGTGATTATTCTAATCACCAACTCCAGCTCTGCATGAACGACAACACGTGGCGCGTGCTAAAACTCAGTGAGAAGATAAAATACCCACTACACGCCACGGTGGATCACCTCGGTCGCTTGCTCGTTCTTACTGATGACGCTGTTTTCAAACTCACATAAGACGAGTTTCATCCCACACGTTGCCCTTGTGAAGTAATCACCATAGAACACTGAACGCAGCACTCCACATGACGACTGCAAGAAGAGCTGCAGATCCAAGTCTAAGTTAAAGAAACTGAACCACTCACTATAACTACACGGAGAATTCAAACTTCTGTGCATTGTAAAGCGAGTGGTCCTTTCTTTAGAGGGCATCCACAAAGCACATACGCATAGAAGAGGGGGCGGGCGGGGAGGGGGAGTGGGAGGGGATGGCTTGTCGGTGCGGTCTCCAGAGCTGATCGCACTTCGGGACGTCACACATTATGAGTATCCTGAGTGAAATCGGCAAGTTGTGGGGGGGAGGGGGCGAGGGTTTTCTTACGTCATTATGAATGGCCCCCAAAGCAAAAAGTTTTGCAAAGAAAAAATATTCCTTATACCTATCTTTCTTCTTTATGTACAATTTCTTTTTACTTCATTAAATTCGTAACAGCACTCTTGACTTGTGGGAAAACTTCGACACAAAATAACTACTCAAGTTTATGCTTAGCAACTGTAATTTAGTGATAAATCGATAATCTGTATGTACATGCTTATGCATTAAAATCGGCTATATATAACTACTCTCCTTTGTCAAATGACTTAATGAAAACCTCTTTTAGAAGTAACAGTAATACAGATAAAATCGGTTAATCGAATACCGAATAATGCCTAAGTCGGTTAACAGTATGCCAGTTACATTTCATAGAAGTAACACAAGTACAGATGAAATCGGTTAATCGAATACCGGTTAATGCCTAAGTCGTTTTGAAGTTTCGTATAAATGTATTACAATTTCACTTTAAAAGTACAGTTTATAATCACATAATCACTTTTATAAAAAGCTTGTATCATATATGGCGTTATAACCAAGAGTATTAAACTGGAGAAAAACTAATGTGGGTCCAAACATTTATGTCGGAATACAGAATATGTCGTGATATCCGATGTCGTTATAATGCTGTATTTTGGAAACGAATGAAATTCAAATCAAATTGAGAAAAAATGAGAACATCTTTGTGATGACATGACTTATAACGACATGGCTTATAGCGACATGTCGCCTGTAGCGACATCGCTTCTAATGTTTGGGTTATGGATGTGTAAAATAAAAATTATTAATCGATTTTTCTCATTTTGATAGCCCTGTGATATGATAATCTCAGTCCCTCCTGCTCCCCCCTCCCCTCCCGACCACTCCCCGCCCGACCCCCCGTTCCTTCCACCATTCAGCACAGCAACCTTTTTGTACAACTTTATCCGTCCGCCCCCCCCCCATCCCCTCCCGCCCAACTCAACGAGCAGATGCTCACTCATCTTCATAATCCTCATCACACCCACTAAATCGCCCCCTCCCCCTCCCAAACCGTAACCTCTTTTCAGACTTTACAACACCAAAAGAAATGCATGGTTTGACATCAGTATTATGCTCAACAATTATATAATGGTGTATAGACCCGGTTTATAATTTTTCACCATCCAATCGCAATGCCCCTGCCTCCCCCTCCACCCCACCTCCCCTCCCCCTCCTATCTCCCCGCCCCCTTCCACATCCCCGCCCCTCCCTCAGCTTCTCCCCTTACCCCCTCCCACCTCCGTGCCTCCCACCTCCGTGCCTCCCACCTCCCTGCCCCTCCTCAACCTCCCCGCCCCCTCCCCTCCCCGCCCCCTCCCTGCCTCCCACCTCCCTGCCCCTCCTCCACCTCCCCGCCTCTTCCCCGCCCCCTCCCACCTCCCTGCCTCCCTCCCACCTCCCCGCCCCCTCCCACCTCCCCGCCCCTCAACCCAAGGTCAATCACAGGCAAATAACCAGCCATTTCCTGGACCAAAAAAACATCACTAAATATATATGATATCACATTTATTTCATTTACAAAAATTCAAAGAGTCATTCAACATTCTTACGCACGGGTTTCTCTTACAATTGGAAAATATAACACATCGTCCAAATCTGCTCCATCGCAAAACTGTTGGGTCATGATGCACTTGATTACGACATTACAGACTAGCTACAATGTAGTCACGTGAGTCAATGCAGAGTCACGTGATCTTATGCAGGTCATGCGATTCAACAAGTCTTCGATGACTGCTCTATCTGTCCGCCTGTGACGTCATCTCAACTATGTCATCGCCGCCTGTAGAAGGAAAAATAATAAATATATTTTTAAAGCATGTCTTTGGCTCGAAACTTTTTTTGTTAAATAAAGCTATTCTAGTTTAAAAGCAAAAACTGAAACAGAAAAAATAGATTTAAAAAAACTAGATTTATATTAAATTTCCCAGAAAAATCATAAAATACATGACAAGCTTCATCAAAATAACTGATAATCGAAATTTTAAATTATTCTTATCATTATTATTACAGACGAAACCGGTTAATCGCATAGCCAATTTGCCAAGTCCTGTTATGCGTTTATCCGATATATGCGTTTATCCGGAGTACTCTTTTTTCATTTGCGGTAGTTATTAGACGTGCACTCCGCCCCTCCTCATCCCCGCATTTCATTTTTCCAACAGAAAAGAAAAATAACGATTTCACCAAACTTTGAGAAACTTTGTTATGCAGTTCTTTTATAATTAGTATTTTATCTGAGAGACTTGTGTCTTTTCGTTTCGATTTACTTTCTGTCATTTTGACGAATTAAGCATAACCAACAGTTTCGAACTATAAATGGTAAATTTTTTTCTTGGCTGCGCATTTAAATGATGACTTTGGGCTCACGGTTTTCTGAGGCAACGTGGGGGTTAGCTAAGGCAGTGCGGGGATTAAGGATAAAGGTTATTATCTTGTGGGAGCTGAGAGAGTGCGGTGATTAGGAGTTCGAGACTCACTGTTAACAACCCAGAGTGGGGTTGGTACATGTACACAATGGGTCAAGCAAACAGAAGACAATGCATTAGATAAATTAACGAGGAGCAGCTCACTCCCTTAGTTTGCTTAAAGTGGCACTGTTTGGATAGTCACCCAGAATTAAGATAATAATCTTGATATGCTCCACAGTCAAAGCTATTGTATCTTTCTTATTCATGTACATTTTCATTGACACAAAATTAGTGCTTAATTTTATACTTTCTATTTTATACTTTGTACTTGTAATTAATCGATAATTTGTATGTAAACTAGTCTGCTTCATCAAACCACTTGATGAAATCATTTTTATAAAAGTAACAAAAGTACAGTTAAAATCGGTTAATTGAATACTGGATAACCCCTAAGCCGTTAACAGTGTGCCCATTTTGAAGTTTCATAAAAACGTATAACAATATCCAGCTTTAAAATAGACTAATAATATTCACATATATCGATTTAGACTTGCAATTTAATAAAAAGCTTGCATTAGATATGTCGCTATAACCGAACGTCTTAAACAGGAAAAAAATTAATATGGGTCTAGACATTTATGTCGCAAAATTTTACATGTCGTAATATCTGATGTCGTTACAATGGCGTTCTATTGTATTTTGCAAACAAATAAATGTCATCGAATTGATAAAAAGAACCTCTATGGCGACACTTATAACTACATGGCGCATTTATGACACCGCTTAAAATGGTATGGTGACTGTAACGACATTGCTTATAACGACATAGCGCCTTAACGACATTGCTTTTACGACATACCGCCTTAACGACTTCGCTTATAACGACATAGTGCCTTAACGACTTCGCTTATAACGACATAGCGCCTTAACGACATTGCTTATAACGTCATACAGCCTGTGATAACACAAACTTCCCTTTTTTGAAGCTGTCCGCTATAGCACCATATCGGGTATAATGGCATTTCTCGGCCCAACCATGTGGTTATAACCAAGTTGCGCTGTATATTATAATGACAGACACCTATAACGACAGAGCTCATAACGACATATTTGGCCCCAACCATACTTTTACAACCAGGTTGAGCTTTATATTAAAGTTTGTTTTCAATTTGTTTATTTGTTATAAACAATTATCGAATTCAAGAATGCAATTGTCTGTAAAAAAATAAGTAAAGGTGTGGTTTGATGGATGGGGATGAGGGCTGGGAGAGGGGTTTCTAATGTGTATGTTGTAGACCTAAAAAAATGAAAAAATTAATCAATTTTCTTTAATTTTGATATGACCGGGTTATGAACAGTCTGCACCTCCAAATCAGTTTTTTTTAATTCCCTTCTGCCCTGTGACATAGTAACTATTTCATGCTCTCTTGCCACCCCCTATGCTCCTCCTTCCATTTAGCACAGAAACTCTTTTTGATCAGTCGACTACATCGGGATGGTCTTATCACGCCAAAAGAGGGGCATTCGACATCTGTATGTACGCCTGCACGTGCGTAAACTTGTACTTGTTCTCCTCCTCCGGTTTTGATTGGATTCCTGTCGAATTTTGTACGAATGTTCTCTAGGTAAGCCTCTCTTGAAAACATTTTTGTTGGCGATCCGCCAAAAACTAACTAAATGGGGACATTTAAAAATGTCGGTTGCCAATTTTCAAAATGCTTCTTCTCTCACAATTTTGATAGCATTTTCTTTAAATTTTGAAAGTACTTATTTTGGTGATCCGATAGAAATTGGCTCAATGACAAAAAAAATTATTATTTTTTGTCTAATTTTCAAAATACTTCTCCCACAATTTTGATTGGATTCCTTGTCCTCTCTAAAAAATTAGATTTTTCGGCGATCCGCCAAAAAATGGCTAAATAGAGCGGGGCAGTCATTTAAAATTTTTTGTTGTCAATTTTCAAAATGCTTCTTCTCGAGCAATTGTAATCAGACTTTTTTTGAATTTTTTTACGAATGTTCTTAACATACGCCTCTCTTGAAAATTTGCTTTTTTACCCATCTGCCGAAACTTGAGCAAATGGAGGACATTAATAAATATTTGGTTGCCAAGTTTCAAAATGCTTCTTTTCACACAATTATGATCAGATTTTCTTCAATTCTGTGCGAATGCTCTTTAGGTAGGTCTTTCTTGAAAACTTACTTTTTGGCGATCCGCCAAAGCTGGTCAAATGAGGAACATTATTTAATTTTTTTGTGGTGTCTAATTTTCAAAATGCTTCTTCTCCCATCTAATCTGATTCCTGTCCAATTTTCTACGATTGTTCTTTGATTATTCTTATCTGGAAAAGGTACTTTTTTGGCGATTCGCCAAACATTGGGTAAAGGTGAAACCATTTTTGACCCAACTTATGTTACATGTAAGCTTAGGTATACCTATCGGTTTGTACACGGCGTCCGTTAGTTAGTTATTTGCTTATTAAGTAAATTTTTGTTTCAAAATAGGGGTCACACATACGGCTTGTGATTCTTCAGTCGAAAGAATTTTTGAAGAAAACTTTTTTTAATGTTTCTCCTCCTGCATTTTTAATTCGATGTCATTTATTTTTAGCATACGGCACTTCCAAGTAGTTATGCATACTATTTGTGCTTATTTTGTCGATCGGACAATTTTTGTATTTTTGGAAAATTTTTGAAGAAAATTATTTTAAAATACATCTCCTCCATTTTTTATCCGATGTCATTTATTTTTGGCATGAGACATTCCTAAGGGAATATACTTAAGATTTGTGTTTTAGTGGATCGGACATTTTTTGTATTTTTAAGGAATTTATTAAGAAAAGTCTTCAAAATGCATTCCTTCCTGCAGTTTTAATCCAATTTCACTTTTTTTTTGGTGTGGCGCATTCTTCTGGGGTCATGCATAGGGCGAGTGCTTTTTTAGTCGATCGGACAATTTTTGTATTTTGGGGAATTTTTGAAGAGAAAACTTCAGAATGTATTTGCTCCTGCAGTTTTTATCCGATTTCATTATTTTTGGATGGGTCAGGCATATGGTTTGTTTTCTTCGAACATTTTGATCGGAATGCTCTCAAGTGTTGCATAAATGTTCACTAGCCTGCCATCTCTTGAAAAGTTACATTTCTGGTGATCCACCGAAAATTGGCCAAATGGGTGGCCATGGCATTTTTCTTTGGCCAATTTTCAAAGCCAGTGCTCCAAGACCATACGTTTTTAGGCACTATACGTGTTTTGGTCTTTCTGCAAAACATGCGTTTTCAAACGTTTTTTAGGCTAATACGTTTTCATACGTTTTTGGGGACTTTTTGAACATTTACTGAACAGCGTTGTGCTGTTTGTATGCAACAGCTTCTGGAAAGATGACTGTTGCTGGAATTTTTCGAAACGTGCGTTCCATTAATTATAAATAAATATAAACATAGGCGCTAGTTAGAAACATAACAATACCAAATGCCTTTCATCATTGATTGTATATGCATTTAGTTCTACTTCTCTGTGTTGTATATTTATTAAAGCGGTATTTCCAGTTTTGATAGCATATATTGGTATTCGTTTTGCACTCATCTTCCTATTCCCAAAATGACATCCACCATCCTACAACTTTCTGACCGCCCATCCGTCACCCTCCCCCAACCGTAACCTCGTCCCCGGTTTTACAACACAAAAAGAAATGCATTGCTTGACACCAGTATTAGGCTCAATAATTATACAATGTTTCATATGCTCGGCTTATAATTCCTTGATCCTAACATTTTTTCTGCATACATGAGTCATTATTTTCAGGTTCGTAACAAAACAATTTATTGTGTCAAAACTCCTCCAATCTCACTCCGCGGCCAGTCATATGCAAGTTACTAACGACAATCCCCTTCCTAGATAAAAAAATTACTTGATTTATCTGATATCACATTTACTTCATTTACAAAGATTCAGAGATTCATGCAACATCCTTACTCAAGTGTCTCTTACAACGATTAGAAAATACAGCATCGTTCAAATCTAATCCATCCTAAAGCTGTTTGTCATAATGCTATTGATTAGCACAACACAGAACAGCTACAACGTAGTCAGGTAATCTTGTGCAGGTCACGTGATTCAACAAATCTTCGAAGACTGCTCGATTTGCGCGCTGGGTCGTCATCTAGACTATGCCATCTTCGCCTGTACAAAAAAATTAATAATGTTTTTAGCTCGAAACCTTTTCTGTTGTGTTTTTAAGAGCTATTCGAGATTAACTGTAAAAACTGAAATCTAGATTTACATCTTTTTTCCTGCGGAACATTTCATAAAATATATTACGAACTGTATCAAACTGATTATCTGATTATCGGAAATATTAAATGAAGCTTATTTTTATTATATTATAATTATTATTATAATTATCATCATATTTATTAGCATCCTTATTGTAACTATGATTATTATTTTTAGTGTTATTTTAAAAATATGATTATTTTTTATTGTTATTATTGTTATCATTATTATTATTGTTATTATTGTTGTTATTATCGTTCTTATTGTTATTATTATTATGTTTTATTATTATTATTATTATTATTATTATTATTCTGAACTGATAGTTTATGTTCTTGTAAATTCCAATTATACAAACTAATCACATTTTACATTGGAAACGTCATGATTGTCATTACAATCCAGTATTTTCCTGAATAACTTAGAGCACCTACAATTTGTAGATTAATAGAACAGGTGGCAATTTACAACCATTTTCTTTAATTTTTTTATTTTAGTTATACTTATTTAAAAGTTTTCAGAAAAAATAATTGGTTTTTCTTTTTAAAAAATCTTATGAGCGTTCTAAATTCTTGTCTAGATTTTGCAGTAGAAATAAATTGCTATGTATAACCTTTTCTCTAAAAATTAAAATTGTTTCTCCCATAACTTTTTCTTATGGCGCGAGAATAAATTACCATAGCAACAACCAGCAACGGAGCATAACAATATGGAATTATAAATCATACAGACACAGAGGAAGGAAAAATGCACACTTCGTGATTAGGCAAAACTGTTTGTTTTGTGCAGTTATTTTTTCAAAGCAATAGTCTCGGTGTAAACAAATTTAAAGATATTACAGGACACCTCAAGCTGAGTTCCAAGAGTTATATCAATAACTATCTCTATCTATTAAGTAATTTATGTTTTTTATTGTTCATTCCCTGATTAGTTTATTGATAAAGATGTTTTACCTATTTAGAACAATTTAATCGCTTTGGAAATATCTTTGAAATGCGCATGCTGAGCTTTCCTAAATGAAAAAATAAATGTTGCTAACAGTTTTGTAATAAAAAAATAAGTACAATTTTTCAAACGTAGATTTAGTCCAACATATTCCACACTGTTATTTATTAAGGTTTGTAAAATCCTGAGGATGTCCATGGAAAAAAGGAACCATGAGATTCCATTAAATCATGTGGACACATGTTTTTCAGTTTTCTAGAAGGCAATGAAGTCGTAAATACACTCAGAATCAGACTGGGAGCTATAAACAGACGTTCAATAAATAAAATTTTCATTAATTTGGTAACTGGGCTTTTATTGCATAACTCGCGTTCATATCTAAAACTGTCAAAGAAAACACATCACAAGGAGTAAGGGCACGGAATAAGAAAAACAAAAGAACATGCAAAACGGCTTAAACAGCACAGCACAACACAGTATGAATAGTGGACACAAGAGTGACCAAAGCAAAAGGTGAAAACACAAGATTGAGCAACACAAAATTGAACAACACAAGAATGAATTAGAACCCCATTTCGCTGGCGAAATGTTAAACACTTGACAAAAATTAAAATGCAAAAATACTTCCTTCAATGGGTTATTTCTTGAATAATATAAAGTATTTTACAGCATGCATGCAGTGTGTTATACAACTATGTACAGAGCTTATGTAACAGCATGTATGCGGCTTATAACATTCTAAAAAAACGACCACTGTCAAGAAAAAACCCCATGGGTTGATAACTTAATACAAGCTAAATGCAAAATATTAGCAAACAACACAGCTTGAATACGTCTTACTGTTGGTGTTTGGTTTTTGTTGACCTAAGGTTTGATTGACTGATCAGGCATACGCTGTGTTATCTGTTTACGCAGTGAGAGCTCGCACAAAGCTGAGTAACTGTGTGATGTTCTGTGCTGTACTTGCAAAAAATACGCTCTTTTCACATGGCGTTTTAACAAAGAGAACGAAATCGAAGACGAAAATAAAAAGTAACATGCACACGTTCAGATCAGGCTCTTCATAAGTTTCGAGTTTCGTGGTCCTAGGTTCCATAGTGTCAGAGAAGAAGAAGACACAAAAAATCCGAAAACAGTCAAGAAAAAAAAGGACGAACGGCTGCTTGCACGAATTCATATAACCCTTGCAAGCTAACAGTTTGTCAAGTGTTCATAAAATAACACATAGGGAACCATACACGAGTGAGCCACACAAAACTTTTCAACACAAAAGTTCCAGCCACAGAGTAAACACCGTAAAATTAGCAACACAGTTTGAACCAATCAGCACAAGAGTAGATAACACAGAAGGGGCAATAGTACAATATACATCACGCCTTCAAGTATCCAAAGCAAACCTGTTTCCTCGCCTGCTCTTGAATCTGATTAACCAGTGAACGATGAAAAGCCAGATTATGATGGAGAAGCAGGTCCTGCTTAGTGAACTTTTGAACGGCCTCTAGGAAATGTGCTGTCAGAGCTCTCACGGCTCCTACGACTCATCTGTTACAACGACACATGTGATTTCCTGCCAACCAACTCCCTCTTCACCCCCTAACTCCCTTCTCCCATAACTCAAATGGCCCAGTTTAAGAGGAAAGTTCATAGAATCTCTCCCTTCTATTCCATTTTTTCTTCCATTTTAACTCCCTTTGCTGAACTCTTAGCAATACTATTTTCTTCTTTTGACGATGTCATAATTATCTGACTTTGAGCTACTGTCGCTGAATTAAGTTGATTCAGTATCCCCTTCCAAAGCTACTTGCCTGGCTTTGTACCACTGTCAGTGCCACTAGCGTGTTCACTGCCCCCTCTCCCCATCCTTCCTCTGCTACTTGCCTGGCTCTGAGCAACTGTCAGTGCCTATGGCGCATTTAATCTCATCAGCACACTGTTCATGTATTGCTGTAACTGGACCCATACCATCGCAATCTGTTGCTGTCCCAGCCACCGGCACTTCCGCTAAACGCCGCTAGCAGATCGGAGCGCCCTCTCTGGGCTTGCGATAGCATCTCGACTGCAGTTATAGAAATTTGCCACAAAACTGGCCCCCATTGGGACACTAGCATACGCAGTCGTCCCTCTGCCCGTATCAATGCAGTCGATTCTACGGGACCTGGCAATTGCTGCTAAATGAAGAGTTTGTGTACCTGCTTGATTACTGGATTCTGCGAGTCTGATTTGGCTACCTGCTTCAAGACCAGATTCTGTGTGACTAATTTGAATACCTACTTCAATGCTTGATTTTATGTGACTTATTTGACTACCTACTTCAATGCTTGAATTTATGTGACTAATTTGACTACCTACTTCACTGTTTGATTTTATGTGACTATTTTGACTACCTACTTCAATGCTTGATTTTATGTGACTAATTTGACTACCTACTTCAATGCTTGATTTTATGTGACTTATTTGACTACCTACTTCAATGCTTGATTTTATGTGACTAATTTGACTACCTGTTTCAGTACGAAATTCTGTGATTTAACTACCTGCTTTATACACGTTACATGTGATTAATTTGACTTCTTGCTTGGTGACCAGATTGTGGACCACAGCTGGTCGAAACCTGCTCATCGGACCGATTTTCCCTGAGCTAGTCGCCAATAAAAGAAAGAATAATAAGCGAAATGGTTGATCCATCTTAAATTACTGAAAAATACTGCACACAGCTGCGAGTTGTAGAAACATGTCCAAGCAATTTTCAGAAATAGATCTAAAAATTTGATACACCTGTTCAGAATTCAACCTGTTTTCAACTTTTGGCTAAAGCATTTTATTTTCGTAGGGAGATGTAAAATTTGTTTTAATATGTCTTAATGCGTGAAACATTCAAAGTCGGCATAAATCACAACAGGCGCTCGCTGTTGTTTAGCTACACTCTTGAACTTGATGACAGGTTCCTTGGGGAATGATAAACATTGCGCTCCATGCTTTCCACACACTTCACGATGCTCATCGAAAAGATCTTGCCGAATAAACCCGTGAAGACAGTTGAAACAATAAAAACTTGCTCCATCATGCTTTGATCGGTAGACCATGAGTCTGCTGAAATTCTTGATCAGGCAGTAATGCTTTTGTTGTTACTGCTAATGAGAAGTATGTTGATTTCTCTGGCGCTGATGTTGTATCGGAACAACCACATCTTGTTCATATTCAAATACGCTGATGGACACATCGTTCTCCTTTTCAAACTTTGGAATGTCTTAATCGGCGTGGGAAATGTCATGTCTTCTACTTTTAATTCCTTCTGAAATGGCTTGTAATGATTCACACGCTGTGGGTTGTTTGTTGAAGGGTGACGGTGAGCCAAAACAAACCATAAGAAACACTTGTTGTTTGTTTTCATCCCGAATGTTAAATACGTGCTTCGTATTCTTCACTTTAAAACTGCTCGCTTCCAGAGGCGCCAACGTAGCCGTATGTACTTCAATGTACAATATTTCATCTAGAACCTAGCCAGAGCCTTGTCGCTCATGTTCGTCAAACTTGGTAAGCAATTCTTTATAGGCTGTGGACAAGTCCTTTTCAATATCTGCTGGATTCTACGCTGCATACGTTGGACTACTTATATATGCATTAACCACTTGTTCTGTAAGACCTCCTTGTTGAGTCACCATCATTTTCTTGAAACGTGCATACACTACAATGTACCATTTCATTCCATGGTCTAAGGTCTCCAACAAATTTGTCTTGACGCGGTTCTCTTGCTGTCGCATTTCAAACAGCAAATCCGTTCCATTGTCGGGCTCAAACCGTTTTTCCTGCTCGTTTTCACCAAGACTAACCGTTCTGCCTCTCACCACTTGTCCCGTCTTTTGTCTCTTTGCAGGTTTCTTCTCATCAAGCTCTTCATGAACACGTTTCACTGCAGAAATATGTTCCGCTCTCGTACGTGCCCTAGCAAACTCGTCACGAGCCTGTTTCACTGCAGTTTTCATTTCAGCTTGTGTGCATGTATGTGTTTCAAACAATTCCATAGATGGAAATTCTACATTGCATTCAAGGCAGAGGATCGGTGTATCCCATATTGAACTGGTTTCCATCGTTGCCGCATCAATTGCTTCAACTGATATGCTAAAATGTGTTCTCACTAATCCATTTATACATCCCAGGTTTCCCACCAAGGTGATTTCCAAGTTCCGAGTTTCGTAGGGAGATGTAAAATTTGTTTTAATATGTCTAAAAATAAATTTTCTCAAATTTGGGTAAGTAAAAAAAAAAAAAAAAACAAAAATGTACAAAATTGTCTGAAACGGATAAATATGTAACAATCAAAAATTTGGGTTGGTTTGAAACGGATAAATATGCAAAAATCACAAATTTGGGGGTAAAAAACCAAAGTTGTCAAGAATTGTCTGAAACGTCTACATATACAAAATTCACAAACTTCCCCACGGGGGGGGGGGGGGGGGATAAAAAAATCAAAAATGTTTAGAATTGTCTGAAAAGGATAAATATAAAAAGACACAAATTTGGGGGTTGTTCAAAAATCAAAGTTGTTCAGGATCATCTAAAACATCCAAATATTGAAAAATCACAAAAATTTCCCACTGGGTGGGGGGGGGGGGGGGTTGGTCTGACACACTATGTGCTTTGGAGCGAGTCGGGCCGACTGTTTCCTGGGAGAAGTTAGGGGCGGATAAGAACTGTCGTTTTCCTACTACTCTCAATGCGAGAACATTAAAAACTCGTTCATGCAACTAGAAATTTTGCAATCCCCAGATAGGGATGTTACTTTCCAACTCGAAGTATCTGTAACACCCCCAACCGAATTCTGCTTAAAATTGAAAGACAATGTCATCTAGCAGGGAGACGTTCTGCAATTAATATTTTTTATTCATTTCAAGTGTTATTGAGTTCAAATGTTTATTTTTTATACACCTTCTCCTTTATATTAAGCCATGCTAGAAAATACACACAGCTGCAGCCCTAAAGCTTCTAAAATACCACCAATTGACAAATTTTTAGCGAATCGCAAAAATTAACATTTCAAGAGACGACAACCAAGGAATCAATCGAACAAAATTTGACAGGAACCCTGTTAAAATTGTGGGAAAAGAAGCATTTTGAAAACTGGCTCACATAAAATTTTAAACGTTCGACATTTGGCCAAATATTGGCGAAAAATTGTCCAACAGAAGATTTTATATAAATACCCAATTGATCAATTTTTTGGCGAATTGTCAAAAAGGTGAATTTACAAAAGAACGCCAGTTAATAAAGTCATCCAAATTTGAAAGTAATAAGGTCAAAATTGTAAAAGAAGAAATAGGTAAGAATTTGTTTAGAAACCAATTAAAATGGCGCCATTTAGCCAATTTTTAACCAATCGTCAAAAAATATTTTTAGAGAAGACTACCAAGGGAACATATGTACAAAGTTTGAGAGGAATCCAGTCAATATTGCGGGAGAAGAAGCATTTTTTAAGATTGTCCAAGAAAAAATTTCAAAAAAGTATTTTTTGTCAAATCACAATAGTGGGGGAGTGTCTGTTTTGTATACTATCTAGAACATGCATGCATGCTTTATAGACCTATCTAGAACATACATGTATGTTTTAGATACATATCTAGAACACACATGTATGTTTTGGTTGCCGTTGGTAAATGATAGAAAAACACTGATCGGAAGTGACGTTATAAAGTGACGTCGTGATGCTCGCGTGCCCTCTAGGTTTGAGATTTAGATAGTATGCAAAACAGACACTCCCCACATTAATCACAATAAACGAAAAATAAAGAGACAACTACCTGACGAACATTCGAACAAAACTTGAAAGGAACCTGATCAGAATTGTGAGAGAATAAGCATTATAAGCACAAGTTTACATAAGCAGATGTGCACAAACGAACATACGTACATGTAGACGAGGGATGTCATCCTCTGATGGACAGGCAGAAAAACAGGTGCACACTTTCAACAGATAAATGTTCATTTCCAACAACTTTTTGACTGCTCTTTGAAAAAAAACTGCCAAAGGAGTTGATTGGCGAAGATTTTGTTCTAAGGATGTACACAAATTCACAAGGTATTTTATATGGTATATTGTGAAGGAAATTGACATGTGTGGAATGGATTCAGAAACATGATTCATTAGGCCTGGAATATATATATATATATATATATATATATATATATATATATATATATATATATATATATACAATCTACACCTTTTCTTAGCCTTAAAACAACGTCACATACTAGCCTCTGAACGATGTCACGTACCGACATGTAAGTGATGTCACATACCCATTTATATTGACGTCATATTTAAGCGACGTTGCATATCGATTTCTAAACCGAAGTCGCACGACTTTGTTTACATTTGCCATATTTTTAGGTCGCCTATAGATCAGAGTAGCAAATTCCTGTTTAAAATGTCGAAACGCCATAATGTCACATTTTCTGCATGTACATGGTACATCAGCGCCCGAAGAGAGCCAACTTGAAACTGCCTCGGGGCAGGGTCATCGCTGCCAACACGTTATAATATATACGTGATATTTTAGACATTTGATCATCATCGCTTTAGACCGCAATAACATTCCGCGCAGACCGCGTCTGTTCCACAAAATGCCTGTTTATCCTTGTTCTTCTCTTTCATATTTTGTTTCGAAATCAGTTCCAAAGACGTACTAAAGCGCCAACAGACAAACGGAGAGACAGACAGGCAGACAGACAATCAATCAGACAAACAGACAGACACCGACACAGCTCGAGACATTGAGAGAGAGAGAGGGAGAGAGAGAGAAGGGGAGAGTGAGGGAGGGAGAGAGAGAGAGGGAAATGAGGGAGGGGGAGAGGTAAGAGAAAGGAAAATGAATATATATATATATATATATATATATATATATATATATATATATATATATATATATATATATATATATATATATATATATATATATATATGGGGAGAAAGGGAGAGAAATAAATACTAGGCCCAATATCGCTTTGGGGTTGCGACATTGACCTAACTAATCTGCAACATTTAACTGTGGTTGTAATTTGGTTGTGATGTAATCGGATAATCGACGTTTTTGAATTCCATAAACAACCAAAGCCGGACGTTGATCCAGCATCCTACGGGACGTCGTTCTAACTTTCATGCAGCGTCGTGATGTTCACAGGGTAATTTCTTTCACTCCCTGCCACCAGAAAACAATTTGGATTGCTGACTGACTGAGCATCATTTAATAATTAGAAACCTATAGGAAGGCCTATTGTACCTGTCGAACTATGGTGCGGGGGGAGTAGGGACGAAGAAGAGACTAGAAGCCAGGCTCCGAAAGACCTGCTTCTAGAAGCCAGGCTCCGAAAGACCCGTTTCTAGGAGCCAGGCTCCGCTTCTAGAAGCCAGGCTCCGAAAGACCTGCTTTTAGAAGCCAGGCTCCGAAAGACACGCTTCTAGAAGGTAGGCTCCGAAAGACCCACTTCTAGAAGTCAGGCTCCGAAAGACCCACTTCTAGAAGCCAGGCTCCGAAAGACCCGCTTCCAAAGCATTACGTCACTGGCTTTCGTCATGGGCCTTGAGCACATACGGAAAATTCCTAGAAAATACTCGTTTTGCCGTTGATGCATTGTAAAAATGCTCGAAAGCCGGTTGGTTTTTTTTTTAAATTTATTACTTTATTGGGAAATTCAAAGCGAAGTTTAATACACTTTTAGAATTCCTAACGATTCGCAGACATTCTGTAGATATCGGATGTTAAACGCAACCACACGAACATTCTAAGGTAAAAAGAACGTTTATGTTTATGTGTACATTTGGCAATATCTCAGGTTTTATAAATTTTTTACTGACCCCAACACGTCACTTTCAACTCCATTTGCGATAAAAAATACGGGACGCTGGACCAATCTAACTTTAATGCAGTCAGATTTGTTAAACACATTGAAAGACATGGGGAGCGCTTGTTTTTTAAGACGTGACGTGAAAAACCGACGCCGGTTCCATATTTCAAAAACCATCAAAACAGGTTGGTTGGTCCGACTTCCGGTCATGTCAAAGTCATATGCATTGAACTTTCACAAGTACCCCCTTTTTAAAAGATCTTCATCCGGATTTGTAAACTAATACAGTCAGACAGCAATACCAAGATAAAAATACCGATAGGAGTTTTCAATGACTTGTAGTACTGTATACAGGACGTCGTCAAATGAGCACCAAACACCCAATGATATGCTCACAGCTCATGCCGATAACTGTTTAACCTGATTATTCTTTACCACAACGCCAACTGTGTTTTCGTAATCTTCGTATATTTAATGATATCTTATTATACGCTGTAGGCATTTTTTTCAACGTAATTTTAATAATAATGAATGCCCGGGAATATTGCTTCAATACTTAAGTGAGTTCGTAAGGATTTGTCGACAAAGGCTTCGTAGGCAATGGAACAAGTAAGGCCATGCATTTACTAAAGCGTCATTAAACAAACTGCAACACGAGGAGAAAGGGGCAGACTACAATGCGGGCATTGCCTTTTTGAAGAAATATATTCACTAAACTCGTCCTCTCCACATTATCTGCATTCGGATTTTTAAACTACTAAAGACAGGTATACACAACAGTATAGGTATTTCGTTTTCTGGCAATTTACATCAACTTATTTCACAGCCCCCTCTCTAAAACCAACACAAATCCACTGATATTTCAATAATCTGTTAAAAAAAACATGCAGAACTGTATCTAGGACTGAGGTCATATAAGCAATTTCTACAAGTTTCCCCTTTTTACCTCATTCGCCCCTTCTACGGCTATAATAACAGTCATATTGATCCGATTATAAGGAAACTGTGTGTTGTGACGACCGAACTGAATTTATGTAGTATTCTGTGTAATGTGGACCATTAGAATGACATTATTTGCAGGCGGCAACAAATAAATTTCTGCAGTATATGGCTGGAACATTCTAACAGGTATTTAATTTATAAACTAGGAAAGTTAAACTTTGGATAAAACAGAAGCGGATTTGGTGCATTTGCGAGCAAATACGATGTTAAATATGAAATAAAATCTGGGGATTTTTGTGGTGTAGCGGTGGGATTTTTGTGCTGTATCATAAGGATACTTGTGGTGTAGCTTGGTTTTTTGTGGTGCAGCGTGGGGATTTTTGCGGTGTAGCGTGGGGATTTTTGTGGTGCCGCGTGGGGATTTTTGTGGTGCAGCGGGGGGATTTTTGTGGTGTAGCGTGGGGACTTTTGTTGTGCAGCGTGGCGTTTTTTGCGGTGTAGCATGGGGGATAGCTCTTACGTTTATTACATTTATTATCATTTTGAGGCAGCTGGCGGGAATCGGGTGGGGGTGGGAAGGAGAGTTCTGGAGAGTTTGCTAGAACTGAAGTCAGAGACTTTATGCACGGCAGCCCTGTATCGCAATTTCGTTAAGTCAGAGGAGTATTTCAAGATCCAGTTTGTATGCAGGAATAGCTAACGGAAAGGGCTATTTGCACCACCATCAAAATATGCTTCGTTTAATTAATATGCATATAAACAAATATACTTCTACTAATTCCTTATTTGTTGTCAGAAAATCAATGTATTAACCTGCACCGTCCGCTTAACTTTGCCACATCGTCACAGACGTTCTGGCGCACCGTCAAAAATAGTAGCAAAGGTGTATGCCAAGCTACTGGGGCTACGATTAGTGTCAAAACTACAATTTGAAATCGATTATTCAAGTGCAAAATTCAGTACTCCTTTTGTCATCAAGTACCCGCTCCGAGAGTCGAAAAGTCGGGTGTCGAGAAGTCAGGGAGAGGGGGCTCCTTTGTATCACAACAAACGATAAAGAAGTTGTCAATTATTAGAATTGTGTTCAAAACCACTGTTGATCAGATGGAAGAACAGATACGGTGATAATCGTTCATATGAAGGCCACATTTGGCAAAATTCGCCCTCTTCAGGCAATTTTCAATTAAATTCTAAAAACTAAAATTTTAATTAAAAATACAACCACTTTTGGAAGCAGAATAATTTCATTTGATTTCGGTTTACGAATTCTTAAAGTTTGCTTTCGAGGAAAAATAGAAAGATATTTGACTTTTCGAAATTCTTTTAAAAAATAAAGCACTCATCTATTCTCTTGCTAGATAAATATTCAAGGAAAACCATATTTTCAAAACCATATTTTCAAAAGTAAAAGTAAAAGCATAGTCAGGTAGGAGCATAAACACATCACTGCGACATTGTTTTAACTTCAGTTTCAGCAAAAATGGCGCTGTCGATGAACCTTGCTGAAGAGCTTACCTGTCCCATACATCTTGAAATCTTCGAGAATCCCATGTCATTAAAATGCCTCCACAATTTGTGTCAAAAGGACGTAGATGAGATGTTAGACAAAGATGGACTGCTTCAATGTCCCGTCTGTAAGCGAGTCTCCGAGGAGAGGGATATCAAAAGAGACTTCCGCATGCAAAAGCTGATCGACCTTCATCATGATCACGCAAACAGGCTTAAAGATAAACAAGTATGTGAGTTGTGCGACGAGGAGCCAGCAGTTGGAAAATGTCATGAGTGTGATCTGTATATCGGTGACCGCTGTAAAAGAGGCCACACAAAGCAACCTACAACCAAAGCGCACCACATATACATGATAAGTGACATGAAAGCTGCAAGCGAGGAAAAGCTCCATCGGGTTTTAACAGCCATGGAAGAGACAGTTCAACAGTTTGATAATGCCAAAGCCAAGAAATTAGACGCCAATGCGAAAGCCAGCTCTCTTTTTTGTGACGCTGTTCGCAAAATAAATGACTCAGAAAAACAAATCATTAGCGAGGCTAGAAAAGTCCATGAAAAACTTCGCCAAGAAGTTGAGAAGAAACGTGAGGAACAGACAAAAACCTTCGACTCCAGTATCGAAACCTTGGACACACATCGGGCCTCGTTTAATAAGGATATGAAGAATATCAAGGACACGATGTCAGAGAACGACCAGCGGTCACTCTTAAATGAAGCATTAATTAACGACCTGGTGGACCAATCAAAACAAAGCCAGGACACGTTTTCAATGTTTGTTAAATCAATGGAAGAAGATAATGAGGAATTAACAATAACAGTTCTACACGGAGACGAAACCATTAAACAACTTAGGCAAATGCAGACAGCAATCTGTGCCCAATCAAGCCATACGAACCCACAAATGGCAAGCAACGCAAGAGCGGAAAATGTGACATCAGGTACCAAGCAATCACCACGTCTCCCTGAAGCAAATCCCCCGCCAGTTCCTCCAAAACGTCACATGCAACAAGATGAGAAAAGGCAAAGCTTAGAAACAGCTTCCAAGGCATCGGAAGACGTTTTTGTGAATCGGGCTTCTTTTGGTAACTATGTGTCAAGGACACTTCAAGTGAAAAAACTGTTCAAATGTACCCGTAGTACTTCGTGGAAGATTGCAAGCATAGACAATCAGATATGGATGGTGTGTGATACAGGTGACATAGATATTCTCAGTTACGGTAACACCGATTCAGCACGCAAAGAGAAGACTGTCTGGATTAAAGAAAAGACCTCGATACGAAAATATGTGGAATACATAGCACGGGCGGTGTCACAAGCCGCTAATGGCATCGTTATTGCCGCGTGTGACGGTGTCAGGCATAAACACGAGCATAAGCCTCACAAGGACCTAGGACTGGTGGTTGTCACTACTGACGGCGTTATTAAGCACGTGGTTGCTGAAGGTCGCTACCGGGATGCCGCCTGTGAGGATCAGTATGTGTATGGGCTGAGCAATAATAAGACTGTAACGATACATCAACGCGGCAGGAGCGGGTGGTCGTGCATAAAACAAGTAGAGCTGCACGATCATTACTACGACTTATCCATCAGAAATAACATCCTGACCTTATCGAGTGGTTTCATGAATGCTGTAGAGCGTTATGACCTGAGTAAAGACACATACTCACAGCTCGGTAGCAAAGGAAGTGCTCCTGGGGAGTTCTCATTTCCACGTGTAGCTTGCAGCGATGCACGCGGCCACGTCCTTGTTTGTGATTATTGGAATCACCGACTCCAGCTCTGCATGAACGACAACACGTGGCGCGTGCTCAAGCTCAGTGAGGAGATAGAATACCCACAACACGCCACAGTGGATCACCTCGGTCAGCTGCTCGCTGTCACTGATGACGCTCTTTTCAAACTCACATAAGACGAGTTTCATCCCAGACGTTGCCATAGTGACGTAATCACCACAGAACACTGAACGCAGCACTGCATATGACGACTGCAAGAAGAGCTGCAGATCCAAGTCTAAGTTAAAGAAACTGAACCATTCACTATAATTACACGGAGAATTCATCCTTCTGTGCATTGTATAGAGTTTGGTCCTTTCTGTAGAGGGCATCCACAAAGCAAGTACGCATAGAAGATTGGGCGGGCAGGGAGGGGGGTAGGGGGAGGGGATGGCTAGTCGGTGCGGCCTCCTGAGCTGAACGCACCTTGTTACGTCACACATGATTACCTGAGTGAAATCGGCGAGTGGTGGGGGGAGAAAGGGTTTGCTTACGTCATTATGGACGGCTCCCAAAGCAAACAGTTGCGTAAAGAAAAAAATATTCCTGATATGTATCTTTCTTATTTATGTACATTTTCTTTCTCTTCATTTAATTCGTAAAAGCACTTTTGACTTGTGGGAAAACTTCGACACAAAATAACTACTTTAGTTTATGCTTAGCAAATGCAATTTAGTAATAAATCGATAATTTGTATGTAAATGCTTATGCGTGAAAATCGGCTATATATAACTACTCTACTTTGTCAAATGACTTAATGAAAACATCTTTTAGAAGTAACAGTAATACAGATAAAATCGGTTAATCGAATACCGAATAATGCCTAAGTCGTTTAACAGTATGCCAGTTACATTTCATACATGTAACACCAGTACAGATGAAATCGGTTAATCGAATATCGGTTAATGCCTAAGTCGTTTTGAAGTTTCGTATAAATGTATTACAATTTCACTTTAAAAGTACAGTTTATAATCACATAATTACTTTTATAAAAAGCTTGTATCATATATGGCGTTATAACCAAGAGTGTTAAACTGGAGAAAAACTAATATGGGCCCAAACATTTATGTCGGGATACCGAATATGTCGTGATATCCGATGTTGTTATAATGCCGTTATAATGCTGTATTTTGGAAGCGAATCAAATTCAAATCAAATTGAGAAACATTAGAACATGTTTGTGATGACATGGCTTATAACGACATGGCTTATAACGACACGGCTTATGACGACATGGCGCCTGTGATGACATTGCTTCTAATGTTAGCGTTATGGATGTGTAAAATAAAAATTATTTATCGTTTTCTTTCATTTTGATAGCCCTGTGACATGATAACAATCTCAATCCCTCCTGCCCCCCTCCCACTCCACCACCTCCATCTTGGCTTGTTCCACAATTTACCACACAAACCCTTTTATACAACTGTATCCACAGATCCTGACTCATCTTCCTAATCCCCACCAGACATCAACCATCCTAACCCCTTCCGACTCCCTCCCCACTCCCCCACCCCTTTCCCCACCCCAACCGTAACCTCTTTCTAGACTTTACAACACCAAAAGAAATGCATTGTTTGACATCGGTATTATGCTCAACAATTATACAATGGTGTATAGACCCGGTTTATAATTTTTCACCATCCAATCGCAATGCCCCTCCCTCCCCCTCCACCCCACCTCCCCTCCCCTCCTCCCCCTCCCACATTCCCGCCCCTCCTCCACCTTCTCCCCCTCCCCCTACTCCCTCCCTGCCGGTCCTCCACCTCCCCGTCCCCCTCCCACCTCCCCGCCCCTCCTCCACCTTCTCCCCTTACCCCCTCCCCGCCCCCTCCCACCTCCCCTCCCCTCGACCCAAGGCCAATCAAGGGCAAATACCAGCCATTTCCTGGACCAAAAAAAAAGAAATCGCTATATGTATCCGATATCACATTTATTTCATTTAAAATTTTCAAAGAGTCATTCAACACTCTTACGCACGGTTTCTCTTACAATTGGAAAATATATAGCATCGTTCAAATCTGCTCCATCGCAAAACTGTTGCGTCATAATGCACTTCATTACGACAATACAGAGTAGCTACAATGTAGTCACGCGAGTCAATGCAGAGTCACGTGATCTTATGCAGGTCATGCGATTCAACAAGCCTTCGATGACTGCTTGACTGTCCGCCTGTGACGTCATCTAGACTGTGTCATCGCCGCCTGTACCAAGAAAAAATTTTTTTTCAATCATATCTTTGACTCGAATCTTTTTTCTGCTGTGTTTTATAAAGCTCTTCTAGTTTAAATGCAAAAACTGAAACAAAAAAAGATAGATTTAAAAAAAACTAGATTCATATTAAATTTCCCAGAAAATATAAAATACATGACAAGCTTCATCAAAATAACTGATAATCGAAATTTAAAATTATTCTTATCATTATTATTATTATTACCATTATTATTATAATTATTACTATATTAATTATTATTGTTATTATTATTATAATTATGATTATTATTATTACTATTATTATTATTATTATTATTTTAATTATTATTATTATTATTATTATTAATTAATTGTTCATGACGTTCTTTTGCCTGTTCAATACACCAGCAAAGCGCACGATTTAGGTGAACGTATATCATATATACACTGTTTCGTACAATAGTGAGTCATCGCTGACATAACATTTGATTACTTTAATATCTATCAACAATAACGGATTTTTGGGATTATAATCCAGTATTTTCTGACCATACATCACAGCGTATACAATTCGTAGAGCAATAAAATGAATTGCAATTTATAGCCATTTTCTTTCACTAATTTTTAATAATTTTCCCAAAACAAATCCTTCTTTTGAGCATTTTAAATTCTTGTCTCAATTTTGGAGAAGAAACAAATAGCTGTGTATAACTTTCTCCGATAAACTATAACCTTTTTTCCCATAAAATATAACCTTTCCTCCCATAAACTATAACCTTTCCTCCCATAAACTATAACCTTCCTCCCATAAACTATAACCTTTCCTCCCATAAACTATAACCTTTTCTCCCACAAACTGTAACCTTTTCTCCCATAAACTTATAACCTTTTCTCCCATAAACTATAACCTTTGGCCCCAAGCATTAGTTACCACAGCAACAGCCAGCAATGGAGGATAACCCATATGGAATTACAAATCATACAGACATTCGTAAGAGGTGGGAGTAGAGGGGCAGGGGGTGGGGCGGGAGGAGATATATGCTTACTTAACAACTCAGCAAACCTGTTTGTTTTGTGCAGTTGTTTTTTATTCAACGCAATCGCCTAGGTGTAAGAAAAAAATAGATAAAAATTTAAGATTGTTACTGGACACCACAAGCAGATCTCCAGGCGTTAGACCACCAGCACTCTCCGTTTATTTATTTATATTGTTGTTGTGATTTCTTTGAGTAGTTTATTTACAGAGACATTTTAAGTATTTTTAGAATAATTTAATCTCTTTGAAAATTTCTTAAAAATGTTCATGCAGAGCTTTCCTAAATGAAAAAAATGGAAACACTTTTTATTTGAAAAAATATATTTCACACTATTATTTGGCTGAGGTTCGTGAAATCCTGAGATTGTGCATGGAGAAACAGGAAATATGAGTTCCCGTTCAATCACGCGGACCATTTTTTCAGTTTTGTAGAAGGCAATGAAGTTGTAAACACAATTAGAATCAAAATTAGAAGGTATAAACAGACGCTCAAAATACAATTGTTTGCAGCTGAGCTTTTATTTCAAAACTGACATTTATATCTCAACACTTTAATGATGGAACTGTCAAAGAAAAGGCAACACAAACAGTGTGACTAGCAAAGGAGTATGCAAGACAGCTTAAACAACACAGCACAACACAACACAACACAGCACGGTACAGCCCAGTACGAGCAGTGACCAACACAAAAGTTGTCAACACAGAGTGAGCAACACAAAAGTGGGCAACACACAAGGGAGCACCACAAAAGTGGGCAACACAAAAGTAAAAGACACACACTAGACAGCGGAAAGTTAGCAACACAGACTGGAAAACTCAACACAAGAGTAGACAACACAGAGAGAACAACAACACAATAAACATCAAACACACACGCCTTCAAGTATCCATAGCAACCGCCCACCTGTTTCTTTTCCTACTCACGAAGCTGATCAACCAGTGAACGAGGAAGGGCCAGAGGAGGATGAAGATCCAGGTCCGGCTCCGTGAGTTATTGAGCGGCCACCAGGGGGAGTGCCGGCCCTGGGAGCTGCCCGAGTTCTCACGGCTCCTACGACTCCTCTGCAACAAAAGGTCACGGCAAAGGTCATTCGCATGGCAAGGTCATTCGCATGGCAAGGTCATTCGCACCCGACCAACTACCTCCTGACTCCTTAACTCCCCTTCTCCCATCACCCAAATGCCGCGATTTAGAGAAGGGGGAGGGGGAGGGGGAGGTTGTTCTTTCCTTCTCCCCCTTCTATTTTATTTCATTTATTTACTTCTTATTTTTCACATGTTCATTGGCTTGGTGAGAACCCCCCCCCCACTGCCATCCATCATATTAGTTCTTTCTGATTGACTGCAAAATAATGGGTGTGTCACTGAAGAGTGTACCTTTAAATACTCACAAATTATCTGATAGAAGTGCTCAAGAAAAACCACTTATCGTAGATAACAGTGTTTTACCTCAAACGATCATACGCTTATCAGTTCAAAGTGTCTTATTGTTGCAGGATTCAATCCGGTTAAAATTTAGGACTAAAAATAAAGACTGCAGGATTATACTCCTATTTACATCAAGCAAAAGTTACAGTAAGGAGCAAATTGACAAAAGAAATATTCTCACAAAAGCTTAAGCGATACGACTTTTAAAGGTAAGTGTGACCTTGAAAATAGAATTGAAAGCATGGTGCAGATCGAACCCTTTAAAACCTTTTCCGTGACATTTCTTCTTGACTAATTCTGTCACAGTATAAATGTGTACAAGGTTCTCGGTATTGTAAACAAGAGTAGAGAGAACCGCAAAAAATTGAAACTGTTCAGATTTCGAATATGTAATCGCACGGTGGGAGGTGGGAGAGTTGGGGGGTACAAATGGCTCCTACGGTTGCACTCCAAGCCGTAACGGGTAGTGGAGATTGGGGGAAGAGGGTGGTGGCAGTGACTGCATAACTCCGTTTTCCTGTTCTTGGCAATCACAAAAATGATGCAACATTTGAAGAAGGCTGGCGTAACAGGCTAGCATCTCTCTCTCAAAAAAAGATATCATTTTAACTTTCTGTTCCAGATATATCGAAACCAATACATTTGTCTTTATTTCAGTTAGAAGCAATGGCGCTGTCGATGACCTTGCTGAAGAGCTCACCTGTCCCATACATTTCGAAATCTTTGAAAATCCGATGTCCCTAAAATGCCTCCACAATTTGTGTAAAAAGGACGTGGATGAGATGATAGACGAATATGGGCTGCTTCAATGTCCTGTGTGTAATCGAGTCTCCGAGCAAAGGGATATCAAAAGAGACTTTCGCTTACAAAAACTGATCGATCTCCATCGTGATCACATAAACAGGTTCACAGATAAACAAGTTTGTGAGCTGTGCGACGAAGAGCCAGCAGTTGGAAAGTGCAATGAGTGTAATATGTATATCGGTGACCGCTGTAAAAGAGGTCACGCAAAACAGCCTGCAACCAAAACGCACGTGATTTCCATGTTAAATGACATGAAAGCCTTAAGCGAAGAAAAGCTCCAGAGGATATTAACAACCATGGAAGAGACAATTCAACAGTTTGATCATGTCAAAGCGAAGAAATTAGATGCCAATGCGAAAGCCAACTCTCTTTTCTCCGACGCTATTTGCATAATAAATGACTCCGAAAAACAAATCATTAGCGAGGTTAGAAACGTCCACGAAAAACTTCGCCAAGAAGTTGAGAAGAAACGTGAGGAACAGACAAAAAGCTTTGACTCCAGTATCGAAACCTTGGACACACATCGGGCCTCGTTTAATCAGGATATGAAGAGTGTCAAAGATACGATGTCAGAGAACGACCAGCGGACACTCTTAAATGAAGCATTTATTAACGCCATGGTAGCTCAATCACAACAAAGGCATGACACGTTTTCAATGTTTATTAAATCAATGGAAGAAGATAATCAGGAATTAACAATAACAGTTCTACATGGAGACGACACCATTAAACAACTTAAGCAAATGCAGATAGCAATCTCTGACCAATCAAGTCACACGAACCCACAAATAGCAAGCAACGCAAGAGCGGAAAATGTAACATCAGGTACCAAGCAATCACCACGTCTCCCTGAACCGAATCCCCTGCCACTTCCTCCGAAACTTTACCTGAAAAAGCGAGATGAGAACAGGCAAAGCTTAAAAACAGCTTCCAAGGCACTGGAAGGCATCGTTGTGAATCGGGCTTCTTTCGGTGACTGTGTGTCAAGGACACTTCAAGTGACAAGACTGTTCAAATGTAACCGTGGTGAATCGGGGAAGATTGCAAGCATAGACAATCAGATATGGATGGTGTGTGAAACAGGTGACATAGATATTCTCAGATACAGTGACAGCAATTCAATATGCAAAGGGAAGACTCTCTGGATTAAAGAAAAGACCTGGATGCGAAAAGGTGTGGAATACATAGCACGGGCGGTGTAACAAGCCGCTAATAGCAGCGTTATTACCGCGTGTGACGGTGTCGGGTATGAACACGAGCACAAGCCTTACAAGGACCTAGGACTGGCCGCTGTCACTACTGACGGCGTTATTAAGCACGTGATTGCTAAAGACGGCTACTGGGATGTCGCTTGTGACAGTCGGTATGTGTACGGGGTGAGGAATAATGGGACTGTGACTATACATAACAATGACAGAGGCGGGTGGTCGTGCATAAAACAAGTACTGTTGCAATCGCGGTACTATTGCTTCTCCATCATTAATAACATCCTGACCTTATCTGACTCTGTTAAAAATGTTGTAGACCGCTATGACATGAGCAACAACACACACTCACAGCTTGGAATTGAAGGAAGTGCTCCTGGTGAGTTCTCAAAGCCACATGTAGCCTGTAGCGATGGACACGGCCACGTCCTCGTTTGTGATTATCGCAATCACAGACTCCAGCTCTGCATGAACAACGTGTGGCGTGTGCTAAGTCTCAGCGAGGAGATACAACTCCCAAAACACGCCACAGTGGATCACCTTGGTCAGTTGCTTGTTGTCACTCCTTTTGCTCTTTTTAAACTCACATAAGACTAGCTTCATCCCAGACGTTGCCACGGCGACGTTACCACGGTAAAGTACTGAACGCAGCTCTCAATATTGCGAATGCAGGAAGAGGTGCATATCCCAGTCTAAGTAAAACAAACTGAACCATTCTCCGTTATTACACATAAAATTTATGTTCCTAAGCATTTGACGTTTCTATAGGACGCATCCACAAAGTACGTACGAACAGCAGGGGCAAATGGGCCCAGAAGGAGGGAATCCACAGCTGATCGCACTTTAATGTTGAAGTCTATTTGTCTCTTCACAAATTTTGCTTACCTGGGTGAAATCGGAGAGAGGGAGGGAGTTAGGGGAACTTTTGCGCACGTTGTTATTATTGCTCCCCAAAGAAAACAGTTGTAGAATCAAAAAAGATAATAATCTTGATATGCTCCAAAGTCAAGGCTATTGTATCTTTCTTATTCATGTACATTTTCATTGACACAAAATTAGTGCTTAATTTTATACTTTCTATTTTATACGTTGCACTTGCAATTTTGTAATGAATCGATAATTTGTATGTAAACTAGTCTGTTTCATCAAACCACTTGATGAAAACATTTTTATAAAAGTAACAAAAGTACAGTTAAAATCGGTTAATTGAATACTGGATAACCCCTAAGCCGTTAACAGTGTGCCCATTTGGAAGTTTCATTAAAACGTATAACAATATCCAGCTTTAAAATAGACTAATAATATTCACATATATCGATTTAGACTTGCAATGTTATAAAAAGCTTGTATTAGATATGTCGCTATAACCGAACGTCTTAAACAGAAAAAAATTAATATTGATCTAGACATTTATGTCGCAAAACGGTACATGTCGTAATATCTGGTGTCGTTACAATGGCGTTCTATTTTATTTTACAAACAAATAAATGTCATCAAATTGATAAGGAAAACCTCTATGGCGACACTTTTAACGACATGGCGCATTTAAGACATCGCTTAAAATGGTATGGTGCCTGTAACGACATCGCTTATAACGACATAGCCCCTAAACGACATAGCGCCTTAACGACATTGCTTATAACGACATAGCGCCTTAACAACTTCGCTTATAACGACATAGCGCCTTCACGACAGTGCTTATAACGGCATATCGCCTTAACAACTTCGCTTATAACGACATAGTGCCTTAACGACACTGCTTATAACGACATAGCGCCTTAACGACTTTGCTTATAACGTCATACAGCCTGTGATAACACAAACTTCCCCTTTTTTGAAGCTGTCCGCTATAGCACCATATCGGGTATAATGGCATTTCTCGGCCCAACCATGTGGTTATAACCAAGTTGCGCTGTATATTATAATGACAGACACCTATAACGACAGAGCTCATAACGACATATTTGGCCCCAACCATACTTTTACAACCAGGTTGAGCTTTATATTAAAGTTTGTTTTCAATTTGTTTATTTGTTATAAACAATTATCGAATTCAAGAATGCAATTGTCTGTAAAAAAATAAGTAAAGGTGTGGTTTGATGAATGGGGATGAGGGCTGGGAGAGGGGTTTCTAATGTGTATGTTGTAGACCTAAAAAAATGAAAAAATTAATCAATTTTCTTTAATTTTGATATGACCGGGTTATGAACAGCCTGCACCTCCAAATCAGTTTTTTCAATTCCCTTCTGCCCTGTGACATAGTAACTATTTCATGCTCTCCTGCCACCCCCTATGCTCCTCCTTCCATTTAGCAGAATGGAAACTCTTTTTTATCAGTCGACTACATCGGGATGGTCTTATCACGTCAAAAGAGGGGCATTCGTCATCTGTATGTACGCCTGCACGTGCGTAAACTTGTACTTATTCTCCTCCTCCTGTTTTGATTGGATTCCTGTCGAAGTTTGTACGAATGTTCTCTAGGTAAGCCTCTCTTGAAAAAATTTTTTTTGGCGATCCGCCAAAAACTAACTAAATGGAGACATTAAAAAATGTCGGTTGCCAATTTTCAAAATGCTTCTTCTCTCACAATTTTGATAGGATTTTCTTTAAATTTTGAAAGTACTTATTTTGGTGATCCGATAGAAATTGGCTAAATGACAAAAAAATTTTATTATTTTTTTTCTAATTTTCAAAATACTTCTCCCACAATTTTGATTGAATTAGTTGTCCTCTCTAAAAAATTAGATTTTTCGGCGATCCGCCAAAAAATGGCTAAATAGAGCGGGGCAGTCATTTAACATTTTTTGTTGTCAATTTTCAAAATGCTTCTTCTCGAGCAATTGTAATCAGATTTTTTTAAATTTTTTACGAATGTTCTTAACATACGCCTCTCTTGAAAATTTCCTTTTTGGCCATCTGCCGAAACTTGAGCAAATGGAGGACATTAATAAATATTTGGTTGCCAAGTTTCAAAATGCTTCTTTTCACACAATTATGATCAGATTTTCTTCAATTCTGTGCGAATGCTCTTTAGGTAGGCCTTTCTTGAAAACTTACTTTTTGGCGATCCGCCAAAGCTGGTCAAATGAGGAACATTATTTAATTTTTTTTGTGGTGTCTAATTTTCAAAATGCTTCTTCTCCCATCTAATCTGATTCCTATCCAATTTTCTACGATTGTTCTTTGATTATTCTTATCTGGAAAAGGTACTTTTTGGCGATTCGCCAAACATTGGGTAAAGGTGAAACCATTTTTGACCCAGCTTATGTTACATGTAAGCTTAGGTATACCTATCGGTTTGTACACGGCGTCCGTTAGTTAGTTATTTGCTTATTAAGTAAATTTTTGTTTCAAAATAGGGGTCACACATACGGCTTGTGATTCTTCAGTCGAAAGAATTTTTGAAGAAAACTTTTTTTTAATGTTTCTCCTCCTGCATTTTTAATTCGATGTCATTTATTTTTAGCATACGGCACTTCCAATTAGTTATGCATACTATTTGTGCTTATTTTGTCGATCGGACAATTTTTGTATTTTTGGAAAATTTTTGAAGAAAAATATTTTAAAATACATCTCTTCCATTTTTTATCCGATGTCATTTATTTTTGGCATGAGACATTCCTAAGGAAATATACTTAAGATTTGTGTTTTAGTGGATCGGACATTTTTTGTATTTTTAAGGAATTTATTAAGAAAATGCATTCCTTCCTGCAGTTTTAATCCAATTTCACTTTTTTTGGTGTGGCGCATTCTTATGGGGTCATGCAAAGGGGCGAGTGCTTTTTTAGTCGATCGGACAATTTTTGTATTTTGGGGAATTTTTGAAGAGAAAACTTCAGAATGTATTTGCTCCTGCAGTTTTTATCCGATTTCATTATTTTTGGATGGGTCAGGCATATGGTTTGTTTTCTTCGAACATTTTGATCGGAATGCTCTCAAGTGTTGCATAAATATTCACTAGCCTGCCATCTCTTGAAAAGTTACATTTCTGGTGATCCACCGAAAATTGGCCAAATGGGTGGCCATGGCATTTTTCTTTGGCCAATTTTCAAAGCCAGTGCTCCAAGACCATACGTTTTTAGGCACTCTACGTGTTTTGGTCTTTCTGCAAAAACATGCATTTTCAAACGGTTTTTAGGCTAATACGTTTTCATACGTTTTTGGGGACTTTTTGAACATTTACTGAACAGCGTTGTGCTGTTTATATACAGCAGCTTCTGGGAAGATGACTGTTGCTGGAATTTTTCGAAACGTGCGTTCCATTAATTATAAATAAATATAAACATAGGCGCTAGTTAGAAACATAACAATACCAATGCCTTTCATCATTGATTGTATATGCATTTAGTTCTACTTCTCTGTGTTGTATATTTATTACAGCGGTATTTCCAGATTTTATAGCATATATTGGTATACGTTTTGCACTCATCTTCCTATTCCCAAAATGACATCCACCATCCTACAACTTTCTGACCGCCCTCCCCCAACCGCAGCCTCTTCCCCGGTTTTACAACACAAAAAGAAATGCATTGTTTGACACCGGTATTAGGCTCAATAATTATACAATGTTTCATATGCTCGGCTTATAATTCCTTTATCCTGACATTTTTTTCTGCATACATGAGTCATTATTTTCAGGTTCATAACAAAACAATTTATTGTTTCAAAACTCCTCCAATCTCACTCAGCGACGAGTCATATGCAAGTTACTAACGACAATCCCCTTCCTAGATAAAAAAATTACTTGATTTATCTGATATCACATTTACTTCATTTACAAAGATTCAGAGATTCATTCAACATCCTTACTCAAGTGTCTCTTACAACGATTAGAAAATACAGCATCGTTCAAATCTAATCCATCCTAAAGCTGTTTGTCATAATGCTATTGATTAGCACAACACAGAACCGCTACAACGTAGTCAGGTAATCTTGTGCAGGTCACGTGAGTCAACAAATCTTCGAAGGCTGCTCGATTTGCCCGCTGGGTGGGACGTCATCTAGACTTTGCCATCGTCGCCTGTACAAAAAAATTAATGATGTTTTTAGCTCGAAACCTTTTTCTGTTGTGTTCGAGATTAACTGTAAAAACTGAAATCAAGATTTACATCTTTTTTCATGCGGAACATTTCATAAAATATATTACGAACTGTATCAAACTGATTATTTGAGGACTGATAATCAGAAATATCAAATGAAGTTTATTTTTATTATATTATAATTATTATTATAATTATTATCATATTTATTAGCATCCTTATTAAAACTATGATTATTATTTTTAGTGTTATTTTTAAAATATGATTATTTTTTATTGCTATTATTGTTATCATTATTATTATTGTTATTATTGTTGTTATTATCGTTCTTATTGCTATTATTATTATTATTATTATTATTATTAATTATTATTATTATTATTATTCTGAACTGATAATTTATGTTCTTGTAAATTCCAATTATACAAACTTATCGCATTTTACATTGTAAACGAAGTCAAAACTGTCATTACAAACCAGTATTTTCCTACAATAAACTAGAGCACCTACAATTTGTAGATTAATAGAACAGGTGGCAATTTACAACCATTTTCTTTAATATTTTAAAATTTTAGTTATACTTATTTAAAAGTTTTCAGAAAAAATAATTTGTTTTTCTTTTTAAAAAATATTTTGAGCATCATAAATTGTTGTCTCGATTTTGCAGTAGAAATAAATTGCTATATATTTTTTCCAAAAATTAAAATTTTTTCTCCCATAACTTTTTCTTATGGCCCGAGCATAAGTTACCGTAGCAACAACCAACAACGGAGCATAACAATATGGAATTATAAATCATACAGACACAATGGAAGGAAAAATGCACACTTTATGATTAGGCAAAACTGTTTGTTTTGTACAGTTATTTTTTCAAAGCAATACTCTGGGTGTAAACAAATTTAAAGATATTACAGGACACCACAAGCTGAGTTCCAAGAGTTATATCAATAACTATCTCCATCTATTAAGTAATTTATATTTTTTATTGTTCATTCCCTGATTAGTTTATTTATAAAGATCTTTTACCTATTTAGAACAATTTAATCGCTTTGGAAATATCTTTGAAATGCGTATGCTGAGCTTTCCTGAATGAAAAAATAAATGTTGCTAACATTTTTTTGTAATAAAAAAATAAGTACATGTTTCAAACCTAGATTTAGTCCAACATCTTTCACACTGTTATTTGATTAAGGTTTGTAAAATCCTGAGGATGTCCATGGAAAAAAGGAACCACGAGCTTCCATTAAATCATATGGACTTATGTTTTTCAGTTTTCTAGAAGGCAATGAAGTTGAAAATACACTCAGAATCAGACTGGGAGGTATAAACAGACGTTCAATAAATAAAATTTTCATTAATTTGGGCTTTTATTGCATAACTCGAATTCATATCTGAAACTGTCAAAGAAAACGCAACACAAGGAGTAAGGACACGGAATAAGAAAAACATAAGAACATGCAAACGGCTTAAACAGCACAGCACAACACAGTATGAATAGTGGACAAAAGAGTGACCAAAGCAAAAGGGGAAAACACAAGATTGAGCAACACGAAATTGAACAACACAAGAATGAACTAGAACCGCATTTCGCTGGCGACGTGTTAAACACTTGACAAAAATTAAAACGCAAATATACTTCCTTCAATGAGTTATTTCTTGAATAATATGAAGTGTTTTACAACATGCACACAGTGTGTTACACAACAATGTACAGAGCTTATGGCACAGCATGTAACAAGATAGCAGTCCTGCATGGGGACTATGCATAATATATGTGGGTATTCCCACGTACCCCCGCATAAATAATGTGTGTTTCGTTGGGAAATTCCCATGTAGTTCCCTTTCCGATGTGCATTGTGCGCCTGTGAACCCATGCATTTTATACGCATATATTTCCATGCATTTTATATGTGGAAATTCCCACGCATATTAAGCGTGGAATTTTAAAGGAACGACCCACCCTGGGCATACACGATAACTCCATCAAATACACAGACATGAACCTTTATAACTATAGTGTGGTTATAAAGTACTCCTTAAAAGAATTTTAAGCACAAAATTTTTAGTGAAATTGGTATTTCCATGTCTAACTTACTATTATACTTAGAAAAAAGGCAGCCCTCCACCAAAATATGCAGAATTTAGCAAAATTTAAATATATTAACGCTTAATGGCAGGCTGTTTCCGGTGTGCGATAATAAGTGAACATTACCAGACTGCGTAAAATATGCGTATATTTTACCATGCATTTATTAAGTGGAAATTTTCACGCGTTATATACGTGTATTTTGCATGGGAATGTCCATATGGGAAATCCCACGTGAAATGTACGCGTAATATGCAAATGACTGTCAATGAAATTTTACATGGGAATTCAAAAGTAGAATATACATAGAATATGCGTTTACCTACCCATGCATTTTAGAAGTGGGAAATTCTACGTATACTATTTAGGGGAATGACCACGGTGGGCATTACGAGGGAAAAACCATGCAGTTTATGCGTGTATCTACTCGTGCATTTTATACGTGGGAAAGCCTATGTATTTTATATGTAGAGTTTATACGGAAATCACACCAGGGGAATGTCCACGTATATTACACATGCTTTCTATGTAACCATGCCAACGTCTCACGTTCCCACATAAATCCCACATAAAAACAACGCACTTTCTACGTTGGACGAAAAATCATGCTAACTGGGTATGCGACTTATAATATTCTAAAAAAATCGCCACTGTCAAGAAAAAAACTTAATACAAGCTAAATACAAAATATTAGCAAACAATACAGCTTGAATTCATCTTATAAGCCGAGTAGTGTTTGGTTTTTGTTGACTTAAGGTTTTATTGACTGATCAGGCATACGCTGTGTTATCTGTTTAGGCAGTGAGAGCTCGCACAATCTGAGTAACTGCGTGATGTTCTGTGCTATACGTTAAATGCTCTGCATTAACTTGCAAAAATACGCTCTTTTTACATGGCGTTTTAGCAAAAAATAAAAAACGAAATCGAAGACGAAAATAAAAAGTGACATGCACACGTCAGATCAAGCTCTTCGTAAGTCCCAAGTTTCATGGTCCTAGTGCCCATAGTATCAGAGAAGAAGAACACACAAAAAATCGGAAAACTGTCAAGAAGAAAAAAAGACGAACAAACTCATATAACTCTTGCAAGCTAACAGTTTGTCAAGTGTTCATAAAACAACACATAGGGAACCATACACGAGTGAGCCACACAAAACTTTTCAACACAAAAGTTCCAGCCACAGAGTAAACACCGTAAAATTAGCAACACAGTTTGAACCAATCAGCACAAGAGTAGATAACACAGAAGGGGCAACAACACAATATACATCATGCCTTCATGTATCCATAGCAAACCTGTTTCCTCGCCTGCTCATGAACCTGTTTAACCAGTGAACGATGAAAAGCCAGATAATGATGGAGAAACAGGTCCTGCTTAGTGAACTGTTGAACGGCCTCTAATGAATGTGCTGTCTCTGCGAGCTGCCAGAGCTCTCACGGCTCCTACGACTCGTCTATAACAACGACACGTGACTAGGTCATTCCATGTGAACCAACTCCCTCTTCATCCCCTTCTCTCATAACCCAAATGGCCCAATTTAAGAAGGGAGCTCCTAAAATCTCTCACTTCTATTCCATTTTTTCTTCCATTTTAACTCCCTTTACTGAACTCTTAGCAATACTATTTTCTTCTTTTGACGATGTCATAATTATCTGACTTTGAGCTACTGTCGCTGAATTCTAACGCTACTTGCCTGGTTTTGTAGTACTGTCGGTGCCACTAGCGTGTTCACTGCCCCCCCTCCCCATCCTTCCTCTGCTACTTGCCTGGCTCTGAGCAACTGTCAGTGCCTATGGCGCATTTAATCTCATCAGCACACTGTTCATGTATTGCTGTTACTGGACCCAGACCATCGCAATCTGTTGGTGTCCCTGCCATCGGCACTTCCGCTAAACGCCGCTAGCAGGTCGGAGCGCCCTCTCTGGGCTTGCGATAGCATCTCGACTGCAGTTATGGAAATTTGCCACAAAACTGGCTCCATTGAGACAATAGCATACGCAGTCGTCCCTCTGCCCTCTGCCCTTATCAACGTAGGCTGATTTGGCTACCTGCTTTAAGATCAGATTCTGTGTGACTAATATGACTACCTACTTCAATGCTTGATTTTATGTGACTTTCTTGACTACCTACTTCAATGTTTGATTTTATGTGACTAATTTGACTACTTACTTCAATGCTTGATTTTATGTGACTAATTTGACTACCTACTTCAATGCTTGATTTTATGTGACTTATTTGACTACCTACTTCAATGCTTGATTTTATGTGACTAATTTGACTACCTACTTCAATGCTTGATTTTATGTGACTAATTTGACTACCTACTTCAATGCTTGATTTTATGTGACTAATTTGACTACCTACTTCAATGCTTGATTTTACGTGACTAATTTGACTACCTAATTCAATGCTTGATTTTATGTGACTAATTTGACTACCTGTTTTAGTACGAAATTCTGTGTGATTTTACTACCTGCTTTATACACGTTGCACGTGATTAATTTGACTTCTTGCTTGGTGACCAGATTGTGGACCACAGCTGCTCATCAGACCGATTTGCCCTGAGCTAGTCGCCAATAAAAGAAAGAATAATAAGCGAAATGGTTGATCCATCTTAAATTACTGAAAAATACTGCACACAGCTGCGAGTTGTAGAAACATGTCCAAGCAATTTTCAGAAATAGATCTAAAAATTTGATACACCTGTTCAGAATTCAACCTGTTTTCAACTTTTGGCTAAAGCAGTTTATTAGAAGTCACGGAATGCGGGTGTTTGGTCGCCAAAACCAAAAACAATGTCTAAGCAACGTTACATACTCAACATTGCTCTGCGTCTTCTTGTTCACACCCTGAAATGCTTGTCATCCATATTTATACAAATATACATAAAAATTGATCTCACACATACCCGACCCTTTGGGTATACAAAAGGTCGGAGAAACTAGTTGCTAGAATGACCTTGACCTTTTGGAAGGACAACTCTTTCAGACCCCAATACAGTTGGTTCTGTCCATAAGGTATATATCCCCGTCTCCATTACATTCTTGTCCCCAAGTGAGAGATAGGTGTTTAATTCAATAACAAAATATCTGATGCAGACCCCACACTAGGAGGCGATGTTTACCAAACGTGCATAAAAAGGCGGATATCGGATCGTTAACCGGAAACTAAACCAAATTTAAATTGGAAAATATATATTGGAAGGTTGCATTTGACCATATTGGTCACATTTATGCAAACAAAATAACGGGTAAACAGAGTTCTCAGCATTCAAAGCTAGATAAGAAATAATGTTACAACAAAGAATTCAGTGACTTGAATACTTATGGTCCCTTTCCGGCCCTTCGCGTATCTTACCTGATCAATTCTGTAGTTGTTGAGAGATACCATGCATTAAGTGATGAAAGGAAAAACACCTCGGCATGTTTTACTTTCACGATATGACGACGTTTGGTAGCGAAACTACTTACGGATAGTGGTGCTGTCTTTGAACGAGACAGACCATGATTCATTCACTTTAATTATCGCTGGTATATTAATCATTTTCGCTTCCCGAAAACGAGTCAAAATAATTTACTTAATTCTGATCCCAAGCAATGTTCTGGACCCCCACCCCCACCTCAACCACCCCACTCCTCCTCACTGTGCCGAATGATACAAACTGGTGTCCGTTGACAAACTGGGCTCCAGAACGGACAAATGTGCTGACCTCAAAAACAGAAAAACTTTCGAAATTTGGCAAAATGCACTCATTCGAGTTATGAAGCTCTTATTGCAAGGCGGCATGCATGGAATATTTGTACCAAAAATACTGGGCTTATTGTGCATTTCATCTAAATTGCTGACCTCAAATATTAAAAGCCATGTTAATAGTAATACATATTTCTGCAGCTATCTAAGCCTATGCTTGGTTTGCACATTTGTAAGAGTGTTATTAAACAAACAAATACAATCGGAGAAAGGAGTAGGTGATAAGATGGTTCATTATTTTTTCCAGCAATTTATATCCATTGAGCTATTCTCACAAGCGCCTCTCTCTAAAAGATCGTTATCCGGATTTGTAAACCAATACAGTCAAACAACAACACCACGGCAAAAATGTCGATATTGGTTTTCAATGACTTGTAGTACTGTACACAGGACGTCGTCAAATAAGCACCAAACACCCAATAATAACAGTGATTTCTGTACCTTTCCTCCGTTCACAATTCCATGCTCACAGATCATGCCGATAAATGTTTACCTTTGCGTGTTTAATTATTTCTTATTACACGATGCAGGCAATTTTTTCAAAGTAATTTTAATAATAACTAGATCGTTTTCCCTACCTAGTAGCGAAAATAACACTTGAGAGTCACAATAAATACGATTCTATACTCTTGAACCTTTACATATCGTCTCTTAGGCCCAGAGAGTCGAAAAAAGCTCAAACTCGCTCTATCTCTAACCGGTTTTTAACTTTGACCATGGTCAAGGAGGTCAAGGTCACCAAGGACCCCTTACATATCCTCTTTTTGGCCCAATGGGTCGAAAATAAGCTCAAAATCTCTAACCGTTTTCGAGATAATAGCTAACTTCCGGATTTTTACTTTAACCATGTCCAAGGAGGTCAAGATCACTGAGGTACCTCTTATGGGTCGTCTTTTAGGCCCAAAGAGTCGAAAATAAGCTCAAAATCTCTAAACGTTTTTGAGATAATGGTCAACTTTCGGTTTCTAACTTTGACCATTGCCGAGGAGGTCGATAACTCCTTAAATATGGTCTTTTATGCCCAAATGTTCGAAAGTAAGCTCAAAATCGCTTAAACTTTGTTTTCGACAAGTTATGGTTAAAAATGTGGCTTTCACATATCGTCTTTTAGGCCCAAAATCTCTAAACGTTTTCGAGATAATGGTCAACTTCCGCCTTTGACTTTGACCATGTCCGTGGAAATCAAGGCCACCGAGGTACCTCTGTCCTATTGTCTTTTAGGCCCAAAGGGTTCAAAATAAGCTCAAAATCGTTCTATCTCTAACCGTTTTCGAGATAGTGGCCCACTTCAGGTTTTTGACATTGAGCATGGACGAAGATGTCAATCGTTCTCAAAGGTTATGATTAAAAATGTGGCTTTCACGGCGTCTAATATCTCTCTATCAGTGAGCCAAATTTCTTCACTCTAATTTTGGAAAACCCAAACGCTGCAGCCAACTTAACTTGCAAATGCATGCTGTGATGGTTTTCATTGAGAGTTGGGCGATCAATACGCCGAGGCCTGTATCGTGCCAGCTTAAACTACTGCTCTCAGCTTCTTGCCGCCTGTTTCGCAAATTTGATTTGTCGTTTTATAATTGAAAAATTAAGCGAATTAAAAAAATACAGGAGGATCAACTAGACATACTGAAGTTTATTATATCCAAATTTGATCTTTCTAGCCTTAACGGCCTCTGACTAACAAACTAAAAAAAACGAAAAACAATACCATAAATGCGGCTAAAATGTTCGTACAAATTCAATACACTATTTGATTTTGTCAGATTCCCAAGTGTAATGAAGGCTTCGTAGGCAATAGAATGAGTAAGGCCATGTATTTACTAAAGTGTTATTAAACAAACTGTAACATGAGGAGAAAGGAGCAGACGACAGTACGGGCATTGCCTTTTCCACAAATCTATTCACTAAACTATTCCCACAATCCCCCCTCCTCTCTACAGGATCTGCATTCGGATTTTTAAATTACTAAAGACAGGGGTACACGACAGTATTGCAATTTATATCAACTTTACTTATTTCACAGGCTCCCTTCTCTAAAACCAAGACAAATCTACTGATATTCCAATAATCTGTTCAATAACATACAGGACTGTATCTAGGGCTGAGGTACTCGGTAATATAAGCAATTTCTACAGGTTCCCCCTTTTTACCTCATTCGCCCCTTCTACGGCTATAATAACAGTCATATTGATCCGATTATATGGAAACTGTGTGTTGTGACGACTGAACTGAATCTATGTAGTATTCTGTATAATCTGGACCATAAGAATGACATTATTTGCAGGCGGCAACAAATAAATTTCTGCAGTATATGGTTGGAACACTCTAACAGGTATTTAATTTATAAACTAGGAAAGTTAAACTTTCGATAAAACAGTTTAATAGAAGCAGATCTGGTGCATTTGCGAGCAAATACGATGTTAAATATGAAATAAAATCTGGGGATTTTTGTGGTGTAGCGGTGGGATTTTTGTGCTGTATCATGAGGATATTTGTGGTGTAGTTTGGGTTTCTTGTGGTACAGCGTGAGAATTTTTGTGGTGTAGCGTGGAGATTTTTGTGGTACAGCGTGGGGATTTTTGTGGTGCAGCGTGGGGATTTTTGTGGTGTAGCGAGGGGATTTTTGTGGTGCAGCGTGGCGTTTTTTGCGGTGTAGCATGGGGGATAGCTCTCACGTTTATTACATTTATTATCATTTTGAGGCAGCGGGCGGGAATCGGGTGGGGGCGGGAATGAGAGTTCTGGAGAGTTTGCTAGAACTGAAGTCAGAGACTTTATGCACGGCAGCCCTGTATTGCAATTTCGCTAAGTCAGAGGAGTATTTCTAGATCCGGTTTGTATGCAGGAATAGCTAACGGAAAGGGCTATTTGCACCACCATCAAAATATGCTTCGTTTAATTAATATGTATATAAACAAATATACTTCTACTAATTCCTTATTCGCTGTCAGAAAATCAAGGTATTAACCGGCACCGTCTGCTTAACTTTGCCACATCGTCACAGACGTTCTGGCGCACCGTCAAAAATAGTAGCAAAGGTGTATGCCAAGCTACTGGGTCTACGATTAGTGTCAAAACTATAACTTGAAATCGATTATTCAAGTGCAAAATTTAGTACTCCTTTTCTCATCAAGTGCCCGCTCCGAGACTCGAGAAGTCGGGTGTGAGTAAGTCAAGGAAAGTGGGCTCCTTTGTATCACAACAAACGATAAAGAAGTTGTCAATTATTAGAACTGTGTTCAAAACCACTGTTGATCAGATGGAAGAACAGATACGGTGATAATCGTTCATATTAAGGCCACATTTGGCAAAATTCGCCCTCTTCAGGCAATTTTCAATTAAATTCTAAAAACTAAAATTTTAATTAAAAATACAACCACTTTTGGAAGCAGAATAATTTCATTTGATTTCGGTTTACGAATTCTTAAAGTTTGCTTTCGAGGAAAAATAGAAAGATATTTGACTATTCGAAATTCTTTTCAAAAATAAAGCACTCATCTATTCTCTTGTTAGATAAATATTCAAGGAAAACCATATTTTCAAAACCATATTTTCAAAAGTAAAAGTAAAAGCATAGTCAGGTAGGAGCATAAACACATCACAGCGACATTGTTTTAACTTCAGTTTCAGCAAAAATGGCGCTGTCGATGAACCTTGCTGAAGAGCTTACCTGTCCCATACATCTCGAAATCTTCGAGAATCCCATGTCATTAAAATGCCTCCACAATTTGTGTGGACGTAAATGAGATGATTGACGAAGATGGACTGCTTCAATGTCCCGTCTGTAAGCGAGTGTCCGAGCATAGTGATATCAAAAGAGATTTCCGCATGCAAAACCTAATCGACCTTCATCATGATCACGCAAACAGGCTCAAAGATAAACAAGTATGTGAGTTGTGCGACGATGAAGCGGCAGTGGGTAAATGTCGCCAGTGTGACATGTATATCTGTGACCGATGTAAAAAGAGTCATATGAGAGCACCCGCAACTAGATCACATGACATATCAGCTATCAGTGATATGAACGCAGCAAGTATCGAAAAGCTCCAAAATGTATTGACAACAATGGAAGAGGCTATGCAAACATTTGATCAAGTTAAAACCATGAGGGTAGATGCTAATGCGAAAACAAATTCTCTTTTCTCCCAAGCTATTTGCAAGATAAATGACTCAGAAAAACAAATCATTAGCGAGGTTATAAATGTTCACGAAAAACTTCGCCAAGAAGTTGAAAAGAAACGTGAGGAACAGACAAAAACCTTCGACTCCAGTATCGAAACCTTGGACACACATCGGGCCTCGTTTAATCAGGATATGAAGATTATCAAAGATACGATGTCAGAGAACGACCAGCGGACACTCTTAAATGAAGCATTAATTAACGACATGGTAGCCCAATCAAAACAAAGCCAGGACACATTTTCGTTGTTTATTAAATCAATGGAAGAAGAGAATCAAGAATTAACAATAACAGTTCTACACGGAGACGAAACCATTAAACAACTTCAGCAAATGCGGATAGCAATCTCTGACCAATCAGGTCACACGAACCCACAAATGACAAGCAACATAACAGCGAAAAATGTAACATCAGATGCCAAGCAATCCCCACGTCTAGCTGAACCGAATCCCCCGCCACTTGCTCAAAGACGTTACATGAAACAACCAGACGAGGAAAGGAAAAGCCCAGGCATTGTTGTAAATCCGAGCTCTTTCAGTGACTATGTGTCAAGGACACTTCAAGTGACAAAACTGTTCAAATGTAATCGTGCTGAATCGGGGAAGATTGCAAGCATAGATAACCAGATATGGATAGTGTGTATAACAGGTTACATAGATATTCTAAGTTACAGTAACACCGACTCAGCACGCAAAGTGAAGACTATCTGGATTAAAGAAAAGACCTCGATACGAAAATATGTGGAATACATAGCACGGGCGGTGTCACAAGCCTCTGATGGCAGTGTTATAGCCGCGTGTTACGGTGTCAGGCATGAACACGAGCACAAGCCTCACAAGGACCTAGGACTGGTGACTGTCACTACTGACGGCGTTATTAAGGACGTGATTACTGAAGGTCGCTACTGGGATACCGCCTGTGACAATCAGTATGTATACGGGCTGAGATATAATAAGACTGTAACGATACATCAATGCGGCAGGAGCGGGTGGTCGTGCATAAAACAAGTACAGTTGCACTCGAATCACTACGACTTCTCCATCAGAAATAACATCCTGACCTTATCGAGTGTTTTCATGCATGCTGTAGACCGTTATGACCTGAGTAAAGACACATACTCACACCTCGGTAGAAAAGGAAGTGCTCCTGGTGAGTTCGTCCGGCCATATCTAGCCTGCAGCGATGCACACGGCCACGTCCTTGTTTGTGATTATTTGAATCACCGACTCCAGCTCTGCATGAACGACAACACGTGGCGCGTGCTCAAACTCAGCGAGAAGATAGAATACCCACTACACGCCACAGTGGATCATCTCGGTCAGTTGCTCGTTCTCACTAAAGACGCTCTACTGAAACTCACATAAGACGAGTTTCATCCCAGACGTTGCCATAGTGACGTAATCACCATAGAACACTGAACGCAGCATTCCATATGACGACTGAAAGAAGAATTGTAGATACAAGTCTAAGTAAAACAAACTGAACCATTCACTATAATTCCACGGAGAATTCAAACTTCTGTGCATTGTAAAGCGGTTGGTCCTTTCTAGAGGGCATCCACAAAGCACGTACGCATAGATGGGGCGGGCGGGGAGAGGGGAGGGGGAGGGGATGGCTTGTGGGTGCGGTCTCCAGAGCTGATCGCACTTCGTGACGTCACACATTATGATTACCTGAGTGAAATCGGCGAGTGGTGGGGGAGGAAGGGTTTGCTTACGTCATTATGAATGGCCCCCCAAAGCAAACAGTTGCGTAAAGAAAAAAATATTCCTGATATGTATCTTTCTTATTTATGTACATTTTCTTTTTACTTCATTTAATTCGTAAAAGCACTTTTGACTTGTGGAAAAACTTCGACACAAAATAACTACTTAATTTTATACTTAGCAACTGCAATTTAGTAATAAATCGATAATTTGTATGTAAATGCTTATGCGTAAAAATCGGCTATAACTATTCTGCTTTGTCGAACGACTTAATGAAAACATTTTATATAAGTAACACAGTACAGATGAAATCGGTTAATCGAATACCGAATAATGCCTAAGTCGGTTAACAGTATGCCAGTTTCATTTCATAGAAGTAACACAAATACACATGAAATCGGTTAATCGAATACCGGATAATGCCTAAGTCGGTTAACATTATGCCCGTTCTGAAGTTTCGTATAAATGTATTACATTTCACTTTAAAAGTACAGTTTATAATCACAAAATCACTTTTATAAAAAGCTTGTATCATATATGGCGTTATAACCAAGAGTGCTAAACTGGAAAAAAAACTAATATGGGCCCAAACATTTATGTCGGGATACAGAATATGTCGTGATATCCGATGTCGTTATAATGCCGTTATAATGCTGTATTTTGGAAACGAATCAAATTCAAATCAAATTGAGAAACATTAGAACATCTTTATGACGACATGGCTTATAACGACATGGCTTATGACGACATGGCTTATAAGACATGGCGCCTGTAACGACATCGCTTCTTATGTTTGCGTTATGGATGTGTAAAATAAAAATTACGAATCGATTTCTCTCATTTTGATAGCCCTGTCACATTATAACAATCTCAATCCCTCCTGCCCCCCCTCCCCGCCCGACCCCCCCCCGTTCCTTCCACCATTCACCACAGCAACCTTTTTGTACAACTTTATCCGTCCGCCCCCCACCCCCTCCCACCCAACTCACCCAGCAGATGCTCACTCATCTTCCTAATCTTCATCATACCCCCCAATCCCCCCTCCCACCGTAACTTCTTTCCCAGTTTTATAACACCAAAAGAAATGCATTGTTTGACATCGGTATTATGCTCAACAATTATATAATGATGTATTGCCCCGGTTTATAATTTTTTACCATCCAATCGCAATGCCCCTCCCTCCCCCTCCACCCAACCCCCGTCCCCTCCTCCACCTTCCCCCCTCCCACATCCCCGCCCCTCCTCCACTTTCTCCTCCTCCCCCTACCCCCTCCCCGCCCCTTCTCCACCTCCCCGCCCCCCTCCCACCTCCCCGCCCCATCCTCCACCTTCTCCCCCTTCCCCCTCCCCGCCTCCTCCCACCTCCCCGCCCCCTACACCTTCTCCCCCTATCCCCTCCCCGCCCCCTCCCACCTCCCCGCCCCTCAACCCAAGGCCAATCGCAGGTAAATAACCAGCCATTTCCTGGACCAAAAAAAATATCACTAAATGTATATGATATCACATTTATTTCATTTACAAAAATTCAAAGAGTCATTCAACACTCTTACGCACGGTTTCTCTTACAATTGGAAAATATATAGCATCGTTCAAATCTGCTCCATCGCAAAACTGTTGTGTCATGATGCACTTGATTACGACAATACAGACTAGTTACAATGTAGTCACGTGAGTCAATGCAGCGTCACGTGATCTTATGCAGGTCATGTGATTCAACAAGCCTTCGATAACTGCTCGATCTGTCTGCCTGTGACGTCATCTCAACTATGTCATCGCCGCCTGTAAAACGAAAAATAATATATTTCTTTTTAAATCATGTCTTTGGCTCGAAACTTTTTTTCTGCTGTGTTTAATAAAGCTATTCTAGTTTAAATGCAAATTCTGAAACAGAAAAGATAGATTAAAAACAAAAACAAAAAAGAACTAGATTCATAGTAAATTTCCCAGAAAATATCATAAAATACATGACAAGCTTCATCAAAATAACTGATAATCGAAATTTTTAAATTATTCTTATCATTATTATTATTGTTATAACTATTTTTATTATAATTATTACTATATTAATTATTATTGTTATTATTATTATAATTATTATTATTATTATTATTACTATTATTATTATTATTTTAATAATTATTATTATTTAGAATTAATTGTTCATGACGTTCTTTTCCTTTTACAATACACAAACAAAGCACACGATTCAGGTGAACGCATATCATATATACACTGTTAAGAATTTTATCTTAGAATTACAGAAAAGAATTTCCTCCGATTAGAAGTAGAGTACGTTCCTGTCTATTATACGGTCTCGTACAATAGTGAGTCATCGCTGACATAACATTTGATTACTTTACTTTTTTTCACTATCTTTTATTTTCTTTATATATATATTTAATAATTTTCCCCAAACAAATCCTTCTTTTAAACATTTTAAATTCTTGTCTCAGTTTTGGAGAAGAAACAAATTGCTGTATATAACCTTTTCTCCCTAAAAGTATAAACTTTTCTAGCACAAGCTAAAACCTTTTCTCCCATAAACTATAACCTTTTCTCCCATAAACTATAACCTTTTCTCTCATAAACTATCACCTTTTCTCCCATAAACTCTAACCTTTTCTCTCATAGACAATAACCTTTGCTCACATAAACTTATAACCTTTTTCTCCCATAAACGATAACCTTTTCTCTCATAGACAATAACCTTTGCTCACATAAACTTATAACCTTTTTCTCTCATAAATGATAACCTTTTCTCCCATAACCTATAACCTTTTCTCTCATAAACTATAACCTTTTCTCCCATAAACTCTAACCTTTTCTCCCATAAACTACAGCCTTTCAGACATAAACTATAACCTTTTCTCCCATAACTTTTTCCTACGGCCCCGAGCATTAGTTACTATAACAACAGTCAGCAATGGAGGATAACCCATATGGAATTAGAAATCAAACAGAAATTCGTAAGAGGAGGGAGTGGGAGGGGGCACAGGGGGTGGGGGGAGATATATGCACACGTCACGACTCAGCAAACCTGTTTGTTTTGTGCAGTTATTTTTTTATTCAACGCAATCGCCTAGGTGTAAGAAAAAAATAGATAAAAATTTAAGATTGTTACTGGGCACCACAATCTAATCTCCAAGCGTTAGACCACAAGCACTCTCCGTTTTTTTATTTATTTATTGTTGTTATTTCCCTGATTAGTTTATTTACAGAGACATTTTACCTATTTTTAGAATAATTTAATCTCTTTGGAAATTTCTTTAAAATGTTCATGCAGAGCTTTCCTAAATGAAAAAAAAAATGGAAACATTTTTATTTGAAAAAATATATTTCACACTATTATTTGGCTGAGGTTCGTGAAATCCTCAGGATGTCCATGGAGAAACAGGAAATATGAGTTTCCGTTCAATCACGTGGACAACTATTTTTTCAGTTTTGTAGAAGGCAATGAAGTTGTAAACACAAGTAGAATCAAAATTAGAAGGTATAAACAGACGTTCAAAATAAAATTGTTCGCAACTGAGCTTTTATTTAAAAACTGACATTCATTTCTCAACACTTTAAAACTGGTGATGGAACTGTCAAAGAAAAGGCAACACAAACAGTGGGACTAGCAAAGGAGTACGCAAGACAGCTTAAACAACACAGCACAACACAACACAACACAGCACAGTACAGCCCAGTACGAGCAGTGACCAACACAAAAGTTGTCAACACAGAGTGATAAACTCAAAAGTGGGCAACACACAAGGGAGCACCACAAAAGTGGGCAACACAAAAGAGGGCACCACATAAATGGGCAACACAAAAGTAAAAGACACACACTAAACAGCGGAAAGTTAGCAACACAGACTGGACCACTCAACACAAGAGTAGACAACACAGAGAGAACAACAACACAATAAACATCAAACACCACGCCTTCAACTATCCATAGCAACCGCCCACCTGTTCCTCCTCCTGCTCACGAAGCTGATCAACTAGTGAACGAGGAAGGGCCAGATGAGGATGAAGATCCAGGTCCGGCTTCGTGAGTTGTTGAGCGGCCACCAGGAAGGGTGCCGGCCCTGGGAGCTGCCCGAGTTCTCACGGCTCCTACGACTCCTCTGCAACAAGGTCACGGCAAGGTCATTCGCATGGCAAGGTTATTTGCACCCGACCTACCTCCTGACCCCTTAACCTCCTTCTTCCATCACCCAAGGAGAGGGAGAGGGAGGGGGAGGGGGAGGGACAGGGGGAGGGGGAGGGGGAGGGGGTTCTTTCCCTCTCCCCCTTCTATTTTATTTCATTTATTTACTTCTTATTTTTTACATGTTCATTGGCTTGGTGAGAACCCCCCCTCCCGGCACACCCACTTCTACCCATTATATTAGTTCTGTCTGATTGATCGCAAAATAATGGGTGTGTCACTGAAGAGTGTACCTTTAAATACTCACAAATTATCTGATAGAAGTGCTCAAGAAAAACCACTTATCGTAGATAACTGTGTTTACCTCAAACGATCATACGCTTATCAGTTCAAAGTTTCGTATTGTTTCAGGATTCAATCCGGTTAAAATGTAGGACAAAAAAATACAGACTGCAGGATTATACTTCTGCTTACATCAAACAAAAGTTGCAGAAAGGAGCAAATTGACAAAAAATATTCTCAGAAGAGCTTAAGGGATACGCCTTCTAAAGGTTAGTGTGATCTTGAAAATAGAATTAAAAGCATGATGCAGATCGAACCCTATAAAATATTTCCCATAACATTTCTTCTTGACTAATTCTATCATAATATAAATGTGTGTAATGTTCTCAGTATTGTTAACAAGAGCAGAGAGGACCGCAAGAAAAAGAAAACAAGTTTGTCCAAGGACAAAGTCCCAGCTTACGAAAAGCAATAAAACCAATTCCAGCGTGCACGAGCAAGGGAATTTTCCTGATAAATTGGGCTTCAAAAGATGAGACGGCAAAGAGCTAGCCCAATAATTAATTTAGCACCGGACCAGAACATAGACCGATAAATACATACAAAGATTTCTTTCCCAGAAAAATGGGAAACAGATCTTTTGTATCTCTGGTAGACTGGATAGTCTGCCATAGATATGTTCAAACAACGCATAGTGCGCATATTTATGTAACTTGCTTTGATGCGCGGTTCTTATTCAGACAAGTGCGCGTGTTTATTTAATTTTTCGTAGATGCGCGGTTCCCATTTTGGAACAGTGCACATGTTTACTTAACTTGGGTTGATGTACGGTTCGTATTTCTGACGAGCGCCCAATTTTTTTTTGCCTTTTGTGTGTGTGCGGTTCTTATTTCGGATCAATGCGCACGTTTATTTACATTGTGTTGATGTGCGGTTCTTATTTCGGATCAGTGCGCATGTTTATTTACCTTGTGTTGATGTGCGGTTCTTATTTCGGATCAGTGCGCATGTTTATTTACCTTGTGTTTATGTGCGGTTGTTATTTCGGATCAGTGCGCATGTTTATTTACCTTGTGTTGATGTGCGGTTCTTATTCCATACCAGTGCGCATGTTTATTAGTCCCCCGCCGGGGGACTATAGTTTGCGGGTTTGTCTGTCCGTCTGTCTGTCGACACCTTTTTTGTTAACACACTCAAGCCTACATTTTTCCACCGATTGTTAAGATATTGTATATATGGGTAGTACTGGAACGAACAAGGATCGGTATTGTAAATGAGCCATGTCGGCCAAAGGACATTGGCCCAGCTGAACCTCACAAATTTTCCCAATCCTTACTCAGTTGAATGAGTTTAACACACCCAAGCCTACGTTTTCACCGATTGTAAAGATATTGTGTCTATGAGTAGTACTGGAACAAACAAGGATTGGTATTGTAAATGAGCCATATTGGCCCAAGGACATTGCCCCAGCTGAACTTCACAAATTTTCCCAATCCTTACTCGGTCGAATGAGTTTGTTAACACACTCAAGCCTACATTTTTCCACTGATTGTTTAGATATTGTATCTATGAATAGTACTGGAACGAACAAGGATCGGTATTGTAAATGAGCTGTATCGGCCCAAGGACATTGGCCCAGCTGAACTTCAGAAATTTTCACAACTCTTACATACTGGAAGAGTTTGTTAACACACTCAAGCCTACATTTCTGCACCGATTGACAAGATATCTTAACTGTGAGTAGTATAAGAACCAACAAGGTTTGGTATCGTAAATGAGCCATGTCAGCCCAAGGACATTGACCCAGTTGAACTTCACAAATTTTCCCAATCCTTACTCAGTTGAATGAGTTTGTTAACACACTCAAGCCTACATTTCTGGATCTATTGTTGAAATCTTTTAGATATAGGAAGTATTGGAACAACAAAGGTCGGTATTGTAAATGAGCCCTGTCGGCCCAAGGACATTGGCCCAGCTGAACTTCAGAAATTTTCACAACCCTTACATACTGGAATGAGTTTGTTAACACACTCAAGCCTACATTTTTTGAAACAATTGCCAAATGTTATACACATAGGTAGTATGAATGGTAACAAGAATTGGTATTGTAAATGAGCCATGTTGGCTTAAGGACATTGGCCCAGCTGGAATTTTAAAATTCACGAACATGATACGAAGGGTTGTAGTCATACCTAACAAAATCAAATACCGGGATTGTACGCCGGCGGGAGACATAGTCAGTTTCACTGACCCACTTGTTTTACTTGCGTTGATGAGCGGTACTTATTTCGGACAGCCCAAGTTTTCTTAGGTTGCCTTGATACGCGGTTCGCATTTCGGACCAGCTTGCATGTTTATTTAACTTGCGTTGATGCACGGTGCTTATTTTGGACGTGTGCCTATGTTTATTTAACTTGCGTTGGTGCGCGGTTTGCATTTTGGACCAGTGTGCATGTTTATTTAACTTGCGTTGATGAGCAGTTCGAATTTCGGACCAGTGCGCATGTTTATTTAACTTAGTTGATGCGCAGTGCTTATTTTGGACCAGTGCAAATGTTTATTTAACTTGCGTTGGAGCGTGGTTCGCATTTCGAACCACTGCGCATGTTTATTTAACTTGCGTTGATGCGCGGTTCGAATTTCGGAGAAGTGCGCATGTTTATTTAACTTGCGTTGATGCGCGGTGCTTATTTTAGACCAGTGCAAATGTTTATTTAACTTACGTTGGCGCATGTTTATTTAACTTGCGTTGATGCAACGTGCTTATTTTAATCCAGTGTGCTTGCTTATTTAGCTTGTGTTGCTGTGCGGTTCGCATTTCGAACCAGCGCGCATGTTTTTTTTTACCTTGTGTTGATGCGTGGTTAGCATTTTGGACCATTGCGCATATTTATTTAACTTCTGTTGATGATCGGTACTTATTTTGGACCGGTGCAAATGCTTATTTAACTTACGCTTAAGTGCGGTTCGCAATTCGGACCAGTGTGCATGTTTATTTAATTTGCGTTGATATCCGGCTCGCATTTCGGACCAGTATACCTGTTTCTTTAGGTTGCGTTGATGCGCAGTTCGCATTTTGGGACAAGTGAGCAGGTTAATTTAACTTGCGTTGACGCGCGATTTGCGTTTCGGACCAGAACGCATGTTTATTTAAGTCCCGTCGATGCCCGACTCTTATGTCTATTCAACTTGCGTCGATTCATGGTTCTTACTTCGGACCACTGCGCATGTTTATTTAGCTTGCGTTGATGCGCGGTTCTCAAATCAGACCACTGCGCATGTCTATTCAACTTGCGTCGATGCATGGTTCTTTTTTCGGACAAGTGCGCATGTTTGTTTAACTTGCGTTGTGGGCGGTGCTTATTTTGGACCGGATCGCATGTTTATTTAACTTCCGTCGATGCGCTGTTCGCATTTTAAGCCATTGCCCATGTTTATTTAACTTGTGTTGATGCGTGGTTTTCATTTCAGACCAGTGCGCATATTTATTTAACTTGCGTTGATGCGCGGTTCGCATTTTGGACCACTGCGCATGTTTATTTAATTTGCCTCGATGTGCGATTCACATTTCGGACCAGTGCGCATGTTTCTTTAGGCTGCGTTGATGCGCCGTTCGCATTTCAGACCACTGTGCATGTCTATTCAACTTACGTCGAAGCGTAGTTCTTTTTTCGGACCAGTGCGCTAATTATTTAACCTGCGTTGATGCGCGGTGCCTATTTTGGACCAGTTCGCATCTTTATTTATCTTCCGTCGATGCGCAGTTCAGACTTCGGACCAATGCGCATGTTTATTTAACTTGCATCGATGCGGAGTACTTAATTTGGACTACTGCGAATGTTTCTTTAACTTGCGTCGATGTGCGGTTGTTAAATCTGACTACTGCGCAAGTTCATTTAACTTGCGTTTATGCGCTGCAGGAGGAGATTCATGCAATTTTTTTTCTCAAAAATTCCGAAAAAAATTCAAAAGTTTTCCAACTAACTCAAAAAGCACAAGCCGTATGCATGACCCCCTAGAGACGGCTCATATCGGAAATAAATGAAATCTAATAAAAACTGTAGGAGGAAATGCATTTTGAATTTTTTTCTTTAAAAATTCTCTCATCGACTAAAAAAGACAGGCCATATTCACGACACCTAAGCATGCCTCAGCCCCAAAATAAATGATATTTGATCAAAACTGCAGGAGAAAATGCATTTGGAGGTATTTTTATCAAAAATTCCCCCCGAAATAAAAAATTCCCAAGTCTAGTCAAATAGCACAAGCCGTATGCGAGACCTACCTAAGGATGCCTCATAGCAAAAAATAAATGAAATCGGTTCAAAAATTCCCAAAAAATACAGAAATTGTCGGATCGACTAAAAAGCGCAAGTCGTATTCTCAACCTCTTAGGGATGCCGCAACCCCCCCCCCCCACCCAAAAAAAAAGAGGTTCAAAACTGCAGGGGGAAATGCATTTTGAAGATGTTTCTTCAAAAACTCCCTAAAATACAAAAATTGCCCGATCGACTAAAAAGCACAAGCCGTATGCACTCACACCAAAAATAAATGACATCGAATCAAAATTGTAGGAGTAGATGCATTTTGAATTATTTTCGAAATTTTTGCTTAAAAATTTCCCCAAAAATACAAACTAAAAAAGCATAAGCCGTATGCACGATCCTTTAGGGGTGCCTCATACCAAAAATAAATGACATCGGGTCAAAAATGTAAGAGGAGATACATTTTAAAATTTCTTTATAAAATCCCCCAAAATACAAAAATTGTCCGATCGAGCAAAAAAGTACACGCCGTATGCCGAACCCTTTAGGGGTGCTTCATACCAAAAATAAATGACATCGGGTCAAAAATGTAGGAGGAGATACATTTTTTTTAAAATTCGCCAAAAATTCAAAAATCACCCGATCGACTAGAAAAGCACAAGCCGTATGCACGACCCCTTAGGGATGCCTCACACCAAAAATAAATGACACCGGATCAAAATTGTAGGAGGAGATGCACTTTGAAACAAAGTTTACTAAATAACTAACTAACTAACTAACGGACGCCATCCGCAGACCGATAGGAATACCCCAGCTTACGTGTAACGGAAACTGGGCTAAAAAACTTCTAAACTTTGAAACCGTTCGCATCTCGAATATGTAATTGCACAGTGGTGGTGGTGGGGGGGGGGGGGGTTGGGGGTACTAATGGCTCCTACAGTTGCATTCCGAGCCGTGATCGGTTGTAGAGATTGGGGGTGGGGGTGGTCGTGACTGCATAACCCCCTTTTCCTGTTCTTGGCAATCACAACAATGATGCAACGTTTGAAGAAGGCTGGCGTAACAGGCCAGCATCTCTCTCTCAAAAAAGGTTGTCATTTTAACTTTCTGTTCCAGATATATCGAAACTAATACAGGCGTCTTTATTTCAGTTAGAAGCAATGGCGCTGTCGATGAACCTTGCTGAAGAGCTTACCTGTCCGATACATCTTGAAATCTTGGAGAATCCCATGTCATTAAAATGCCTCCACAATTTGTGTCAAAAGGACGTAGATGAGATGATAGACGAAGATGGACTGCTTCAATGTCCCATCTGCCAGCGAGTCTCCCAGCAGAAGGATATCAAAAGAGATTTCCGCATACAAAAGCTGATCGACCTTCATCATGATCACACAAACAGGCTCAAAGATAAACAAGTATGTGAGTTGTGCGACGCCGAACCGGCAGTGGGAAAATGTCATCAGTGTGATATGTATATCGGTGACCGCTGTAAAAGAGGCCACACAAAGCAACCTACAACCAAAGCGCACCACATATACATGATAAGTGACATGAAAGCCGCAAGCGAGGAAAAGCTCCAAAGGGTTTTAACAGCCATGGAAGAGACAGTTCAACAGTTTGATAATGCCAAAGCCAAGAAATTAGACGCCAATGCAAAAGCCAGCTCTCTTTTTTGTGACGCTGTTCGCAAAATAAATGACTCAAAAAAACAAATCATTAGCGAGATTAGAAAAGTCCATGAAAAACTTCGCCAAGAAGTTGAGAAGAAACGTGAGGAACAGACAAAAACCTTCGACTCCAGTATCGAATCCTTGGACATACATCGGGCCTCGTTTATTATGGATATGAAGGATATCAAGGACACGATGTCAGAGAACGACCAGCGGACACTCTTAAATGAAGCATTAATTAACGACATGGTGGACCAATCGAAACAAAGCCGGGACACGTTTTCAATGTTAATTAAATCAATGGAAGAAGATAATGAGGAATTAACAATAACAGTTCTACACGGAGACGAAACCATTAAAAAACTTAAGCAAATGCAGATAGCAATCTCTGACCAATCAAGTCACACGAACCCACAAATAGCAAGCAACGCAAGAGCGGAAAATGAAACATCAGGTACCAAGCAATCACCACGTCTCCTTGAAGCAAATCCCCTGGCAGTTCCTCCAAAACGTCACATGCAACAACAAGATGAGAAAAGGCAAAGCTTAGAAACAGTTTCCAAGGCAGTGGAAGGCGTTGTTGTGAATCGGGCTTCTTTTGGTGACTATGTGTCAAAGACACTTCAAGTGACAAAACTGTTTAAATGTAATCGTGATGAATCGCGGAAGATTGCAAGCATAGACAATCAGATATGGATGGTGTGTTTAACAGGTTATATAGATATTCTCAGTTACAGTAACACTGATTCAGCACGCAAAGAGAAGACTGTCTGGATTAAAGAAAAGACCTCGATACGAAAATATGTGGAATGCATAGCCCAGGCGGTGTCACAAGCCTCTGATGGCAGCGTTATAGCCGCGTGTTACGGTGTCAGGCATGAACACAAGCACAAGCCTCACAGGGACCTAGGGCTGGTGGTTCTCACTACTGACGGCGTTATTAAGCACGTGATTGCTGAAGGCGGCTACTGGGATGCCGCCTGTGAGGATCAGTATGTGTATGGGCTGAGCAATAATAAGACTGTAACGATACATCAACGTGACAGCCGCAGGTGGTCGTGCATAAAAGTAGTACAGTTGCACTCGAATTACCGCGACTTCTCCATCAGAAATAACATCCTGACCTTCTCGAGAAGTTACCCGGATGCTGTAGAGCGTTATGACCTGAGTAAAGACACATACTCACACCTCGGTAGAAAAGGAAGTGCTCCTGGCGAGTTCTCACGGCCACGTGTAGTCTGCAGCGATGCACCCGGTAACGTCCTTGTTTGTGATTTTTGGAATCACCGACTCCAGCTCTGCATGAACGACAACACTTGGCGCGTGCTCAAGCTCAGGAAGAAGATAAAATACCCACGACACGCCACAGTGGATCACTTCGGTCACTTGCTCGTTCTTACTGATGACGCTGTTTTCAAACTCACATAAGACGAGTTTCATCCCAAACGTTACCATAGTGACTTAATCACCATAGAACACTGAACGCGGCACTCCATATGACGACTGCAAGAAGGGCTGTAGATCCAAGTCTAAATATAAAAAAAATTGAAAGAAATTCACTATAATTACACGGAGAATTTATCCTTCCGTGCATTGTAAAGCGATTGGTCCTTTCTATAGAGGGCATCCACAAAGTACGTACGCATAGATGGGGCTGGGGTGGAGGGGGAGGGGGAGGGGATGGCTTGTCAGTTGTAGATCAATGTCTAAGTAAAACAAATTGAACCAGTCACTATAATTCCATGGAGAATTCAAACTTCTGTGCATTGTAAAGCGGTTGGTCCTTTCTTTAGCGGGCATCCACAAAGTACGTACGCATAGATGGGGCTGGGGCGGGGAGGGGGGAGAGGGGAGGGGGGAGGGGGAGGGGATGGCTTGTCGGTGCGATCTCCAGAGCTGATCGCACTTCGTGACGTCACACATTTTGATTACCTGAGTGAAATCGCGAAGTGGTGGGGGGAGAAAGGATTTGCTTACGTCATTATGGACGGCTCCCAAAGCAAACAGTTGCGTAAAGAAAAAAATATTCCTGATATGTATCTTTCTTATTTATGTACATTTTCTTTTTACTTCATTTAATTCGTAAAAGCACTTTTGACTTGTGGAAAAACTTCGACACAAAATAACTACTTAATTTTATACTTAGCAACTGCAATTTAGTAATAAATCGATAATTTGTATGTAAATGCTTATGCGTAAAAATCGGCTATATATAACTATTCTGCTTTGTCGAACGACTTAATGAAAACATTTTATAGAAGTAACACAGTACAGATGAAATCGGTTAATCGAATACCGAATAATGCCTAAGTCGGTTAACAGTATGCCAGTTACATTTCATAGAAGTAACACAAATACAGATGAAATCGGTTAATCGAATACCGAATAATGCCTAAGTCGGTTAACATTATGCCCGTTCTGAAGTTTCGTATAAATGTATTACATTTCACTTTAAAAGTACAGTTTATAATCACATAATCACTTTTATAAAAAGCTTGTATCATATATGGCGTTATAACCAAGAGTGCTAAACTAGAAAAAAAAACTAATATGGGCCCAAACATTTATGTCGGGATACAGAATATGTCGTGATATCCGGCGTCGTTATAATGCCGTTATACTGTATTTTGGAAACGAATCAAATTCAAATCAAATTGAGAAACATGAGAACATCTTTGTGATGACATGGCTTATGACGACATGGCTTATAGCGACATGGCTTGTAACGACATGGCTTATAACGACATGTCGCCTGTAATGACATTGCTTCTAATGTTTGCGTTATGGATGTGTAAAATAAAAATTATTAATCGATTTCTTTCATTTTGATAGCCCTGTGACATGATAAGAATCTCAATCCCTCCTGCCCCCCCTCCCCGCCCGACCCCTCCCCGCCCGACTCCACGTTCCTTCCACCATTCAGCACAGCAACCTTTTTGTACAACTTTATCCGTCCGCCCCCCCCACCCACTCCCTCCCGCCCAACTCACACAGCAGATGCTCACTCATCTTCCTAATCCTCATCACACCCCCTAAATCGACCCTCTCCCCCTCCCCAACCGTAACCTCTTTCCAGACTTTACAACACCAAAAGAAATGCATTGTTTGACATCAGTATTATGCTCAACAATTATATAATGGTGCATAGACCAGGTTTATAATTTTTCACCATCCAATCGCAATGCCCCTCCCTCCCCCTCCACCCTACCTCCCCTCCCCCCTCCCCTCCTCCACCTCCCCGCCCCTTCCCACCTCCTCGCCCCCCCTCCCACATCCCCGCCCCTCCTCCACCTTCTCCCCCGCCCCCTCCCACCTCCCCGCCCCTCCTCCACCTCCCGCCCCCCTCCCACCTCCCCGCCTCTCAACCCAAGGCCAATCACGGGCAAATACCAGCCATTTCCTGGACCAAAATAAATATCACTAAATGTATATGATATCACATTTATTTCATTTACAAAAATTCAACACTCTTACGCACGGTTTCTCTTACAATTGGAAAATATATAGCATCGTTCAAATCTGCTCCATCGCAAAACTGTTGTGTCATGATGCACTTGATTACGACAATACAGACTAGCTACAATGTAGTCACGTGAGTCAATGCAGAGTCACGTGATCTTATGCAGGTCATGTGATTCAACAAGTCTTCGATGACCGCTCGATCTGTCCGTGGTGACGTCATCTAGACTATGTCATCGCCGCCTGTACCAAGAAAAATATTTTTTTTAAATCATATCTTTGGCTCAAAAACTTTGTTCTGCTCTGTTTAATAAAGCTATTCTAGTTTAAATGCAAAAACTGAAATAGAAAAGATAGATTTAAAAAAAAAACAAAAAAGAACTAGATTCATATTAAATTTCCCAGAAAATATCATAAAATACATGACAAGCTTCATCAAAATAACTGATAATCGAAATTTTAAATAATTCTTATTATTATTATTATTATTAGCATTATTATTATTATTATTTTAATTATTATTATTATTAATAATTAATTGAAGGGGTCCATGCATAAACTTGATAACTCCACTTATCAAGAAAATGCACTATTACCACCACAGTATTTCTTGGCCTCTGTTCTATCACATATGTAAGTCTTAATAAAACCGATTAGAAGTGGGCACTTTTTAGGAAAAGGCGATGGGAAAAACCTGTTTGTTACTAAAATTTCAAACTTTAAAAGCGTTTTTCTCCACTGCTGATAACTGCAGTTATCAAGTTTATGCATGGACCCCTTCAATTGTTCATAACGTTCTTTTGCCTGTCCAATACACCAGCAAAGCGCACATTTAGGTGAACGTATATCATATTTACACTGTTACGAATTTTATCTTAGAATTATATAAAAGAATTTCCTCTTTTTTAGAAGCAGAGTACATTCCTGTTGACTGATCCACCACCGTCATTAAATATATGGTCTCGTAAAATATTGAGTCATCACTGACATAACATTTGATTACTTTCATATCTATCAACAATAACGGATTTTTGTGATTATAATCCAGTATTTTCTGACTATACATCACGGTGTGTACAATTCGTAGAGCAATAAAATGAACTGGAATTTACAGTCATTTGCTTTCACTATCTTTTATTTTCTTTATATATATTTAATAATTTTCCCCAAGCAAATCATTCTTTTGAGCATTTCAAATTCTTGTCTCAATTTTGGAGAAGAAACAAATAGCTGTATATAACCTTTTCTCCCATAAAGTATAATCTTTTCTCCCATAAACTATAACCTTTTCTCCCATTAAGTAAAACGTTTCCTCCCATAAACTATAACCTTTCCTCCCATAAACTATAAGCTTTTTCCCCATAAACTATAACCTTTCCTCCCATAAACTATAACCTTTCCTCCTATAACCTTTTCTCCCATAAACTATAACCTTCGGCCCCAAGCATTAGTTACCACAGCAACAGCTAGCAATGGTGGATAACCCATATGGAATTACAAATCATACAGACATTCGCAAGAGGTCGGAGTGGGGGGGGGGGGGCAGGCGGTGGGGCGGGAGGAGGTGTAAGAAAAAAATAGATAAAAATTTAAGATTGTTACTGGACACCACAAGCAGATCTCCAGGCGTTAGACAACAAGCACTCTCCGTTTATTTATTTATTTATTGTTGTTATTTCCCTGATTAGTTTATTTACAGAGACATTTTACCTATTTTTAGAATAATTTAATCTCTTTGGAAATCTCTTTAAAATGTTCATGCAGAGCTTTCCTAAATGAAAAAAAATGGAAACATTTCTTTATAAAAAAAATAGTAAGTACTATTTTTAAACCTGGACCTAGTCCAACATATTCCACACCATTATTTGGCTAAGGTTCGTGAAATCCTGAGGATGTCCATGGAAAAACAGGAAATATGAACTTCCGTTAAATCATGTGGACACCTATTTTTTTCAGTTTTGTAGAAGGCAATGAAGTTGTAAACACAATTAGAATCAAATCAGAAGGTATAAACAGACGTTCAAAATAAAATTGTTCGCAACTGAGCTTTTATTTCAAAACTGACATTCATATCTCAACACTTCAAAACTGGTGATGGAACTGTCAAAGAAAAGGCAACACAAACAGTGGGACTAGCAAAGGAGTACGCAAGACAGCTTAAACAACACAGCACAACACAACACAACACAACACAGCAAGTACAGCTCAGTACGAGCAGTGACCAACACAAAAGTTGTCAACACAGAGTGAGCAACACAAGAGTGGGCAACACAAAAGTAAAAGACACAGACTAAACAGCGGAAAGTTAGCAACACAGACTGAACCACTCAACACAAGAGTAGACAACACAGTGAGAACAACAACACAATAAACATCAAACACACACGCCTTCAAGTATCCATAGCAACCGCCCACCTGTTCCTCCGCCTACTCACGAAGCTGATCAACCAGTGAACGAGGAAGGGCCAGAGGAGGATGAAGAACCAGGTCCGGCTCCGTGAGTTGTTGAGCGGCCACCAGGGGGAGTGCCGGCCCTGCGAGCTGCCCGAGTTCTCTCGGCTCCTACGACTCCTCTGCAACAAAAGGTCATGGCAAGGTCATTCGCACGGCAAGGTCATTTGCACCCGACCAACTACCTCCTGACTCCTTAACTTCCTTCTCCCATCACCCAAATGCCGCCATTTAGAGGAGGGGGAGGGGGAAAGGTTTTTTCACTCTCCCCGTTCTATTTTATTTTATTTACTTACTTATTATTTTTTTATTATTATTATTTTCAATTTTCAACTACCTTCACTTGACTTTCAGCAATGCTATTTTCTTCTTTTCACGATGTCATAATTATCTGGTTTTGAGCTACTTTCACAGAATTAAGTTGCTCAGTCCCCGACCCACCCCTTCTCCCGCTACTTACCTGACTCTGTGCCACTGTCAATGCCTCAACGTGTCCAGTGCCCCCTTCTCCCCCCCTCCCCACCCCGCTACTTACCTGACTCTGTGCCACTGTCAGTGCCTCTAGCGTGTTCAATGCCCCCCTCTCCCCCTCCCCCCTCTCTCCCCTCCCCCACCCCCACTTACCTGACTCTGAGCCACTGTCAATGCCTCTAGCGTGTCCAGCTCCCCCCCTCTTCCCCTCCTCCCCCCTCTCCCCCCCCCCTGCCACTCACCTGACTCTGAGCCACTGTCAGTGCCTCCAGCGTATTCAATCTCGTCAGCACGCTGTTCATGTCTCGCTGTAATTGGACCAGGGCCGTCGCGATCTGTTGCGTCACTTCCGGTCGGTTGGGCGGGGGGTCGTTGCCGCCCCCACCGCCGCCCGCACTTCCGCCCCCCGCCGATAGCAGATGGGAGCGCCCTCCCGTGGCTTGCGATAGCATCCCGACTCCTGCAGTCAAGGAAATTTGTCACAAAAATTGCCTCATTTGAACTTCTGGTATACACAGCCTCCTCCCACTCCCCCCTCCACCCCAGATCTTTAGCAAGGCAGCAGATTCTACAGAATTCAGCTACTGGTTTCGTTGTCAACGCATCACCTGCTTGGTGACTAGCTTCTGTGTGACTGGTCTATGTGCCTCAAGGCTAGATTCTATATGACTGATTTGACTACCTGATTGGTGACTAGATTCTGTATGACTGATATGACTACCTGCTTGGTGACTAGATTCTGTGTAGCTAATTTGACTGCCTGCTTGTTGTCTAGAAAACGTCGTGACTAGCTTGACTACCTGCTTGGTGACTAGATTCTGTATGACTGATTTGACTACCTGCTTGGTGACTAGATTCTGTGTGACTGATTGGACTGCCTGTTTGTTGACTAGATTCTGCATGACTGATTTGACTATCTGTTTGTTGACTAGATTCTGCGCCAGAGTTGGGCGGCACCCGTGACGTTGCACCAGGCTGTGCCTCCCCTGCCCCACGGGCCGATTTGCCCTGAGCCCGTCGCCAACCCCTAAAAACATAGCATAAGTGGTTGATCCACTTTACATAAACGAAAAATACAATACACTGTGAGTTGTAGAAATAAGCTCTTGTAATTTTCGGCAAATATTTTTAAATTCCAAAATGAGATATCTGAAAGTCTGATATCCCTTAAAGAAGATAGTTGGAAATGACCCAGTTTTTCGTTGCTATGGCACACATTTTCTCGTTGCTATGCAACACGTTTTCCGTTGCTATGCCACACGCTTTCTCGTTCCTGTAACACACACTCCGTCGTTGCTAAGGCCTACACTGACCCGTTGCTAAGGTCCGCAAACGAGCGCTGCGTGAAAACTGAGCTCTGGCTCCTGTCCGCCATGACGGCTGGCGGCATAAATTCACTCATCCCCTCCGCCGGCGATGGCAGGCCGGAACTGTTGCTATGGCTACACAAATCAACAAAACTATTTTCTCATCAAATGATTTGGGGGTGGGGGGGGGGGGGTGGATAGATAGCAAAGTACTAATTTCTAAATTACTTTGATTTTCAAGCTACATTATCTTTCAAGTTACTTTCACTTTCATGTTACTTTCTTTTTTTTCAGTTGCTTTTCAAGTGAGCCACATCACTTATTGTCAAGCCCAATAGCTAAACAACACAACCTCCAACCCATCCAATACAATCTCTACCCAACCAACACAACCTCTACACACCCAACACAATCTCTACACACCCAACACAACCTCTACCCACCCAACACAACTTCTACACACCCAACACAACCTCTACACACCCAACACAATCTCTACACACCCAACACAACCTCTACCCACCCAACACAACCTCTACCCACCCAACACAACCTCCAACCCATCCAACACAATCTCTACACACCCAAAACAACCTCCAACCCAACCATTACAATCTCTACCCACCCAACACAACCTCCAACCCATCCAACAAAATCTCTACCCACCCAACACAACCTCCCACCCAACCATTACAATCTCTACCCACCCAACACAACCTCCAACCATCCAACACAACCTCTACCCACCCAACACAACCTCTACCCACCCAACACAACCTCCATCCCATCCAACACAATCTCTACACACCCAAAACAACCTCCAACCCAACCATTACGATCTCTACCCACCCAACACAACCTCCAACCCATCCAACAAAATCTCTACACACCCAACACAACCTCCGTTCTTCCAACACAACCGCTACACACCCAACACAATCTCTACACACCCAACACAACCTCTACCCACCCAACATAACCTCCGCCCATCCAACACCTCTACACACCCAACACAATCTCTACACACCCAACAAATCCTCTAGCCACACAACACAACCTCTACCCACCCAACACAACCTCCAACCCATCCAACACCATCTCTACACACCCAACACAACCTCCAACCCAACCATTACAATCTCTACCCACCCAACACAACCTGCAACCAATCCAACAAAATCTCTACCCACCCAAGACAACCTCCCACCCAACCATTACAATCTCTACCCACCCAACACAACCTCCAACCCAACCATTACAACCTCTACCCACTCAACACACGCTCCGCCCATACAACACAACCTCTACCTACCCAACACAACCTCCGCCCATACAACACAATCTCTACACATCTGAACAATGTCCACAATCTCAACACAGTAACTAACTCACCCTCCTGACATTCAGCACAAACCTCAAATATCCAACACAACCTCCATCCATCTGACACAACCCTCTGACACACAACACAACCTCCTCACATACAACACAACCTCCTTACATAAAACACAACCTCCTTACATACAACACAACCTCCTCACACACAACACAACCCTCTCACACACAACACAACCTCCTTACAGCCAACACAACCTCCTCACATGCAACACAACCTCCTCACACACAACACAACCTCTTCACATACAACACAACCTCCTCACACACAACACAACCTCCTCACACACAACACAACCTCCACTCACACAATAAACACAAACCCCACCTGACACCGTACTGGCTGGAGTAGCTGACATTGTATGGCAGGCCGCTGGTTGGCGGCTGGTTGGCTGGTTGCCGTCGGTAGGTGTGATCCGATTGGTCGGCGGGCTCCATCTCTTCAAAATCCTCCACATTCGCCCTCTGTTTAACCAAACAAATCGCGACTCCAGTGCCAACAAAATCAACAAAACATCGAGAATTACTGTCATTATTATCACACTACATTACTATAATTTTACGAGGGAATGGGGCGGGTAGGGGGGGAGGGGGGTGAAAGGGGTATGATCTTTGCCTAACCTGGGACTGTGGCGAGTCGGACGTATCACAGAACTCGTCCCCCTCGCTGTCACTCTCCGGTGTTGACCCCGCCCCGTCCTTGACTCCGCCCGCGGCGCCACCTGGCGGGTATTCCAACACACCCTCTGGCGGTGGCTCAAGAGGACTCCGTGCGCCACCTGGCGGGGATTCTAACAGGCCCTCTGGCGGTGCCTCTAGAGGACTCCCTGCGCCACCTAGCGTGAATTCCACCGCACCGTTCAAGTGTCCACTTTCTCCTACATCAGATAAAATACTGTCACCATCGAACCATCAAATGCTGTCACCATCCAACTCCCCCGTCAACATCTTTGCCAACTTACATTTGCACCAATTTCCAAGTCAACGTTTTACATCATAAGTCCTTCTCTTTGAGAAAAAACCACCTGCAATATTTAAATTACGATTTTCTCTCCTGGCACCAAAACACTTACATGTATTAATAAGACTTTCACCGCTGCTATTAAATGAATTATACTGTGAAGATTTTCTCTGCGAATGTTAAGAATTTCTCTGCGAATGATAAGATTTTCTCTGCGTATTGTTAAGATTTTCTCTGCCTATTGTTAAGATTATCTCTGGGAATGTTAAGTTTTTTTTTCTCTCCGAATGTTAAGATTTTCTCCTCGTATTGTTAAGTTTTATCTCTCCGAATGTTAAGATTTTTCTCTGCTACATACCAGACTTCAAGTGCATCGACTGCGACAACGTTTGTGCCGCTGAAATGTCATTGTGCATGACGTCACCGCGTTGGTCATACGTATCTCCCACACCTGTACACAAAGTCAACGCGAACTACGGTCTACTGGCTAAAAACGCCAGCTTTAAAATGGAATCTCTCCCTCTCTGTCTCTATCTCTCTCTCTCTCTCTCTCTCTCTCTCTCTCTCTCTATCTATCTATCTATCTATCTATCTCTCTCTATCACTCTCTCTCTCTTTGTCACTCTCTCTTCCTCTCTTTCTTCTCTCTCTCTCTCTCTCTCTCTCTCTCTCTCTCTGTCTCTCTCTGGCTCTCTCTATCTCTCTCTATCACTCTCTCTCTCTTTGTCACTCTCTCTTCCTCTCTTTCTTCTCTCTCTCTCTCTCTCTCTCTCTATCACTTTCTCTTCCTCTCTTTCTTCTCTCTCTCTCTCTTCCTCTCTCTCTCCCTCTCCCTCTCTCTCTCTCTCTCTCTCTTATTAATTAGCCCCCAACCGGGGACTTAGGCTCTGTCGGAGCGCTTTAACTGAACTAAAGACATATATATTGAAAACGATATAGAGCAGTTACCATTAATCGTGCAAGGTGGGAGGAGGGAACGCTTATAGATGAAGATGGAACACCTGTGAGAGGGAATCAGTTTTTTAATAAAATCTCTTTTTATAGTCCCTTGATCAGGGCATCTCCGGAAATGACTTGTACCTGCCGTTTCATGTAACCTTTGACCTTGACCTTCGGTTGACCTCAATGATAGATCATCTTCAGTCCCGGAATGGTCCTCCACGCCACTGGAATGGTCCCCATTTCCATTGGGAATGGAACCATTTGGTTTCGGTGATTTCTCTTTTGGGTCTACAAGTTCGTAGAAGTTGTCCAGTTTTTGAACGAAGTCCTGTACCATGGCTGTGTGGGGCATTGCCTCTACGATCTGTAAACGTCAATCATATGACTCATCACTAAAAGGCGTGGCCTCTACGATCTGTAAACGTCAATCAAATTATTCATCACTGAAAGGCGTGATCTCTACTACTTGTACATGTCAATCAAAAGCCATCAGGCAGTTAGGGGGCGTGGCCTCTACAATCTATAACCGCCTATCAAAATCAACGAGTCGTCAAAGGCGTTGCATCCCCTAACTACAGATGTCAATCAAACTCAAACCAGAACGATAGTAACCACTGATTCAATCATATTTATTATTATTATTATTATTATTAATATTATTATTATTATTCATTTATTTAAATAAAAGACAAACATTTCATATCATTTAGAACATTTGATTTCTGCTGCATCTACCAATAAGATATCGATTACTTTCTCAAGCCAGCAAATGCGTAATGATAAAATCTTTTTCTTCACTTGGGAGTTCAAAAGAAGTGAAGTTTTAGACTTGCAATGCGAATCCTTATCATCAGATATTGACATCCCCCTCCAACCCCTCCACACCCCTCCCTCCCGTCTCGCCCGGTCGAGTTTAGATGTTAAATAACAACACTCTAGCCACCAAAAAAAAAAACTAGAGCGGCCAGTGCACACCGACAACAGTGTACCCCGATATACTGAACTCAGTTCCCAGACATGGCGCATCTGCTTACCAAACAGTAGCCTTACAGACGAGGGAGGGGAGGCAGAGAGGCGGGGGGGGGGAGAGGGCGGGAACGGGGACGGGGACGGCAGGCACAGACGAAATGCTTCAAGTACTGGCCTTTCATGTGGATGCCATTTAGGATAATTTTTGCAGGACATGCATAACTCTATAGTGTTAACAAAACGGCTAGTATAGAAATGGCATGAGCGTTTTTTTTTAAGTCGTGGGTAGGAGAAAAGGGTGGTAAAATGGGTACGGGGAGGGAGGGCGGACGAATAACACACCGTACTGTGATCACTACTAGACAATCCCGCCGAAATGAAAGAATTAATAGTCATTAATTCACCAGTAAATACAAACTCGAACTCAAAGCCATGCAAAGTAAAGCTAGTGAGATTTAAGTACGCGATTGATAAACTCAAGCTAAGCAAGAAAGCATTAGTAAGACTTAAGTATGCGGTTAGAAAGACACGCCAGCATTATCGTCTGCTACTGTGTTCTGTTGTCTGTTTACCTCCTCTTTATTGGACCCGTTTGGGTACTTCTCGCCAAGTACCTTTTTCAGTTCTTCCACATAATTAAGCATGGCTTGCTCACGTGACATATCTCCCAGACGGCTCCAGGCGTCCCTGCAATGCAGAAAGACACACACACCGTGTCACGTGAAGTCATCGCACGTGATGTTGTACCGATTTGACTGGTTCTGCGCTTGGGAACAGTTATATATTACTCAGTACACGAGATGTTTAACATGTTTAACTATACCACAGTAACATTGGTATTGAAAACATGATTTTTATAAATCTATTAATTAAATGTGTAATTGTTAAGAGAAAAACAAATGCCAAATGCCATATGGGGACACTATTGTAAAAAAAACAAAGCAAAGGTATACAAAGACTTTTGCAGGGGAAGGGGGAGTCTTACCACTTGGCCTTGCCGACAACATCCCAGAAGGCGGGTCTAGAACTGGTGCACGGGCCGTTGTTGGCTTGTTTGAAGTAGGTATAGAACTTGAGCATAAGCCCGTGGGTTGGCTGGAAGGCACCTGATTTGACAGCAGAAGCTGTAGGATGAAAACGGAACCAAAAAAGGCAAACAAACAAAACATAAAGCCAATAACCACTACACACATAAAAACATGTAGTTAAAAATAGTTAGCTGACAGTGTGCTCCAAACGGGAACATCATGCCAGTCATAAAGTGAAATTTAAAAGTTAAACACTTGGACATCTATAGCACTGAAGAAAACATGCAAACGAGCAAAAAAGAAGCCGTATGAAATGGGAAATTCCTTGCGCAGAAAAAAATACAACCCATAGCATACAAACTATCGCCCTCCAAAAACTCGATTATACCAAAGTTAAGATTTCACACCTGAGCGGCACATCTTCATTAGCCAATATTTTTTCCGGAGCGATTCGTTTGAGTTGATGTTGTTAAGAAAGAGGTACAAAACGTAAAGAAACTGCTTGTAGAATATAAAATAATAAAAATAAATCAAAACCCAACATAAGGCGAACACTGGAGACTGTTATTCGAAGTAGTAAAAGCGAAAATAGGGTGCATAAACAGCAAAGGTGTAATGCAAAGCCGATTTGGACATCTATCAACACACCTATTAATCTTTATCTATCCAAAGTAGTTAAGAAAATAATGATAAATAAATAATGACAATATATGACAGAACTAAGATATTTCCCTGGCAAGAAATTTCATTAACTTGAAATTTTATTCCAAGGAGTCTGCATTTGAGATGGAGTGGGTTTTAGGAACGAATGAAATTTAAATGCGGCGTAAATTTAAGCTGCGTAAATGAGACAAGATATACGTTTTTGCTAAACGACATCATATCATTTTTTTTAATTTGAAAGACTGAATGTCGAAAAAATGTACCTTTTAAAAATTATTTTACATATTATTCAGTACCGTTAAAAGCCAACTTGTGAATGTGTTTTTGGCCAAGTGGAATTTTGTTAATTTTTCCAGTTTCTTTCTATCGTTTTCTTCATATCTTTATCATAACTGAATTCAGTCGAAACGCAAAATCTTTTCGAGAAAGTCTAAGAAATAATCCGCTTATTTTTCCCGCTTGTCATTCGGAGGTTCGCCTACCAGTCTATTATTTTTTTGAAGTTTGGCAAAAACTGGAATGAATGGTAGTAAATAACTGAATTGTCAAACTAATCATTTCTCTCAGTTTTTTTCAAATGGTTATAAAATTTTAATCGAAAGTTTCTTAGGTGCTTCTCCACCTGGACTTTGTTTTTTTTTGCAAATGACAAAAAAAAATCCCGAAATAGTGGAATTTTAAAAATTTTGTAAAATTGTGTAAATATCGGTAAATACGTGGACTGTCAAAACCCAACCTTTCCAACATCCTTTTTCGGGTAGCTTCCAAAATCGAATTAAATGCAATTTACATACTTCATTTTTTTGCCCTAACAGTATTTCATAGTTTTTCTCTCTTTCCATGTTTGGTAACTCGGCTGGGTCATGTCCTTGGACATGCTCGATAAAATATCCATCCGCTCTGTGTTTGAACTCCTCAAGAGGGTCAGCTGGTTCATAACAACATGGATCTGTGATCGTAATTCCACAGTGGCATGTGAAAGTATTTTTGATGAAACTTGACGCGAGTGAGCTTTCTGGAGCTGATTAAATTGAGGACTTGAATTTTCACCGAAGTCACGGCTTTACGAATTTAGATTACAAAATGTTCATTGGCTTGGTGAGAACCCCCTCCCGGCCCCCCACTTCCACCAATCATGTTATTTCTTTCTGATTGATCCCAAAATAATAGGTGTGTTACTGAAAAGTTTACATTGAAATACTCACAAATTATCTGACAGAAGTGCCTAAGAAGAACCATTTATCGTAGAAAGCAGTATCGTAACTCAAACGCTTATCAGTTTAAAGTATCTTATTGTTGCAAGATTCAATCTGGTTAAAATTTAGGACTAAAAATACAGACCGCAGGATTATACATCTACTTATATGTAACAAAAATTCCAGAAAGGAGTAAATTGGCAAAAAACAGAGCTATTATCTCAAGGGCTTAAGGGACAGAGATATTATGACAAGAGCTTAAGGGATACGCCTTTTAAAGGACAGTGTGACCTTGAAAATAGAATTGAAAGCATGATGCAGATCGAACCCTTTAAAATATTTTCCGTGACATTTCTTCTTGACTAATTCTGTCACAGCATAAATGTGTGCAAGGTTCTCAGTATTGTAAACAAGAGTAGAGAGAACCGCAAAAAATTGAAACTGTTCAGATTTCGAATATGTAATCGCACGGTGGGAGGTGGGAGAGAGAGTTGGGGATACAAATGGCTCCTACGGTTGCATTCCGAGCCGAAACGGGTAGTGGAGATTGGGGGGTGGGGATGGTCGTGACTGCATAACCCTCTTTTCCTGTTCATGGCAATCACAAAAATGATGCAACGTTTGAAAAAGGCTGGCGTAACAGGCCAACATCTCTCTCTCAAAAAAGGTTATCATTTTAACTTTCTGTTCCAGATATATCGAAACTAATACAGTTGTCTTTATATCAGTTAGAAGCAATGGCGCTGTCGATGAACCTTGCTGAAGAGCTTACCTGTCCCATACATCTTGAAATCTTGGAGAATCCCATGTCATTAAAATGTCTCCACAATTTGTGTAAAAAGGACGTAGATGAGATGATAGACGAAGATGGACTGCTTCAATGTCCCATCTGCCAGGGAGTCTCCGAGCAGAGGGATATCAAAAGAGATTTTTGCATACAAAAGCTGATCAACCTTCATCATGAGATCACTAACAGGCTTAAAGATAAACAAGCATGTGAGTTGTGCGACGATGAGCCAGCAGTTGGAAAATGTCATGAGTGTGATATGTATATCGGTGACCGATGTAAGAGAGGCCACACAAAACAACCTACAACCAAAGCGCACCACATATACATGATAAGTGACATGAAAGCCGCAAGCGACGAAAAGCTCCAAAGGGTTTTAACAGCCATGGAAGAGACAATTCAACATTTTGATGATGCCAAAGAGAAGAAATTAGATGCCAATGCGAAAGCCAGCTCTCTTTTTTGTAACGCTGTTCACAAAATAAATGACTCAGAAAAAGAAATCATTAGCGAGGTTCAAAAAGTCCACGAAAAACTTCGCCAAGAAGTTGAGAAGAAGCGTGAGGAACAGACAAAAGCCTTCGACTCCAGTATCGAAACCTTGGACACACATCGGGCCTCGTTTAATCAGGATATGAAGGCTATCAAGGACACGATGTGAGAGAACGACCAGCGGACACTCTTAAATGAAGCATCAATTGACGACATGGTAGCTCAGTCAAAGCAAAGCCAGGACGCGTTTTTAATGTTAATAAAATCAATGGAAGAAGAGAATCAGGAATTAACAATAACAGTCCTACACGGAGACGAAACCATTAAACAACTTAGGCAAATGCAGATAGCCATCTCTGATCAATCAGATCACACGAACCAACAAATGACAAGTAACACCACAACGAAAAATGTAACATCAGATGCCAAGCAATCATCACGTCTCCCTGAAGCAAATCCCCTGCCAGTTCCTCCAAAACTTTACATGCAACAACTAGATGAGATAACGCAAAGCTTACAAACAGTTTCCAAGGCATCGGAAGACGCTTTTTGTGAATCGGGCTTCTTTTGGTGACAATGTGTCAAGGACACTTCAAGTGACAAAACTGTTTAAATGTAACCGTGGTGAATCGGAGAATATTGCAAGCATAGACAATCAGATATGGATGGTATGTGAAACAGGTGACATAGATATTTTCAGATACAGTGACCACGATTCAATATGCAAAGTGAAAACACTCTAGATTAAAGAAAAGACCTGGATACGAAAAGGTGTGGAATACATAGCACGGGCGGTGTCACAAGCCGCTAATGGCAGCGTTATTGCCGCGTGTTACGGTGTCAGTGATGAACACGAAGACAAGCCTCACAAGGACCTAGGACTGGTGGCTGTTACTACTGACGACGTTACTAAGGACGTGATTGCTGAAGGTTGCTACTGGGATGCCGCCTGTGAAGATCAGTATGTGTACGAGCTGAGCAATAAGACTGTAACGATACATCAATACGACAGCAGCGGGTGGGTGCATAAAACAAGTGCAGCTGCAACTGGATTACTTTTACTTCTCCATCAGTAATAACATTCTGACCTTAGCGCATTTTGTAATAGATGTCGTAGACCGCTATGACCTGAGTAACAACACACACTCACGACTCGGTAGGCAAGGAGGTGCTCCTGGTGAGTTCTCATTGCCACGTGTAGCTTGCAGCGATGCGCACGGCCACGTCCTTGTTTGTGATTATTTGAATCACCGACTCCAGCTCTGCATGAACGACAACACGTGGCGATTGCTCAAGCTCATTGAGAAGATAGAATAGCCACGACACGCCACAGTGGATCACCTCGGTCAGCTGTTCGTTCTCACTGAAGAAGCTCTTTTCAAACTCAAATAAGACGAGTTCATCCCAGACGTTGCCATGGTGACATAATCACCATAGAACACTGAACGCAGCATTCCATATGACAACTGAAAGAAGAGTTGTAGATCCAAGTCTAAGTAAAACAAACTGAACCATTCACTATAAGTACACCGAGAAATCATTCTTCTGTGCGTTGTAAAGCCTTTGGTCCTTTCTATAGAGGGCATCCACAAAGTACATACGCAAGGAGGTGGGGCTGGGGTGGGGTGGAGAGGGAGGGGAATGGCTTGTCAGTGCGGCCTCAGAGCTGATCTCACTTTGTGACGTCACACATTATGATTACCTGAGTGATATCGGCGAATGGTGGAGGGGAGGAAGGATTTGCTTACGTCATTATGATTGGCCCCCAAAGCAAACGATTGTGTTAAGATTGTGACTTGTGGGAAAACTTCGACACAAAATAACTACTTAATTTTACACTTAGCAAATACAATTTAGTAATAAATCGATAATTGGTATGTAAATGCTTATGCGTAAAATTCGGCTATATATAACTATACTGCTTTGTCAAACGACTTAATGAAAACATTTTTATAAGCAAGAGTAACACAAATGAAATCGAATACCGAATAATGCCTAAGTCGGTTAACAGTATGCCAGTTCTGAAGCTTCGAATAAATTTATTACAATTTTACTTTAAAAGTATAGTTTATAATCACATAATCACTTTTATGAAAAGCTTGTGTCATATCTACAATTCATAGAGCAATAAAATGAATAGCAATTTACAGCCATTTGCTTTCACTATCTTTAATTTTCTTTATATATATTTAATAATCCTTCTTTTGAGCATTTTAAATTTTTGTTTCAATTTTGGAGAAGCAAGAAATTGCTGTATATAACCCTTTCTCCCATGAACTATAACCTTTTCTCCCATAAACTAAAACCATTTTTCCCATGAACTATAACCTTTAACTGTCAGTGCCTCTAGCGTGTTCAGTGCCCCATTTCCTCTCCTCCCCCTTTTTCCACCCTATATACCTGGCTCTGAGCGACTTAGTGTCTCTAGTGTATTCAGTGCCCCTCTCCCAATTCCTTCCCCTCCTTTTCCCGCTACTTTCCTGGCTATGAGCCACTGTCAGTGCCTCTAGCGTGTTTAGTGTTCCCTTTCTCCCTCCTCCCCCTATTTCTACTCTATGTGCCTGGCTCTCAGCGACTGTCAGTGTCTCTAGTGTGTTCAGTGCCCCCTCCCTTCTTCCCCCGTTACTTAACCGACTCTTAGCTCTTGTCAGTGCTTCTAGCGTGTTCAATGCTCCCTCTCCCCTTCCCCTTCTTCTTCCTCTACTTGCTTAACTCTGAGCTACTCTTGCTGCCTCTAGCGTATTTAATCTCGTCAGCACAATGTTTATGTCTTGATATAACTGGGGCAAGGCCGTCATAATTTGTTCGGTAACTTACGGTCGCTTGGCGGGGTTTGTTGCCTTCCCCTCCGCCAGCACTTCCAAATTCCTCCCCTTGCATATGGGGAAGCACTTTGGCGGCTTTCGATAGTCAAGCAAATTTCTTACAAAAATTGCTTCAATGGGAGCCTCTAGTATACACAGTTCCCCCACCCCAATTCCCAGGTCTTAACTCTGCCATACATAGCTATTGCTGCTCAATGAAGAGTTTCTTCTTTAAGTGCCTGATGAGTGGATTTTTGTAATATGATGACATGCGTCAAGGCCAAATTCTGTGGGACTAATATGACAAAATATTTCAATGCTAGATTTTGTGTGACTAATTTGACTTCCTGCTTCAAGGCTAGAATCTGTGTGACTGATTTAATATGTGCTTCAAGGCCAGATTTTGACTATCTGCTTAGTGACTAGACAGCTGCGAATTGTCCTAAAAATTTTCGGAAAGTAGTTTAAAATCCCTTGATGGCATATCTTAAAATCTTATATGTTTGATATGTTATTTCAACTTTGAGCTAAAGAAGCTTAGTGATCATCACAGATAGTGGATGTTTGGTCAAAAACCAGTGTTTAAGCAACATTATTTACTCTTCTTGTCTTCTTGTTCACACTGTGAAATATTTAAATTTTCACATCAATATTGTAGAAAGATACACATAAAATTGACCTGACTACTATGACTTTCAGACGCTGATACTGTCAAAGTCTGTACCAACGCATGCATAGCATTCTTAATTTCAGAGATGTTTTAATGGCATAGCAGAAAAAGTGGCTTATACCCACATCAGGAGGCGACCTCTATCTTATGCATATTTTTAAGCTGGTTATCGTATTGCTAACCACAGCCTAAACCAATTCTATATATATATATATATATATATATATATATATATATATATATATATATATATATATATATATATATATATATATACGTGTGTGTGTGTTTGTGTGTGTGTGTGTGTGTGTGTGTATGTGTGAGTGTGTGTGTGTATGTGTGTGTGTGTGTGTGTAAAATCTGAAAGCTTAAAATGTGCAAAACCCGGCCATCTTGGCCAATTTTCTATCAAATTCTAGCTGCAACTTCCGCTCAAGTTCAATCTGAAACAGTTTTTAATTAAAAATACATTTTTAGCGAAAGAATAATTTCATTTGACTTCAATTAGCGTATATTTTCAGTGAAGATAAAAATAAAGTTCTTTGGCTATTCCAGGTAATAAGCACTAAACTGTCCTTCTTCACGGTCTAAATCTCTGGCCCTTGAGTATAATGTTCACGATTTTGGATCTATCCATGACAATACATTCGCGTATTAGAGTTAAAAATTTCTCCTATGTAACTGTCTTAATACACATTCTGGATGGCTCCCAAAGACAAGTCTTTGTGTTCCAAAGACAAAGCTTTCTTATTTTTTATGTACATTTTCTTTCCATTTCACTTTATTCTTAAAATCATTCTTGACTTTTGGGAGAACATTGACATAAAATTAGTGCTTAAGTTTATTCTTGACAATTTAACAAACGTTTTAAGTTTCGTATAAATGCATTACAACTTCACTTTAATAGTATAATTTATATGTACACATAAATCGCAATTAAACGCGTGACTTTATAAAAACATTGTATCAGATATGTCGTTATTACCAAGAATATTAAACGAGAAAAAAACTAATATGAGTCAAGATATGGGTTCAGATATGAATCCAAATACGAGTTATGTCGTGATATTCAACGTTGTTGCAATTCCGTTATTTTGCAAACGAATAAATGCAATCAAATTGAAATACATTAGAACCTGTTTGTAACGACATCGATTTAACGACGTAGTGCCTGTAACAACGCAAGTGTTTCTCTTTTGAAAGTGTGTGTGTGTTTGTATGTATAAAATAACAAAAATAATCGATTTTTCTTTATTTGGTGAACCAATAAGGCCGAGAAAGAAGCCTGCCTTTATCCTGATAGCTTCGAGATATAAAAAGCCTACACCACATAACCAGTTTCTTTTCATCTCCCACCGTCCTGTTACATGATAACAATCTTATGCCCTCCTGTTTCTTGCCCCACTCCTACGTTCCTCCTACCATTTAGCATAGAAACCCTTTCAGTAGAGCTGCATCCCCCACAGATCCTGACTCATCCAGACACGCACCATCCCAGCCCTCTTTTGACCGTCCTCCCCTCCCCACCCACACTCAACTATAACCTCTTTCTCGATTTTACAACACTGAAACAAAATGCGCTGTTTGACATCAGTATTGCGTTAAACAAATACACAACATTTATATATCAGGTTTATCATTTTTCACCATGACCTCTCACAAACGCGGCTCCCATCCCAATTCTACCAAGCCCTGCCTTCTCAATATTTTACGAATATGAATCATTGTTTTCTGCTTCTCGGCTTCGGCACAAACCAATAAAAAACTTTATTACCTCATCTAAAATAATTTCTTAAATTTCATTCCTAAAATTGACTTCAAAGTCTTCAAAGATTCAACAGTAAACACGTACCAGAGACACTCAAACCAAATTTGATAAAAATTCACTGGTTTCGCTTGAATTTGTCCTCTGAAATACCGTGATGCACGGACGGACGGAAAGACAGACATTCAAATAAAAAAACAATCCAAAGTTCATGTATAGACATGGGGCTGTAAGAAAAAAGATTACATGCTCAGATGCTTTTAATAAACTCCTCTGAGACCAGATTTCTCTAGTAGTCCATATGGCCTCAGAATATTATGGAGATCTGCTTTATTATAGCTAATGCATAAAAAATCAGCTATAATACATGATCACAGAGTGGTAATCGAACTACCGATTTCTGGGGAACAGGCGGTCTCCCTCCTGACGCTTCCCCCGGCAGTTTCCTCAAGGCGGTTTCCCCCCTGGCGGTCTCCCCCCTAGGCGGTCTCCCCCTGTCCTTCTCTCCCCCCCCCTCCCCACTGCAGATTTTTTTTAAAACTTACATCAGCAAAACTTGTACATTTCACTCCTTTTTTTCCTCCCCCCTCAAACTTGCTTTCCTTATTGGTGTATGAAAACCAAAGGGTTATTGATGTTTCTTTAATCTGTTCAATTAAGTGATTGATATATTGAATTTTTGACCGAATCAATGAAACGTCGGATCTAGTGTTATGCTCATTGCATGCACAAGAATTGCAATTGTTTTTTAGCCATCACAGCCAGAGTAGGCTACTCATGATTTTGTCCAGAGTAGTTTGGTTTATTTATGGATATCAGATTTGCGTCCGGAGAACGTAAATGGTTGTATAAAAGCTCACCAAAAAGTAGCCAAATCATCATATGAAGATGGAATTCATTACGACTATACGAGGAAAGCAGTAAGGTGGTGACACAGTAAACCTGGTGATCTGTAAATTAAATTTCGTGATCGCATTTGAAAGATCAGTTTACAGTAAGTGTTTGATTGTAATTTCGTAATTGGATTTTAAAGGAGATTAATTTCCTAGTGATAATTATGTAAAAGTAGATGAAAGGTGAGACTGAAAATTAAAAAGGGAATGAAATGTACAAGTTTTGCTGATCTAAGTTTTACCAACTAAAAAGATGTCTGCCATGGGGGGGGGGGAGGACGGGGGGGGGGGTGGAGTCAGCCTACGGGGGGAGATCGCCAGGGGAAGTTGGTAGGAGGGAGTCCGCCGGGGGCAGACCGCCTAGACCCCGATTTCTGAAATCATGAGATTTATTGCGTAACCTAAATGCGTGCATTACACAAAAAATATTTGATAAAAAGGAGTCTGATGGCGGAAAAAAATAGAATTGGCTTTCTTTCTGTATTCGCGAATATCTGGCTGTCCTTAATATGATGTTGTGGACTAGTTGAGGCAGTTTGAAAACTGGCTAATAACACTTTTAAAAGGAATTCATTTGTTCAATTTCGGGGCGATCCCTCCCTCCTCCACTAAAGAATGATTAAGCTTCAATAGAGGCCTACTAAATTATAAAATTTGACAGTAACCTACAAATCTAATAACCGAAAATGAAAATTATGATTCATATAGGGGAGTGCCACAAAAACAATCCAAATTGGAAAGGACAATGACAACCAGCATTGAATGATTCATGTCGCTAGCCAGAAAAAATGCACTGAATTTGCACTCCGAGATACAAAACGACAGATTTACTTTGAACTACTGCGGCATCGCGATGCTTCTTGTCCATGCAGGTCCAATGTTTACAGTCACAGCTGTTGTTCAAACTCCTCCAAGTCCGTTTGTCATTAGAGCAAGGTCATGACGTATTTATATACTAGGTAGGAATCCGAGTGAATAACTATATAAAAAGAGTGTATTTAAGTTCCACTTTTTTACAGCGTCTACAAGCAATGAATGAAAAACATTGGTAATATATAAACATGATTTGGATATCTATCAAAGTCAACCGTCGGATCGCTCACCCCGGTTAAAACACCTATCCGTACTTTAACCATTTTTGTTCAAATTCCCACCTGCTCTTATATACCCCTACTTCATTTTTCAAAAGAGTGGAACAAAATTATAACGAAAGCTATGACGGGCCTTTGCACGTCACATGTCATGTATTAACATGATTAGACAAGGTCATCAGTTATAACAATAGTCAAGTTAAATTAAATTAAATTAAATCTGAAAAGACAAGGAAAACATAAACTGGTTTCTTATTCCTTGGTTTGCTCAAAAAAATTGGAAATAAAAAAGGATGTTGACCTTGCGGGTCCAAAAAATTTCAAGTGAGCAAAATTATCAAGTAAAAAGTTTTTAACCGGAAAAGTATGAATAAGACCTTTCAGAGCAGAAATTTTAAATTTTACTCCCACGATTTCTCTGCTTCTGTGCTATTTTCAAATAACAGACACTGCAAGCGTTTCAAAGTAGGAAGGAAAAATACTAGATTCACTTTTCATTTAGCAAATGACTGAATTTAAGTTTTTTGCAGTGTCTGCTTCATTCCCGCATATGGAAAGCAGCAGTCATTTTATTTAATATTGGTACATACATATAATCCGTTATTCATTTCGGTTATAGAAAGTTAAATGGACAGATTCGATATAGAGTAGCGTAGGTTGGCAGGCTGAGAATTATCCGTTTATTTAAACTTTTTGATTCTCGTAATATTCTCATGAAATGAACGGTTATTGGAAGTACTTCATTTAACGATTACCATTAGAGCTGCTGCATTAAACGACAGGAGCAATTTAGCAGGTATTTATTTATATTTTAGCAACGTTAAATGTCATAGAAAACCAATTAGACAGAGGTGGGTTAATTTCATAGCCGATTAAATGTGGTGATGAACTGAACTTGGTTGATTTCTTCTCTTGTGTTTATTCCTTTAGAGGGAGTTGGGGTATAGAGGTGGTGATTGTCACTTTCATTAAAATAAATACAATTTGTATCAGACTGGTTCGAAAAATCACTTGACAGGGATGTGAGACGGGGGTGGCGGGCAGGGCCCGGGGTGCTTAGGCCAGTTCATTGGGCTTCGGAGCAAGGGGCAGTAAAACATGAGAGGCTGAGGACTGTCGGGCGGAGGGAAGGCAGGCTCGCAGCGGGCAGGGATAAGGGTGTGGGAGGGGGGGCAAGGGGAAAGCGAGGCGTGGATTTGCAGGGGTTCGCGGGGTGAGCAGCAGGGGCAGTGCAGGACAGAGGGCAGGACTTGAGACATCGGGAACTGGCAGGAGGCAGGGAGTCGACCGGAGCGTGGGAGGGGGCGGATAGGCAGCGGCGTGCGCGGGGGGGCCTTTTGTTTGAGATTCTAGTAAAACTGAATTCAATTGTTTATAACGACAACCCTTGACTACAGCTGCTGTATATGAGAGGAGTATTTATAGATTCAGTTGGAAAGCAGACACATTAAGTAAAGTGGTTATTCGCATCTAGTGTTTGGTGCTACATTGCCTATAGAAATATATTTCAACTAATACGTTAGCTTTAGTTTTTGCAAACAGCGTTACTGTAATTCTTTGTATCCAAAACTGAAAGGCTTTACTGTATGTCTTCTGTGCAGGACTGGAAAGTCATCATAACAAACAAGTTACTTTACTTTTATGTCCTAATCCATATATGGGCGTTACAGATTTTAGGGTAACATTTTTTTTTCTAAATCTGAAAGAATGTTGCTACAAACAGGTTGCATGGAATATCTTGTGGTTGTAGACAGGTTTTCCAGGTCTGGATGGTAGTCATTACAGAAAGGTTTCACTGTATGTCTTTTTATCCTTTTCTGGAAAGTGATTGCTATAAACAGTTTAACTTAAGCTTTTTATTATTTTCTGGAAGTTGGTTATAGCAGAGATGTTTAGTATAAGTCTTTCTATCCAGGTTTGGAGAGTGGTTGCTATGAAAAGGTTTATTTGTATGTCTTTATAGAAACAAGTTCAACTGTTTGTCTTTTTATACACATGTGGCAAGTGGTCATTGCCTCACTTACCTCCTTCGCCACCCACGTCCTCCAATCGGGCTACGGCTCTTAACGCAACGTTAACACTATTACCAAAATCTATTATCACACTAATTATCGAAATCCAATTACAACCATTATAATGTGGGTCAACTTGAGAATTTATGTGCTGCAGCGGGGGAGGGGGAGCTCTCACTTAGTATCCAATAAAATTTTTTCAGCTTGAGATGGTTGGTGGGATGGGAAGGGGGAGCAGCTGTTCTTGGAGAATTGGTTTATAACGGCAACAATACACCGCTATAAAACATACACGTACTTTGTTTGATTAATCTGTCCATAAAAATATATCTCTGCTAATTCCTGCCAACAAAATAAAACCATTCTGGCGGCACTAGAAGAGCGGGCCACTATTAAAGCTTCGTACCCGTCTACTCCATTGCATCAACGCTTTTTCCCACAATCAGCTGTCAAGGTATTAAATGGTATCGTACTGTTTAATTACGTCATATCGTCATAGATGTTCTATCGCACCGCAAAAAAAAAAAAAAAAAAAAAAAAAACAAAAAACAAAAAAAAAAAAAACAAAAAAAAACAGTAGCTAATCCACAGTTAGTGTCAAAACGACAATTCATTATCGATTGTTACAAGTACTCCGTTTCTCAACAAGTGTCCGCTCAGAGTCTTGGTGAGGAATTTATAAAGTCGACTGAGGGTGGGGAGAGATGTGGTTAAGGCACGGAGAAAGAGTTCTTCACAACAAACGAAAAAAGAAGCCGTGAATTCCATGTCTGAATGTTTGCAGGAACAGGAGAAAAGCACATGTTGATTCGAGAAAGAAATTTTTTGAAGCAGAAACATTTCTTTTGTGACATAAAAGAGCTGATTTCTTGACTAATTCTATATCTCATGCTATTTCAGAAGCGATGGGAATTTCATACAATTCAACTGGTTAGAGACAAAAGTGCTTTCGAGGGATTATCAATTTCAACAACCACAGAGGATCTCATTAAAGTCTTTTTATATATTTTGTTTGAATTGCTTTTGGAATAAACAACATATGTGACAGTTTTAACGAGAATGGCTATGTCGATGAACCTTGCTGAAGAGCTTACCTGTCCGATACATCTTGAAATCTTTGAGAATCCCATGTCATTAAAATGCCTCCACAATTTGTGTAAAAAGGACGTGGATGAGATGACAGACAAAGATGGGCTGCTTCAGTGTCCTGTCTGTATGCGAGTCTCCGAACGGAGGGATATCAAAAGAGACTTTCGCACGCAAAAGCTGATTGACCTTCATCATGATCACACAAACAGGCTTAAAGATAAACAAGTATGTGAGTTGTGCGACGAGGAGCCAGCAGTTGGAAAATGTCATGAGTGTGATATGTATATCGGTGACCGATGTAAGAGAGGTCACGCAAAACAGCCTGCAACCAAAACGCACGTTATCTCCATGATAAATGACATGAAAGCCGTAAGCGAGGAAAAGCTCCAAAAGATATTAACAACCATGGAAGAGACAATTCAACAGTTTGATCATGTCAAAGCGAAGAAATTAGATGCCAATGCGAAAGCCAACTCTCTTTTTTCCGACGCTATTTGCATAATAAATGACTCAGAAAAACAAATCATTAGCGAGGCTAGAAAAGTCCACAGTAAACTTCGCCAAGAAGTTGAGAAGAAACGTGAGGAACAGACAAAAAGCTTTGACTCCAGTATCGAAACCTTGGACACAAATCGGGACTTGTTTAATCAGGATATGAAGATTATCAAGGATACGATGTCAGAGAACGACCAGCGGACACTCTTAAATGAAGCATTAATTAACGACATGGTAGCCCAATCAAAACAAAGCCAGGACACATTTTCAATGTTTATTAAATCAATGGAAGAAGAGAATCAAGGATTAACAATAACAGTTCTACACGGAGACGAAACCATTAAACAACTTAGGCAAATGCAGATAGCAATCTCTGGCCAATCAAGTCACACGAACCCACAAATAGCAAGCAACGCAAGAGCGGAAAATGTAACATCAGATGCCAAGCAATCACCACGTCTATCTGAACCGAATCCCCCGCCACGTCCTCCAAAAATTTACATGCAACAGCAAGATGAGACAAGGCAAAGCTTAAAAACAGTTTCCAAGGCAGTGGAAGGCGTTGTTGTGAATCGGGCTTCTTTTGGTGACTATGTGTCAAGGACACTTCTAGTGACAAAACTGTTCAAACGTAACCGTGGTACTCCGGGGACGATTGCAAGCATAGACAATCAGATATGGATGTTGTGTGATACAGGTGACATAGATATTCTCAGTTACAGTGACACCGATTCAGCACGCAATGAGAAGACTGTCTGGATACGAGAAAATATCTCCACGTGTGATGACGAGGACTGTGTGAGATATCACGCACACGCGGTGTCACAAGCCGCTAATGGCAGCGTTATAGCCGCGTGTGACGGTGTCAGGCATGAACATAAGCACAAGCCTCACAAGGACCTAGGACTGGTCGCTGTCACTGCTGACGGCGTTATTAAGCACGCGATTGCTGAAGGCGGCTACTTGGATGTCGCGTGTGAGGATCAGTATGTGTATGGGCTGAGCTATAATAAGACTGTAACGATACATCAATACGACAGACGCGGGTGGTCGTGCATAAAACAAGTAGAGCTGCACGCGCATCACTACGACTTCTCCATCAGAAATAACATCCTGACCTTATCGAGTATTTTCATGCATGCTGTAGAGCGTTATGACCTGAGTAAAGACACATACTCACGCCTCGGTAGCAAAGGAAGTGCTCCTGGGGAGTTCTCATTTCCACGTGTAGCCTGCAGCGATGCACACGGCCACGTCCTTGTTTGTGATCTTTTGAATCACCGACTCCAGCTCTGCATGAACGACAACACGTGGCGCGTGCTCAAGCTCAGTGAGGAGATAGAATGCCCTCAACATGCCACAGTGGATCACCTCGGTCAGCTGCTCGTTCTCACTAAAGATGATCTTATCAAACTCACGTAAGATGAGTTTCATCCCAGACGTTGCCATTGTGACGTGATCACCATACAACACTAAACGCAGCACTGCATATGACTACTGCAAGAAGAGCTGCAGATCCAAGTCTAAGTTAAAGAAACTGAACCATTCACTATAATTACACGGAGAATTCATCCTTCTGTGCATTGTATAGAGTTTGGTCCTTTCTATAGAGGGCATCCACAAAGCACATACGCATAGAAGATGGAGCTTGGGTGGAGGGGGAGGGGGGAGGGGATAGCTTGTCAGTTGTAGATCCAAGTCTAAATATAAAAAATTGAAAGAAACTCACTATAATTACACGGAGAATTTATCCTTCCGTGCATTGTAAAGCGTTTGGTCCTTTCTTTAGAGGGCAACCACAAAGTACGTACGCATAGATGGGGCTGGGGTAGAGGGGGAGGGGGAGGGGATGGCTTGTCAGTTGTAGATCAAAGTCTAAGTAAAACAAAATGAACCAGTCACTATAATTCGACGGAGAATTCAAACTTCTGTGCATTGTAAAGCGGTTGGTCCTTTCTAGAGGGCATCCACAAAGCAGGGAGGGGATGGCTTGTGGGTGCGGTCTCCAGAGCTGATCGCACCTTGTGACGTCACACATTATGATTACCTGAGTGAAATCGGCGAGTGGTGGGGGGGGGGGGGGAGAAAGGGTTTGCTTACGTCATTATGGACGGCTCCCAAAGCAAACAGTTGCGTAAAGAAAAAAATATTCCTGATATGTATCTTTCTTATTTATGTACATTTTCTTTTTACTTCATTTAATTCGTAAAAGCACTTTTGACTTGTGGAAAAACTTCGACACAAAATAACTACTTAATTTTATACTTAGCAACTGCAATTTAGTAATAAATCGATAATTTGTATGTAAATGCTTATGCGTAAAAATCGGCTATATATAACTATTCTGCTTTGTCGAACGACTTAATGAAAACATTTTATATAAGTAACACAGAACAGATGAAATCGGTTAATCGAATACCGAATAATGCCTAAGTCGGTTAACATTATGCCCGTTCTGAAGTTTCGTATAAATGTATTACATTTCACTTTAAAAGTACAGTTTATAATCACATAATCACTTTTATAAAAAGCTTGTATCATATATGGCGTTATAACCAAGAGTGCTAAACTGGAAAAAAACTAATATGGGCCCAAACATTTATGTCGGGATACAGAATATGTCGTGATATCCGATGTCGATATAATGCCGTTATAATGCTGTATTTTGGAAACGAATCAAATTCAAATCAAATTGAGAAACATTAGAACATCTTTATGACGACATGGCTTATAACGACATGGCTTATGACGACATGGCTTATAAGACATGGCGCCTGTAACGACATCGCTTCTTATGTTTGCGTTATGGATGTGTGAAATAAAAATTACGAATCGATTTCTCTCATTTTGATAGCCCTGTCACATTATAACAATCTCGATCCCTCCTGCCCCCCCTCCCCGCCCGACCCCCCCCGTTCCTTCCACCATTCACCACAGCAACCTTTTTGTACAACTTTATCCGTCCGCCCCCCATCTCCTCCCACCCAACTCACCCAGCAGATGCTCACTCATCTTCCTAATCTTCATCATACCCCCCAATCCAACTCCCCCCTCCCACCGTAACTTCTTTGCCAGTTTTATAACACCAAAAGAAATGCATTGTTTGACATCGGTATTATACTCAACAATTATATAATGATGTATTGCCCCGGTTTATAATTTTTTACCATCCAATCGCAATGCCCCTCCCTCCCCCTCCACCCAACCCCCCGTCCCCTCCTCCACCTCCCCCCTCCCACATCCCCGCCCCTCCTCCACTTTCTCCCCCTCCCCCTACCCCCTCCCCGCCCCTTCTCCACCTCCCCGCCCCCTCCCACCTCCCCGCCCCATCCTCCACCTTCTCCCCCTTCCCCCTCCCCGCCCCCTCCACCTTCTTCCCCTACCCCCTCCCCGCCCCCTCCCACCTCCCCGCCCCTCATCCCAAGGCCAATCGCAGGTAAATAACCAGCCATTTCCTGGACCAAAAAAAATTATCACTAAATGTATATGATATCACATTTATTTCATTTACAAAAATTCAAAGAGTCATTCAACACTCTTACGCACGGTTTCTCTTACAATTGGAAAATATATAGCATCGTCCAAATCTGCTCCATCGCAAAACTGTTGCGTCATGATGCACTTGATTACGACAATACAGACTAGTTACAATGTAGTCACGTGAGTCAATGCAGCGTCACGTGATCTTATGCAGGTCATGTGATTCAACAAGCCTTCGATAACTGCTCGATCTGTCCACCTGTGACGTCATCTCAACTATGTCATCGCCGCCTGTAAAACGAAAAATAATATATTTCTTTTTAAATCATGTCTTTGGCTCGAAACTTTTTTTCTGCTGTGTTTAATAAAGCTATTCTAGTTTAAATGCAAAAACTGAAACAGAAAAGATAGATTAAAAACAAAAACAAAAAAGAACTAGATTCATAGTAAATTTCCCAGAAAATATCATAAAATACATGACAAGCTTCATCAAAATAACTGATAATCGAAATTTTTAAATTATTCTTATCATTATTATTATTGTTATAACTATGTTTATTATAATTATTACTATATTAATTATTATTGTTATTATTATTATTATAATTATTATTATTATTATTATTATTTTAATAATTATTATTATTTAGAATTCATTGTTCATGACGTTCTTTTCCTTTTACAATACACAAACAAAGCACACGATTCAGGTGAACGCATATCATATATACACTGTTAAGAATTTTATCTTAGAATTACAGAAAAGAATTTCCTCCGATTAGAAGTAGAGTACGTTCTTGTTGACTGATCCACCATAAGGTCTCGTACAATAGTGAGTCATCTATTATACGGTCTCGTACAATAGTGAGTCATCGCTGACATAACATTTGATTACTTTACTTTCTTTCACTATCTTTTATTTTCTTTATATATATATTTAATAATTTTCCCCAAACAAATCCTTCTTTTAAACATTTTAAATTCTTGTCTCAGTTTTTGGAGAAGAAACAAATTGCTGTATATAACCTTTTCTCCCTAAAAGTATAAACTTTTCTAGCACAAGCTAAAACCTTTTCTCCCATAAACTATAACCTTTTCTCTCATAAACTATCACCTTTTCTCCCATAAACTCAAACCTTTTCTCTCATAGACAATAACCTTTGCTCACATGAACTTATAACCTTTTTCTCCCATAAACGATAACCTTTTCTCTCATAGACAATAACCTTTGCTATCATAAACTTATAACCTTTTTCTCCCATAAACGATAACCTTTTCTCCCATAAACTATAACCTTTTCTCTCATAAACTATAACCTTTTCTCCCATAAACTATAACCTTTTCTCCCATAAACTACAGCCTATCAGACATAAACTGTAACATTTTCTCCCATAAACGATAACCTTTTCTCCCATAAACAATAACCTTTTCTCCCATAAACTATAACTTTTTCTCCCATAAACTTTAACCTTTTCTCCCATAAACTATAACCTTTTATCCAATAAACTATAACCTTTTTTCCCATAAATTATAACCTTTTTCTCCCATAAACTATAACCTTTTCTCCCACAAACTATAACCTTTTCTCCCATAAACTATAACTTTTTCTCCCATAAACTATAACCTTTTCTCCCATAAACTATAAAATTTTCTCCCATAAACTATAACCTTTTCTCCCATAAACTACAGCCTTTCAGGCATAAACTATAACCTTTTCTCCCATAACTTTTTCCTACGGCCCCGAGCATTAGTTACTATAACAACAGTCAGCAATGGAGGATAACCCATATGGAATTAGAAATCAAACAGAAATTCGTAAGAGGAGGGAGTGGGAAGGGGGGCAGGGGGTGGGGGGAGATATATGCACACGTCACGACTCAGCAAACCTGTTTGTTTTGTGCAGTTATTTTTTTATTCAACGCAATCGCCTAGGTGTAAGAAAAAAATAGATAAAAATTTAAGATTGTTACTGGACACCACAATCTAATCTCCAAGCGTTAGACCACAAGCACTGTCCGTTTATTTATTTATTTATTGTTGTTATTTCCCTGATTAGTTTATTTACAGAGACATTTTACCTATTTTTAGAACAATTTAATCTCTTTGGAAATTTCTTTAAAATGTTCATGCAGAGCTTTCCTAAATGAAAAAAAATGGAAACATTTTTATTTGAAAAAATATATTTCACACTATTATTTGGCTGAGGTTCGTGAAATCCTCAGGATGTCCATGGAGAAACAGGAAATATGAGTGTCCGTTCAATCACGTGGACAACTATTTTTTCAGTTTTGTAGAAGGCAATGAAGTTGTAAGCACAAGTAGAATCAAAATTAGAAGGTATAAACAGACGTTCAAAATAAAATTGTTCGCAACTGAGCTTTTGTTTCAAAACTGACATTCATATCTCAACACTTTAAAACTGGTGATGGAACTGTCAAAGAAAACGCAACCCAAACAGTGCCACTAGCAAAGGAGTACGCAAGACAGCTTAAACAACACAGCACAACACAACACAACACAGCACAGTAAAGCCCAGTACGAGCAGTGACCAACACAAAAGTTGTCAACACAGAGTGATCAACTCAAAAGTGGGCAACACACAAGGGAGCACCACAAAAGTGGGCAACACAAAAGAGGGCACCACATAAATGGGCAACACAAAAGTAAAAGACACACACTAAACAGCGGAAAGTTAGCAACACAGACTGGACCACTCAACACAACAGTAGACAACACAGAGAGAACAACAACACAATAAACATCAAACACCACGCCTTCAACTATCCATAGCAACCGCCCACCTGTTCCTCCTCCTGCTCACGAAGCTGATCAACCAGTGAACGAGGAAGGGCCAGATGAGGATGAAGATCCAGGTCCGGCTTCGTGAGTTGTTGAGCGGCCACCAGGAAGGGTGCCGGCCCTGGGAGCTGTCCGAGTTCTCACGGCTCCTACGATTCCTCTGCAACAAGGTCACGGCAAGGTCATTCGCATGGCAAGGTTATTTGCAACCGACCTACCTCCTGACCCCTTAACCTCCTTCTTCCATCACCCAAGGAGAGGGAGAGGGAGGGGGAGGGGGAGAGAGAGGGGGAGGGGGAGGGGGAGGGGGAGGGGGTTCTTTCTTTCTCCCCCTTCTATTTTATTTCATTTATTTACTTCTTATTTTTTACATGTTCATTGGCTTGGTGAGAACCCCCCTCCCGGCACACCCACTTCTACCCATTATATTAGTTATGTCTGATTGATCGCAAAATAATGGGTGTGTCACTGAAGAGTGTACCTTTAAATACTCACAAATTACCTGATAGGAGTGCTCAAGAAAAACCACTTATCGTAGATAACAGTGTTTTACCTCAAACGATCATACGCTTATCAGTTCAAAGTTTCGTATTGTTTCAGGATTCAATCCGGTTAAAATGTAGGACAAAAAAATACAGACTGCAGGATTATACTTCTGCTTACATCAAACAAAAGTTGCAGAAAGGAGCAAATTGACAAAAAATATTCTCAGAAGAGCTTAAGGGATACGCCTTCTAAAGGTTAGTGTGATCTTGAAAATAGAATTAAAAGCATGATGCAGATCGAACCCTATAAAATATTTCCCATAACATTTCTTCTTGACTAATTCTATCATAATATAAATGTGTGTAATGTTCTCAGTATTGTTAACAAGAGCAGAGAGGACCGCAAGAAAAAGAAAACAAGTTTGTCCAAGGACAAAGTCCCAGCTTACGAAAAGCAATAAAACCAATTCCAGCGTGCACGAGCAAGGGAATTTTCCTGATAAATTGGGCTTCAAAAGATGAGACGGCAAAGAGCTAGCCCAATAATTAATTTAGCACCGGACCAGAACATAGACCGATAAATACATACAAAGATTTCTTTCCCAGAAAAATGGGAAACAGATCTTTTGTATCTCTGGTAGACTGGATAGTCTGCCATAGATATGTTCAAACAACGCATAGTGCGCATATTTATGTAACTTGCCTTGATGCGCGGTTCTTATTCAGACAAGTGCGCGTGTTTATTTAATTTTTCGTAGATGCGCGGTTCCCATTTTGGAACAGTGCACATGTTTACTTAACTTGCGTTGATGTACGGTTCACATTTCTGACGAGCGCCCAATTTTTTTTTGCCTTTTGTGGGTGTGCGGTTCTTATTTCGGATCAGTGCGCAAGTTTATTTACCTTGTGTTGATGTGCGGTTCTTATTTCGGATCAGTGCGCATGTTTATTTACCTTGTGTTTATGTGCGGTTGTTATTTCGGATCAGTGCGCATGTTTATTTACCTTGTGTTGATGTGCGGTTCTTATTCCATACCAGTGCGCATGTTTATTAGTCCCCCGCCGGGGGACTATAGTTTGCGGGTTTGTCTGTCCGTCTGTCTGTCGACACCTTTTTTGTTAACACACTCAAGCCTACATTTTTCCACCGATTGTTAAGATATTGTATATATGGGTAGTACTGGAACGAACAAGGATCGGTATTGTAAATGAGCCATGTCGGCCAAAGGACATTGGCCCAGCTGAACCTCCCAATTTATCCCAATCCTTACTCAGTTGAATGAGTTTAACACACCCAAGCCTACGTTTTCACCGATTGTAAAGATATTGTGTCTATGGGTAGTACTGGAACAAACAAGGATTGGTATTGTAAATGAGCCATATTGGCCCAAGGACATTGGCCCAGCTGAACTTCAGAAATTTTCACAACCCTTACATACTGGAATGAGTTTGTTAACAGACTCAAGCCTACATTTTTTTAAACAATTGCCAAATGTTATACACATAGGTAGTATGAATGGTAACAAGAATTGGTATTGTAAATGAGCCATGTTGGCTTAAGGACATTGGCCCAGCTGGAATTTTAAAATTCACGAACATGATACGAAGGGTTGTAGTCCAACCTAACAAAATCAAATACCGGGATTGTACGCCGGCGGGAGACATAGTCAGTTTCACTGACCCACTTGTTTTACTTGCGCTGATGAGCGGTACTTATTTCGGACAGCCCAAGTTTTCTTAGGTTGCCTTGATACGCGGTTCGCATTTCGGACCAGCTTGCATGTTTATTTAACTTGCGTTGATGCACGGTGCTTATTTTGGACGTGTGCCTATGTTTATTTAACTTGCGTTGGTGCGCGGTTTGCATTTTGGACCAGTGTGCATGTTTCTTTAACTTGCGTTGATGAGCAGTTCGAATTTCGGACCAGTGCGCATGTTTATTTAACTTAGTTGATGCGCAGTGCTTATTTTGGACCAGTGCAAATGTTTATTTAACTTGCGTTGGAGCGTGGTTCGCATTTCGAACCACTGCGCATGTTTATTTAACTTGCGTTGATGCGCGGTTCGAATTTCGGAGAAGTGCGCATGTTTATTTAACTTGCGTTGATGCGCGGTGCTTATTTTAGACCAGTGCAAATGTTTATTTAACTTACGTTGGCGCATGTTTATTTAACTTGCGTTGATGCAACGTGCTTATTTTAATCCAGTGTGCTTGCTTTTTTAGCTTGTGTTGCTGTGCGGTTCGCATTTCGAACCAGCGCGCATGTTTTTTTTTACCTTGTGTTGATGCGTGGTTAGCATTTTGGACCATTGCGCATATTTATTTAACTTCTGTTGATGATCGGTACTTATTTTGGACCGGTGCAAATGCTTATCTAACTTACGCTTAAGTGCGGTTCGCAATTCGGACCAGTGTGCATGTTTATTTAATTTGCGTTGATATCCGGCTCGCATTTCGGACCAGTATACCTGTTTCTTTAGGTTGCGTTGATGCGCAGTTCGCATTTTGGGACAAGTGAGCAGGTTCATTTAACTTGCGTTGACGCGCGATTTGCGTTTCGGACCAGAACGCATGTTTATTTAAGTCCCGTCGATGCCCGACTCTTATGTCTATTCAACTTGCGTCGATTCATGGTTCTTTCTTCGGACCACTGCGCATGTTTATTTAGCTTGCGTTGATGCGCGGTTCTCAAATCAGACCACTGCGCATGTCTATCAACTTGCGTCGATGCATGGTTCTTTTTTCGGACAAGTGCGCATGTTTGTTTAACTTGCGTTGATGTGCGGTACTTATTTTGGACCGGATCGCATGTTTATTTAACTTCCGTCGATGCGCTGTTCGCATTTTAAGCCATTGCCCATGTTTATTTGACTTGTGTTGATGCGTGGTTCTCATTTCAGACCAGTGCGCATATTTATTTAACTTGCGTTGATGCGCGGTTCGCATTTTGGACCACTGCGCATGTTTATTTAATTTGCCTCGATGTGCGATTCACATTTCGGACCAGTGCGCATGTTTCTTTAGGCTGCGTTGATGCGCCGTTCGCATTTCAGACCACTGTGCATGTCTATTCAACTTACGTCGAAGCGTAGTTCTTTTTTCGGACCAGTGCGCTAATTATTTAACCTGCGTTGATGCGCGGTGCCTATTTTGGACCAGTTCGCATCTTTATTTATCTTCCGTCGATGCGCAGTTCAGACTTCGGACCAATGCTCATGTTTATTTAACTTGCATCGATGCGAAGTACTTAATTTGGACTACTGCGAATGTTTCTTTAACTTGCGTCGATGTGCGGTTGTTAAATCTGACTACTGCGCAAGTTCATTTAACTTGCGTTTATGCGCTGCAGGAGGAGATTCATGCAATTTTTTTTTCAAAAATTCTGAAAAATAAATATCGGAAATAAATGAAATCTAATAAAAACTGTAGGAGGAAATGCATTTTGAATTTTTTTCTTCAAAAATTCTCTCATCGACTGAAAAAGACAGGCCATATTCACGACACCTAAGCATGCCTCAGCCCCAAAATAAATGATGTTTGATCAAAACTGCACAAAACTGCAGGAGAAAATGCATTTGGAGGTATTTTTATCAAAAATTCCCCCCGAAATAAAAAATTCCCAAGTCTAGTCAAATAGCACAAGCCGTATGCGAGACCTACCTAAGGATGCCTCATAGCAAAAAATAAATGAAATCGGTTCAAAAATTCCCAAAAAATACAGAAATTGTCGGATCGACTAAAAAGCGCAAGTCGTATTCTCAACCTCTTAGGGATGCCGCAACCCCCCCCCCCCCCCAAAAAAAAAAGAGGTTCAAAACTGCAGGGGGAAATGCATTTTGAAGATGTTTCTTCAAAAACTCCCTAAAATACAAAAATTGCCCGATCGACTAAAAAGCACAAGCCGTATGCACTCACACCAAAAATAAATGGCATCGAATCAAAATTGTAGGAGTAGATGCATTTTGAATTATTTTCGAAATTTTTGCTTAAAAATTTCCCCAAAAATACAAACTAAAAAAGCATAAGCCGTATGCACGATCCTTTAGGGGTGCCTCATACCAAAAATAAATGACATCGGGTCAAAAATGTAAGAGGAGATACATTTTAAAATTTCTTTATAAAATCCCCCAAAATACAAAAATTGTCCGATCGACCAAAAAAGTACACGCCGTATGCCGAACCCTTTAGGGGTGCTTCATACCAAAAATAAATGACATCGGGTCAAAAATGTAGGAGGAGATACATTTTTTTTTAAATTCGCCAAAAATTCAAAAATCAACCGATCGACTAGAAAAGCACAAGCCGTATGCACGACCCCTTAGGGATGCCTCACACCAAAAATAAATGACACCGGATTAAAATTGTAGGAGGAGATGCATTTTGAAACAAAGTTTACTAAATAAATAACTAACTAACTAACGGACGCCATCCGCAGACCGATAGGAATACCCCAGCTTACGTGTAACGTAAATTGGGCTAAAAACTTCTAAACTTTGAAACCGTTCACATCTCGAATATGTAATTGCACAGTGGTGGTGGTGGGGGGGGGGGGGTTGGGGGTACTAATGGCTCCTACAGTTGCATTCCGAGCCGTGATCGGTTGTAGAGATTGGGGGTGGGGGTGGTCGTGACTGCATAACCCCCTTTTCCTGTTCTTGGCAATCACAACAATGATGCAACGTTTGAAGAAGGCTGGCGTAACAGGCCAGCATCTCTCTCTCAAAAAAGTTTGTCATTTTAACTTTCTGTTCCAGATATATCGAAACTAATACAGGCGTCTTTATTTCAGTTAGAAGCAATGGCGCTGTCGATGAACCTTGCTGAAGAGCTTACCTGTCCGATACATCTTGAAATCTTGGAGAATCCCATGTCATTAAAATGCCTTCACAATTTGTGTCAAAAGGACGTAGATGAGATGATAGACGAAGATGGACTGCTTCAATGTCCCATCTGCCAGCGAGTCTCCCAGCAGAAGGATATCAAAAGAGATTTCCGCATACAAAAGCTGATCGACCTTCATCATGATCACACAAACAGGCTCAAAGATAAACAAGTATGTGAGTTGTGCGACGACGAACCGGCAGTGGGAAAATGTCATCAGTGTGATATGTATATCGGTGACCGCTGTAAAAGAGGCCACACAAAGCAACCTACAACCAAAGCGCACCAAATATACATGATAAGTGACATGAAAGCCGCAAGCGAGGAAAAGCTCCAAAGGGTTTTAACAGCCATGGAAGAGACAGTTCAACAGTTTGATAATGCCAAAGCCAAGAAACTAGACGCCAATGCAAAAGCCAGCTCTCTTTTTTGTGACGCTGTTCGCAAAATAAATGACTCAAAAAAACAAATCACTAGCGAGGTTAGAAAAGTCCATGAAAAACTTCGCCAAGAAGTTGAGAAGAAACGGGAGGAACAGAGAAAAAGCTTTGACTCCAGTATCGAAACCTTGGACACACATCGGGCCTCGTTTAATACGGATATGAAGATTATCAAGGACACGATGTCAGAGAACGACCAGCGGACACTCTTAAATGAAGCATTAATTAACGACATGGTGGACCAATCGAAACAAAGCCGGGACACGTTGTCAATGTTAATTAAATCAATGGAAGAAGATAATGAGGAATTAACAATAACAGTTCTACACGGAGACGAAACCATTAAACAACTTAAGCAAATGCAGATTGCAATCTCTGACCAATCAAGTCACACACCAATATTAGAAGAGGCATCTGTAGAGTTACATGCCCAGCCTTCACCAGGTCTCCCTTCAGAATTTAACATGGAACATCTAAGCTTAGAAAGATTTTCCAGGCTATCGGAAGACGTTGTTATGAATCGGGCTTCTCCTGGTCACTTTGTGGCAAGGAACCGAATTCCGATAGAAATCTCTGACCAATCAAGTCACACGAGCCTACCATGTGTAGTGTTAAGTGCCAAGCCTTCAGCAGGTCTCCCTTCAGAATTTAACATGGAACATCTAAGCTCAAATGCAGTTGCAAAGGCAGTGGAAGGCGTTGTTTTGAATCGGGCTTCTTTCGATGACTATGTGTCGAGGACACTTCAAGTGACAAAACTGTTTAAATGTAATCGTGATAAATCACGGAAGATTGCAAGCATAGATAACCATATATGTATAGTGCATAAAACAGGTGACATAGATATTCTCAGTTTCAGTGACACCGATTCAATATGCAAAGTGCAGACTCTCTGGATTAAAGAAAAGACCTGGATACGAAAAGATGTGGAATACATAGCACGAAGGGTGTCACAAGCCTCTGATGGCACCATTATAGCCGCGTGTAGAGGTGTCAGTGATGAACACAAGCACAAGCCTCACAGGGACCTAGGGCTGGTGACTGTAACTACTGACGGCGTTATTAAGGACGTGATTGCTGAAGGTCGCTACTTGGATGTCGCCTGTGACAATCAGTATGTGTACGGGCTGAGGGGTGAGACTGTGGCAGTACATCAACACAACAGGCGCGGGTGGTCGTGCTTAAAACAAGTAGAGCTGCACTCGCATGGCCACGACATCTCCATCGGTAATAACACCCTCACCTTATCGAGTCTTTTCATGCATGCTGTAGACCGTTATGACCTGAGTAAAGACACATACTCACACCTCGGTAGAAAGGGAAGTGCTCCTGGTGAGTTCTCAGATCCATATGTAGCTTGCAGCGATGCACACGGCCACTTCCTTGTTTGTGATTATTTCAATCACCGACTCCAGCTCTGCATGAACGACAACACGTGGCGCGTGCTCAAACTCAGCGAGAAGATAGAATACCCACTACACGCCACAGTGGATCATCTCGGTCAGTTGCTCGTTCTCACTAAAGACGCTCTACTGAAACTCACATAAGACGAGTTTCATCCCAGACGTTGCCATAGTGACATAATCACCATAGAACACTGAATGCAGCATTCCATATGACGACTGAAAGAAGAGTTGTAGATACAAGTCTTAGTAAAACAAACTGAACCATTCACTATAATTCCACGGAAAATTCAAACTTCTGTGCATTGTAAAGAGGTTGGTCCTTTCTATAGAGGGCATCCACAAAGCACGTACGCATAGACGATGGGGCGGGCGGGGAGGGCGGAGGGGGGAGGGGATCGCTTGTCGGTGCGATCTCCAGAGCTGATCGCACTTCGTGACGTCACACATTATGATTACCTGAGTGAAATCGGCGAGCGGTGGGGGAGGGGAGGAAGGATTTGCTTACGTCATTATGAATGGCCCCCAAAGCAAACAGTTGCGTAAAGAAAAAAATATTCCTGATATGTATCTTTCTGATTTATGTACATTTTCTTTTTACTTCATTTAATTCGTAAAAGCACTTTTGACTTGTGGGAAAACTTCGACACAAAATAACTACTTAAGTTTATGCTTAGCAACTGCAATTTAGTAATAGATCGATAATTTGTATGTAAATGCTTATGCATTAAAATCGGCTATATATAACTACTCTCCTTTGTCAAACGACTTAATGAAAACATCTTTTAGAAGTAACAGTAATACAGATAAAATCGGTTAATCGAATACCGAATAATGCCTTAGTCGGTTAACAGTATGCCAGTTACATTTCATACAAGTAACACAAGTACAGATGAAATCGATTAATCGAATACCGGTTAATGCCTAAGTCGTTTTGAAGTTTCGTATAAATATATTACAATTTCACTTTAAAAGTACAGTTTATAATCACATAATCACTTTTATAAAAAGCTTGTATCATATATGGCGTTATAACCAAGAGTGTTAAACTGGAGAAAAACTAATGTGGGTCCAAACATTTATGTCGGGATACAGAATATGTCGTGATATCCGATTTCGCTACAATGCCGTTATACTGTATTTTGGAAACGAATGTAGTTCAAATCAAATTGAGAAATATGAGAACATCTTTGTGATGACATGGCTTATGACGACATGGCTTATAACGACATGTCGCCTGTAATGACATTGCTTCTGATATTTGCGTCATGGATGTGTAAAATAATAAAATAAAAATTACGAATCGATTTCTCTCTTTTTGATAGCCCTGTCACATGATAACAATCTCAATCCCTCCTGCCCCCCCTCCTCCCCGACCGGCCACTCCCCGCCCGACCCCCCGTTCCTTCCACCATTCACCACAGCAACCTTTTCGCACAACTTTATCCGTCCGCCCCCCACCCCCTCCCGCCCAACTCACAGAGCGGATGCTCACTCATCTTCCTAATCCCCACCACACCCCCCAAACCTCCCCCTCCCCCACCGTAACCTCTTTCCAAATTTTACAACACCAAAAGAAATGCATTGTTTGACATCAGTATTATGCTCAACAATTATATAATGGTGTATAGGCCAGGTTTATAATTTTTCACCATCCAATCGCAATGCCCCTCCCTCCCCCTCCACCCCACCTCCCCTCCCCCTCCTCCACCTCCCCGCCCCTTCCCACCTCCTCGCCCCCCTCCCACATCCCCGCCCCTCCTCCACCTCCTCCCCCTCCTCCCTACCTGCCCCTCCTCCACCTCCCCGCCCCCCACCTCCCCGCCCCTCCTCCACCTTCTCCCCCGCCCCCTCCACCTCCCCGCCCCTGCTCCACCTTCTCCCCCTCCCCCTACCTGGCCCTCCTCCACCTCCCCGCCCCCTCCCTCCTCCACCTCCCGCCCCCCTCCCTGCCTCCCTCCCACCTCCCCGCCCCCCTCCCACCTCCCCGCCCCTCAACCCAAGGCCAATCGCAGGCAAATAACCAGCCATTTCCTGGACCAAAAAAAAATATCACTAAATGTATGTGATATCACATTTATTTCATTTACAAAAATTCAAAGAGTCATTCAACACTCTTACGCACGGTTTCTCTTACAATTGGAAAATATATAGCATCGTTCAAATCTGCTCCATCGCAAAACTGTTGCGTCATGATGCACTTGATTACGACAATACAGACTAGCTACAATGTAGTCACGTGAGTCAATGCAACGTTACGTGATCTTATGCAGGTCATGTGATTCAACAAGTCTTCGATGACCGCTCGATCTGTCCGTGGTGACGTCATCTGAACTATGTCATCGCCGCCTGTAGAACGAAAAATAATATATTTCTTTTTAAATCATGTCTTTGGCTCGAAACTTTTTTTCTGCTGTGTTTAATAAAGCTATTCTAGTTTAAATGCAAAAACTGAAACAGAAAAGATAGATTAAAAAAAAGAAATAGATTCATATTAAATTTCCCAGAAAATATCATAAAATACATGACAAGCTTCATCAAAATAACTGATAATCGAAATTTAAAATTATTCTTATCATTATTATTATTATTACCATTATTATTATAATTATTACTATATTAATTATTATTGTTATTTTTATTATAATAATTATTATTATTACTATTATTATTATTATCTTAATTAATATTGTTATTTAGAATTAATTTTTCATGACGTTCTTTTCCTTTTAAAATACACAAACAAAGCACACGATTCAGGTGAACGCATATCATATATACACTGTTAAGAATTTTATCTTAGAATTACAGAAAAGAATTTCCTCTTATTAGAAGTAGAGTACGTTCTTGTTGACTGATCCACCACCGTCATCTATTATACGGTCTCGTACAATATGGAGTCATCACTGACATAACATTTGATTACTTTAATATCTATCAACAATAACGGATTTTTGTGATTATAATCCAGTATTTTCTGACTATAAATCACAGCTTCTACATAACATTTGATTACTGTAATATCTATCAACAATAACGGATTTTTGTGATTATAATCCAGTATTTTCTGACTATACATCACAGCGTCTACAATTCGTAGAGCAATAAAATGAATAGCAATTTATAGCCGTTTTCTTTCACTATCTTTTATTTTCTTTATACATATATTTAATAATTTTCCCCAAACAAATCCTTCTTTTGAGGATTTTAAAGTCATGTCCCAATTTTACAGAAGAAACAATTTGCTGTATATAACCTTTTCTCCCATAAAGTATAACTTTTCCTCCCATAAACTATAACCTTTTCTCCAATAAACTATAAACTTCCCTCCCATAAACTATAACCTTTCCTCCAATAAACTATAACCTATTCTCCCATAAACTATAACTTTTCTCCCATAAACTATAACCTTTCCTCCCATAAACTATAACCTTTTCTCCCATAAACTATAACCTTTTCTCCCATAAACTATAACCTTTTCTCCCATAAACTATAACCTTTTCTTCTAAAACTTTTTCCTACGGCCCCGAGCATTAGTTACCATAGCAACAGCCAGCAATGGAGGATAACCCATATGGAATCACAAATCATACAGACATTCGTAAGAGGTGGGAGTGGGGGGTCTGGGGTGGGTGGGTGGGGCGATATATGCACACTTAACAACTCAGCAAACCTGTTTGTTTTGTGCAGTTATTTCTTATTCAACACAAGATTGTTACTGGATACCACAAGCAGATCTCCAGGCGTTAGACAACAAGCACACTGCGTTTATTCATTTATTTTTATTGTTGTTATTTCCCTGATTAATTTATTTACAGAGACATTTTACCTATTTTTAGAATAATTTAATCTCTTTGGAAATTTCTTTAAAATGTTCATGCAGAGCTTTCCTAAATGAAACAAAATGGAAACATTTGTTTATTAAAAAAATAGTAAGTACAATTTTTTAAACCTAGAACCATTCCAACATATTCCACACTATTATTTGGCTTAGGTTCGTGAAATCCTGAGGATGTCCATGGAGAAACAGGAAATATGAGTTTCCGAGTTTTCGTTCAATCACGTGGACACCTATTTTTTTTGTTGAAGGCAATGAAGTTGTAAACACAATTAGAATCAAAATTAGAAGGTATAAACTGAGGTTAAAAATAAAATTGTTCGCAACTGAGGTTTTATTTCAAAACTGACATTCATATCTCAACACTTTAAAAATGGTGATGGAACTGTCAAAGAAAAGGCAACACAAACAGTGTGACTAGCAAAGGAGTATGCAAGACAGCTTAACCAACACAGCACAACACAACACAGCACAACACAGTAGGAGCAGTGGACAACACACAAGTGGTCAACACAAAAGGGGGCAACATAAAAGTGGTCAATACAAAAGCGGAAACCACAAAAGTGGACAACACAAAAGTGAAAGACACAGACTAAACAGCGAAAAGTGAGCAACACAGACTGGACCACTCAACACAAGAGTAGACAACACAGAGAGAACAACAACACAACAAACATCAAACACCACGTCTTCAAAGTATTCATAGCAACCGCCCACCTGTTCCTCCTCCTGCTCACGAAGCTGATCAACCAATGAACGAGGAAGGGCCAGAGGAGGATGAAGATCCAGGTCCGGCTTCGTGAGTTGTTGAGCGGCCACCAGAGGGAATGCCGGCCCTGGGAGCTGCCCGAGTTCTCACGGCTCCTACAACTCCTCTGCAACAAGGTCACGGCAAGGTCATTCGCATGGCAAGGTTATTTGCACCCGATCTACCTCCTGACTCCTTAACTTCCTTCTCCCATCACCCAAATGCCGCGATTTAGAGGAGGGGGAGGGGGAAGGGTGAGGGGGTTCTTTCCCTCTCCTCCTTCTATTTTATTTCATTTATTTCTTCTTATTTTTTACATGTTCATTGGCTTGGTGAGAACCCCCCTCCCGGCACCCCCACTTTCAAGCATTATATTAGTACTGATTGATCGCAAAATAATGGGTGTGTCACTGAAGAGTGTACCTTTAAATACTCACAAATTATCTGATAGAAGTGCTCAAGAAAAACCACTTATCGTAGATAACAGTGTTTTACCTCAAACGATCATACGCTTATCAGTTCAAAGTGTCTTATTGTTGCAGGATTCAATCCGGTTAAAATTTAGGACTAAAAATAAAGACTGCAGGATTATACTTCTATTTACATCAAGCAAAAGTTACAGTAAGGAGCAAATTGACAAAAGAAATATTCTCACAAAAGCTTAAGCGATACGCCTTTTAAAGGTAAGTGTGACCTTGAAAATAGAATTGAAAGCATGGTGCAGATCGAACCCTTTAAAACATTTTCCGTGACATTTCTTCTTGACTAATTCTGTCACAGTATAAATGTGTACAAGGTTCTCGGTATTGTAAACAAGAGTAGAGAGAACCGCAAAAAATTGAAACTGTTCAGATTTCGAATATGTAATCGCACGGTGGGAGGTGGGAGAGTTGGGGGGTACAAATGGCTCCTACGGTTGCACTCCGAGCCGTAATGGGTAGTGGAGATTGGGGGAAGAGGGTGGTGGCAGTGACTGCATAACTCCGTTTTCCTGTTCTTGGCAATCACAAAAATGATGCAACATTTGAAGAAGGCTGGCGTAACAGGCCAGCATCTCTCTCTCAAAAAAAGATATCATTTTAACTTTCTATTCCAGATATATCGAAACTAATACATTTGTCTTTATTTCAGTTAGAAGCAATGGCGCTGTCGATGAACCTTGCTGAAGAGCTCACCTGTCCCATACATTTCGAAATCTTTGAAAATCCGATGTCCCTAAAATGCCTCCACAATTTGTGTAAAAAGGACGTGGATGAGATGATAGACGAAGATGGGCTGCTTCAATGTCCTGTGTGTAATCGAGTCTCCGAGCAAAGGGATATCAAAAGAGACTTTCGCTTACAAAAACTGATCGATCTCCATCGTGATCACATAAACAGGTTCACAGTTAAACAAGTTTGTGAGCTGTGCGACGAAGAGCCAGCAGTTGGAAAGTGCAATGAGTGTAATATGTATATCGGTGACCGCTGTAAAAGAGGTCACGCAAAACAGCCTGCAACCAAAACGCACGTGATTTCCATGTTAAATGACATAAAAGCCTTAAGCGAAGAAAAGCTCTAGAGGATATTAACAACCATGGAAGAGACAATTCAACAGTTTGATCATGTCAAAGCGAAGAAATTAGATGCCAATGCGAAAGCCAACTCTCTTTTCTCCGACGCTATATGCATAATAAATGACTCCGAAAAACAAATCATTAGCGAGGTTAGAAACGTCCACGAAAAACTTCGCCAAGAAGTTGAGAAGAAACGTGAGGAACAGACAAAAAGCTTTGACTTCAGTATTGAAACCTTGGACACACATCGGGCGTCGTTTAATCAGGATATGAAGAGTGTCAAAGATACGATGTCAGAGAGCGACCAGCGGACACTCTTAAATGAAGCATTTATTAACGGCATGGTAGCTCAATCACAACAAAGGCATGACACGTTTTCAATGTTTATTAAATCAATGGAAGAAGATAATCAGGAATTAACAATAACAGTTCTACATGGAGACGAAACCATTAAACAACTTAAGCAAATGCAGATAGCAGTCTCTGACCAATCAAGTCACACGAACCCACAAATAGCAAGCAACGCAAGAGCGGAAAATGTAACATCAGGTACCAAGCAATCACCACGTCTCCCTGAACCGAATCCCCTGCCACTTCCTCCGAAACTTTACCTGAAAAAGCGAGATGAGAACAGGCAAAGCTTAAAAACAACTTCCAAGGCACTGGAAGGCATCGTTGTGAATCGGGCTTCTTTCGGTGACTGTGTGCCACGACACTTCAAGTGACAAGACTGTTCAAATGTAACCGTGGTGAATCGGGGAAGATTGCAAGCATAGACAATCAGATATGGATGGTGTGTGAAACAGGTGACATAGATATTCTCAGATACAGTGACAGCAATTCAATATGCAAAGTGAAGACTCTCTGGATTAAAGAAAAGACCTGGATGCGAAAAGGTGTGGAATACATAGCACGGGCGGTGTCACAAGCAGCGTGTGACGGTGTCGGGTATGAACACGAGCACAAGCCTCACAAGGACCTAGGACTGGTCGCTGTCACTACTGACGGCGTTATTAAGCACGTGATTGCTGAAGGCGGCTACTGGGATGTCGCTTGTGACAGTCGGTATGTGTACGGGCTGAGGAATAATGGGACTGTGACGATACATAAAAATGACAGAGGTGGGTGGGCGTGCATAAAACAAGTACTGTTGCAATCGCAGTACTATTGCTTCTCCATCATTAATAACATCCTGGCCTTATCTAACTCTGTTAAAAATGTTGTAGACCGCTATGACATGAGCAACAACACACACTCACAGCTTTGAATTGAAGGAAGTGCTCCTGGTGAGTTCTCAAAGCCACGTGTAGCCTGTAGCGATGGACACGACCACGTCCTCGTTTGTGATTATCGCAATCACAGACTCCAGCTCTGCATGAACAACGTGTGGCGTGTGCTAAGTCTCAGCGAGGAGATGCAACTCCCAAAACACGCCACAGTGGATCACCTCGGTCAGTTGCTTGTTGTCACTCCTTTTGCTCTTTTTAAACTCACATAAGACTAGCTTCATCCCAGACGTTGCCATAGCGACGTTACCACCGTAAAGTACTGAACGCAGCTCTCAGTATTGCGAATGCAGGAAGAGGTGCATATCCCAGTCTAAGTAAAACAAACTGAACCATTCTCAGTTATTACACATAAAATTTATGTTCCTAAGCATTTCTATAGGACGCATCCACAAAGTACGTACGAACAGCAGGGGCAAATGGGCCCAGAAGGAGGGGGAGCCTATCGGAGGGAATCCACAGCTGATCGCACTTTAATGTTGAAGTCTATTTGTCTCATCACAAATTTTGTTTGCCTGGGTGAAATCGGAGAGAGGGAGGGAGTTAGGGGAACTTTTGCGCACGTTGTTATTATTGCTCCCCAAAGAAAACAGTTGTACAATCAAAAAAGATAATAATCTTGATATGCTCCAAAGTCAAGGCTATTGTATCTTTCTTATTCATGTACATTTTCATTGACACAAAATTAGTGCTTAATTTTATACTTTCTATTTTATACGTTGCACTTGCAATTTCGTAATGAATCGATAATTTGTATGTAAACTAGTCTGTTTCATCAAACCACTTGATGAAAACATTTTTATAAAAGTAACAAAAGTACAGTTAAAATCGGTTAATTGAATACTGGATAACCCCTAAGCCGTTAACAGTGTGCCCATTCGGAAGTTTCATTAAAACGTATAACAATATCCAGCTTTAAAATAGACTAATAATATTCACATATATCGATTTAGACTTGCAATGTTATAAAAAGCTTGTATTAGATATGTCGCTATAACCGAACGTCTTAAACAGGAAAAAATTAATATGGATCTAGACATTTATGTCGCAAAACGGTACATGTCGTAATATCTGGTGTCGTTACAATGGCGTTCTATTGTATTTTACAAACAAATAAATGTCATCAAATTGATAAGGAAAACCTCTATGGCGACACTTTTAACGACATGGCGCATTTAAGACATCGCTTAAAATGGTATGGTGCCTGTAACGACATCGCTTATAACGACATAGCCCCTAAACGACATAGCTTATAACGACATAGCGCCCTAACGACATTGCTTATAGCGACATAGCGCCTTAACAACTTCGCTTATAACGACATAGCGCCTTCACGACAGTGCTTATAACGGCATATCGCCTTAACAACTTCGCTTATAACGACATAGCGCCTTAACGACACTGCTTATAACGACATAGCGCCTTAACGACTTTGCTTATAACGTCATACAGCCTGTGATAACACAAACTTTCCCTTTTTTGAAGCTGTCCGCTATAGCACCATATCGGGTATAACGGCATTTCTCGGCCCAACCATGTGGTTATAACCATTTTGTGCTGTATATTATAATGACAAGCACCTATAACGACAGAGCTCATAAAGACATATTTGGCCCCAACCATACTTTTACAACCAGGTTGAGCTTTATATTAAAGTTTTTTTTCAATTTGTTTATTTGTTATAAACAATTATCGAATTCAAGAATGCAATTGTCTGTAAAAAAAATAAGTAATGGTGTGGTTTGATGGATGGGGATTAGGGCTGGGAGAGGGGTTTCTAATGTGTATATTGTAGACCTAAAAAAATGAAAAAATTAATCAATTTTCTTTAATTTTGATATGACCGGGTTATGAACAGCCTGCACCTCTAAATCAGTTTTTTCCCTTCTGCCCTGTGACATAGTAACTATTTAATGCTCTACTGCCACCCCCTATGCTCCTCCTTCCATTTAGCACAGAAACTCTTTTTGATCAGTCGACTACATCGGGATGGTCTTAACACGCCAAAAGAGGGGCATTCGTCATCTGTATGTACGCCTGCTCGTGCGTAAACTTGTACTTATTCTCCTCCTCCGGTTTTGATTGGATTCCTGTCGAATTTTGTACGAATGTTCTCTAGGTAAGCCTCTCTTGAAAAAATTTTTTTTGGCGATCCGTCAAAAACTAACTAAATGGGGACATTTAAAAATGTCGGTTGCAAATTTCCAAAATGCTTATTCTCTCACAATTTTGATAGGATTTTCTTTTAATTTTGAAAGTACTTATTTTGCTGATCCGATAGAAATTGGCTAAATGACAAGGTACTTTTTTGGCGATTCGCCAAACATTGGGTAAAGGTGAAACCATTTTTGACCCAGCTTATGTTACATGTAAGCTTAGGTATACCTATCGGTTTGTACACGGCGTCCGTTAGCTAGTTATTTGCTTATTAAGTAAATTTTTGTTTCAAAATAGGGGTCATACAGACGGCTTGTGATTCTTCAGTCGAAAGAATTTTTGAAGAAAACTTTTTTTTAATGTTTCTCCTCCTGCATTTTTAATTCGATGTCATTTATTTTTAGCATACGGCACTTTCAAGTAGTTATGCATACTATTTGTGCTTATTTTGTCGATCGGGCAATTTTTGTAGTTTTGGAAAATTTTTGAAGAAAAATATTTTAAAATACATCTCCTCCATTTTTTATCCGATGTCATTTATTTTTGGCACGAGACATTCCTAAGGGAATATACTTAAGATTTGTGTTTTAGTGTATCGGACATTTTTTGTATTTTTAAGGAATTTATTAAGAAAAATCTTCAAAATACATTCCTTCCTGCAGTTTTAATCCAATTTCACTTTTTTTGGTGTGGCGCATTCTTATGGGGTCATGCATAGGGCGAGTGCTTTTTTAGTCGATCGGACAATTTTTGTATTTTGGGGAGTTTTTGAAGAGAAAACTTCAGAATGTATTTCCTCCTGCAGTTTTTATCCGATTTCATTATTTTTGGATGGGTCAGGCATATGGTTTGTTTTCTTCGAACATTTTGATCGGAATGCTCTCAAGTGTTGCATAAATGTTCACTAGCCTGCCATCTCTTGAAAAGTTACATTTCTGGTGATCCACCGAAAATTGGCCAAATGGGTGGCGATGGCATTTTTCTTTGGCCAATTTTCAAAGCCAGTGCTCCAAGACCATACGTTTTTAGGCATTATACGTGTTTTGGTCTTTTTGCAAAAACATGCGTTTTCAAACTTTTTTTAGGCTAATACGTTTTCATACGTTTTTGGGGACTTTTTGAACATTTACTGAACAGCGTTGATATACAGCAGCTTCTGGGAAGATGACTGTTGCTGGAATTTTTCGAAACGTGCGTTCCATTAATTATAAATAAATATAAACATAGGCGCTAGTTAGAAACATAACAATACCAAATGCCTTTCATCATGATTGTTTATGCATTTAGTTCTACTTCTATGTGTTGTATATTTATTACAGCGGTATTTCAAGTTTTGATTTCATATATTGGTATACATTTTGCACTCATCTTCCAATTCCCAACATGACATCCACCATCCTACAACTTTCTGACCGCCCATCCGTCACCCTCCCCAAACCGTAACCTCGTCCCCGGTTTTACAACACAAAAAGAAATGCATTGTTTGACTCCAGTATTATACTCAATAATTATACAATGTTTCATATGCTCGGCTTATAATTCCTTGATCCTGACATTTTTTCTGCACACATGAGTCATTATTTTCAGGTTCGTAACAAAACAATTTATTGTTTCAAAACTCCTCCAATCTCACTCCGCGACCAGTCATATGCAAGTTACTAACGACAATCCCCTTCCTAGATAAAAAAATTACTTGATTTATCTGATATCACATTTACTTCATTTACAAAGATTCAGAGATTCATTCAACATCCTTACTCAAGTGTCTGTTACAACGATTAGAAAATACAGCATCGTTCAAATCTAATCCGTCCTAAAGCTGTTTGTCATAATGCTATTGATTAGCACAACACAGAACCGCTACAACGTAGTCAGGTAATCCTGTGCAGGTCACGTGAGTCAACAAATCTTCGAAGGCTGCTCGATTTGCCCGCTGGGTGGGACGTCATCTAGACTATGCCATCGTCGCCTGTACAAAAAAATTAATGATGTTTTTAGCTCGAAACCTTTTTCTGTTGTGTTCGAGATTAACTGTAAAAACTGAAATCAAGATTTACATCTTTTTTCATGCGGAACATTTCATAAAATATATTACGAACTGTATCAAACTGATTATTTGAGGACTGATAATCAGAAAAAACAAATGAAGTTTATTTTTATTATATTATAATTATTATTATAATTATTATCATATTTATTAGCATCCTTATTAAAACTATGATTATTATTTTTAGTGTTATTTTTAAAATATGATTATTTTTTATTTTTATTATTGTTATCATTATTATTATTGTTATTATTGTTGTTATTATCGTTCTTATTGCTATTATTATTATTATTATTATTATTATTATTATTATTATTATAAATTATTATTATTATTATTATTATTCTGAACTGATAATTTATGTTCTTGTAAATTCCAATTATACAAACTTTTCGCATTTTACATTGTAAACGAAGTCAAAACTGTCATTACAAACCAGTATTTTCCTACAATAAACTAGAGCACCTATAATTTGTAGATTAATAGAACAGGTGGCAATTTACAACCATTTTCTTTAATATTTTAAAATTTTAGTTATACTTATTTAAAAGTTTTCAGAAAAAATAATTTGTTTTTCTTTTTAAAAAATCTTTTGAGCATCATAAATTGTTGTCTCGATTTTGCAGTAGAAATAAATTGCTATATATAACCTTTTCTCCAAAAATTAAAATTTTTTCTCCCATAACTTTTTCTTATGGCCCGAGCATAAGTTACCGTAGCAACAACCAACAACGGAGCATAACAATATGGAATTATAAATCATACAGACACAATGGAAGGAAAAATGCACACTTTATGATTAGGCAAAACTGTTTGTTTTGTACAGTTATTTTTTCAAAGCAATAGTCTGGGTGTAAACAAATTTAAAGATATTACAGGACACCACAAGCTGAGTTCCAAGAGTTATATCAATAACTATCTCCATCTATTAAGTAATTTATATTTTTTATTGTTCATTCCCTGATTAGTTTATTTATAAAGATCTTTTACCTATTTAGAACAATTTAATCGCTTTGGAAATATCTTTGAAATGCGTATGCTGAGCTTTCCTGAATGAAAAAATAAATGTTGCTAACATTTTTTTGTAATAAAAAAATAAGTAGATGTTTCAAACCTAGATTTAGTCCAACATCTTTCACACTGTTATTTGATTAAGGTTTATAAAATCCTGAGGATGTCCATGGAAAAAAGGAACCACGAGCTTCCATTAAATCATATGGACTTATGTTTTTCAGTTTTCTAGAAGGCAATGAAGTTGAAAATACACTCAGAATCAGACTGGGAGGTATAAACAGACGTTCAATAAATAAAATTTTCATTAATTTGGTAACTGGGCTTTTATTGCATAACTCGAATTCATATCTGAAACTGTCAAAGAAAACGCAACACAAGGAGTAAGGACACGGAATAAGAAAAACATAAGAACATGCAAACGGCTTTAACAGCACAGCACAACACAGTATGAATAGTGGACAAAAGAGTGACCAAAGCAAAAGGGGAAAACACAAGATTGAGCAACACGAAATTGAACAACACAAGAATGAACTAGAACCGCATTTCGCTGGCGACGTGTTAAACACTTGACAAAAATTAAAACGCAAATATACTTCCTTCAATGAGTTATTTCTTGAATAATATGAAGTGTTTTACAACATGCACACAGTGTGTTATACAACAATGTACAGAGCTTATGGCACAGCATGTAACAAGATAGCAGTCCTGCATGGGGACTATGCATAATATATGTGGGTATTCCCACGTACCCCCGCATAAATAATGTGTGTTTCGTTGGGAAATTCCCATGTAGTTCCCTTTCCGATGTGCATTGTGCGCCTGTGAACCCATGCATTTTATACGCATATATTTCCATGCATTTTATATGTGGAAATTCCCACGCATATTAAGCGTGGAATTTTAAAGGAACGACCCACCCTGGGCATACACGATAACTCCATCAAATACACAGACATGAACCTTTATAACTATAGTGTGGTTATAAAGTACTCCTTAAAAGAATTTTAAGCACAAAATTTTTAGTGAAATTGGTATTTCCATGTCTAACTTACTATTATACTTAGAAAAAAGGCAGCCCTCCACCAAAATATGCAGAATTTACGTATACTATTTAGGGGAATGACCACGGTGGGCATTACGAGGGAAAAACCATGCAGTTTATGCGTGTATCTACTCGTGCATTTTATACGTGGGAAAGCCTATGTATTTTATATGTAGAGTTTATACGGAAATCACACCAGGGGAATGTCCGCGTATATTACACATGCTTTCTATGTAACCATGCCAACGTCTCACGTTCCCACATAAATCCCACATAAAAACAACGCACTTTCTACGTTGGACGAAAAATCATGCTAACTGGGTATGCGACTTATAATATTCTAAAAAAATCGCCACTTTCAAGAAAAAAACTTAATACAAGCTAAATACAAAATATTAGCAAACAATACAGCTTGAATTCATCTTATAAGCCGAGTAGTGTTTGGTTTTTGTTGACTTAAGGTTTTATTGACTGATCAGGCATACGCTGTGTTATCTGTTTAGGCAGTGAGAGCTCGCACAATCTGAGTAACTGCGTGATGTTCTGTGCTATACGTTAAATGCTCTGCATTAACTTGCAAAAATACGCTCTTTTTACATGGCGTTTTAGCAAAAAATAAAAAACGAAATCGAAGACGAAAATAAAAAGTGACATGCACACGTCAGATCAAGCTCTTCGTAAGTCCCAAGTTTCATGGTCCTAGTGCCCATAGTATCAAAGAAGAAGAACACACAAAAAATCGGAAAACTGTCAAGAAGAAAAAAAGACGAACAAACTCATATAACTCTTGCAAGCTAACAGTTTGTCAAGTGTTCATAAAACAACACATAGGGAACCATACACGAGTGAGCCACACAAAACTTTTCAACACAAAAGTTCCAGCCACAGAGTAAACACCGTAAAATTAGCAACACAGTTTGAACCAATCAGCACAAGAGTAGATAACACAGAAGGGGCAACAACACAATATACATCATGCCTTCATGTATCCATAGCAAACCTGTTTCCTCGCCTGCTCATGAACCTGTTTAACCAGTGAACGATGAAAAGCCAGATAATGATGGAGAAACAGGTCCTGCTTAGTGAACTGTTGAACGGCCTCTAATGAATGTGCTGTCTCTGCGAGCTGCCAGAGCTCTCACGGCTCCTACGACTCGTCTATAACAACGACACGTGACTAGGTCATTCCCTGTGAACCAACTCCCTCTTCATCCCCTTCTCTCATAACCCAAATGGCCCAATTTAAGAAGGGAGCTCCTAAAATCTCTCACTTCTATTCCATTTTTTCTTCCATTTTAACTCCCTTTACTGAACTCTTAGCAATACTATTTTCTTCTTTTGACGATGTCATAATTATCTGACTTTGAGCTACTGTCGCTGAATTCTAACGCTACTTGCCTGGTTTTGTAGTACTGTCGGTGCCACTAGCGTGTTCACTGCCCCCCCTCCCCATCCTTCCTCTGCTACTTGCCTGGCTCTGAGCAACTGTCAGTGCCTATGGCGCATTTAATCTCATCAGCACACTGTTCATGTATTGCTGTTACTGGACCCAGACCATCGCAATCTGTTGGTGTCCCTGCCATCGGCACTTCCGCTAAACGCCGCTAGCAGGTCGGAGCGCCCTCTCTGGGCTTGCGATAGCATCTCGACTGCAGTTATGGAAATTTGCCACAAAACTGGCTCCATTGAGACAATAGCATACGCAGTCGTCCCTCTGCCCTCTGCCCTTATCAACGTAGGCTGATTTGGCTACCTGCTTTAAGATCAGATTCTGTGTGACTAATATGACTACCTACTTCAATGCTTGATTTTATGTGACTTTCTTGACTACCTACTTCAATGTTTGATTTTATGTGACTAATTTGACTACTTACTTCAATGCTTGATTTTATGTGACTTATTTGACTACCTACTTCAATGCTTGATTTTATGTGACTAATTTGACTACCTACTTCAATGCTTGATTTTATGTGACTAATTTGACTACCTACTTCAATGCTTGATTTTATGTGACTAATTTGACTACCTACTTCAATGCTTGATTTTACGTGACTAATTTGACTACCTAATTCAATGCTTGATTTTATGTGACTAATTTGACTACCTGTTTTAGTACGAAATTCTGTGTGATTTTACTACCTGCTTTATACACGTTGCACGTGATTAATTTGACTTCTTGCTTGGTGACCAGATTGTGGACCACAGCTGCTCATCGGACCGATTTGCCCTGAGCTAGTCGCCAATAAAAGAAAGAATAATAAGCGAAATGGTTGATCCATCTTAAATTACTGAAAAATACTGCACACAGCTGCGAGTTGTAGAAACATGTCCAAGCAATTTTCAGAAATAGATCTAAAAATTTGATACACCTGTTCAGAATTCAACCTGTTTTCAACTTTTGGCTAAAGCAGTTTATTAGAAGTCACGGAATGCGGGTGTTTGGTCGCCAAAACCAAAAACAATGTCTAAGCAACGTTACATACTCAACATTGCTCTGCGTCTTCTTGTTCACACCCTGAAATGCTTGTCATCCATATTTATACAAATATACATAAAAATTGATCTCACACATACCCGACCCTTTGGGTATACAAAAGGTCGGAGAAACTAGTTGCTAGAATGACCTTGACCTTTTGGAAGGACAACTCTTTCAGACCCCAATACAGTTGGTTCTGTCCATAAGGTATATATCCCCGTCTCCATTACATTCTTGTCCCCAAGTGAGAGATAGGTGTTTAATTCAATAACAAAATATCTGATGCAGACCCCACACTAGGAGGCGATGTTTACCAAACGTGCATAAAAAGGCGGATATCGGATCGTTAACCGGAAACTAAACCAAATTTAAATTGGAAAATATATATTGGAAGGTTGCATTTGACCATATTGGTCACATTTATGCAAACAAAATAACGGGTAAACAGAGTTCTCAGCATTCAAAGCTAGATAAGAAATAATGTTACAACAAAGAATTCAGTGACTTGAATACTTATGGTCCCTTTCCGGCCCTTCGCGTATCTTACCTGATCAATTCTGTAGTTGTTGAGAGATACCATGCATTAAGTGATGAAAGGAAAAACACCTCGGCATGTTTTACTTTCACGATATGACGACGTTTGGTAGCGAAACTACTTACGGATAGTGGTGCTGTCTTTGAACGAGACAGACCATGATTCATTCACTTTAATTATCGCTGGTATATTAATCATTTTCGCTTCCCGAAAACGAGTCAAAATAATTTACTTAATTCTGATCCCAAGCAATGTTCTGGACCCCCACCCCCACCCCAACCACCCCACTCCTCCTCACTGTGCCGAATGATACAAACTGGTGTCCGTTGACAAACTGGGCTCCAGAACGGACAAATGTGCTGACCTCAAAAACAGAAAAACTTTCGAAATTTGGCAAAATGCACTCATTCGAGTTATGAAGCTCTTATTGCAAGGCGGCATGCATGGAATATTTGTACCAAAAATACTGGGCTTATTGTGCATTTTCACCTAAATTGCTGACCTCAAATATTAAAAGCCATGTTAGTAGTAATACATATTTCTGCAGCTATCTAAGCCTATGCTTGGTTTGCACATTTGTAAGAGTGTTATTAAACAAACAAATACAATCGGAGAAAGGAGTAGGTGATAAGATGGTTCATTATTTTTTCCAGCAATTTATATCCATTGAGCTATTCTCACAAGCGCCTCTCTCTAAAAGATCGTTATCCGGATTTGTAAACCAATACAGTCAAACAACAACACCACGGCAAAAATGTCGATATTGGTTTTCAATGACTTGTAGTACTGTACACAGGACGTCGTCAAATAAGCACCAAACACCCAATAATAACAGTGATTTCTGTACCTTTCCTCCGTTCACAATTCCATGCTCACAGATCATGCCGATAAATGTTTACCTTTGCGTGTTTAATTATTTCTTATTATACGATGCAGGCAATTTTGTCAAAGTAATTTTAATAATAACTAGATCGTTTTCCCTACCTAGTAGCGAAAATAACACTTGAGAGTCACAATAAATACGATTCTATACTCTTGAACCTTTACATATCGTCTCTTAGGCCCAGAGAGTCGAAAAAAGCTCAAACTCGCTCTATCTCTAACCGGTTTTTAACTTTGACCATGGTCAAGGAGGTCAAGGTCACCAAGGACCCCTTACATATCCTCTTTTTGGCCCAATGGGTCGAAAATAAGCTCAAAATCTCTAACCGTTTTCGAGATAATAGCTAACTTCCGGATTTTTACTTTAACCATGTCCAAGGAGGTCAAGATCACTGAGGTACCTCTTATGGGTCGTCTTTTAGGCCCAAAGAGTCGAAAATAAGCTCAAAATCTCTAAACGTTTTTGAGATAATGGTCAACTTTCGGTTTCTAACTTTGACCATTGCCGAGGAGGTCGATAACTCCTTAAATATGGTCTTTTATGCCCAAATGTTCGAAAGTAAGCTCAAAATCGCTTAAACTTTGTTTTCGACATAGTGGCCCACTTCTGGTTTTTGACGTTGAGCATGGACGAAGATGTCAATCGTTCTCTAAAGTTATGGTTAAAAATGTGGCTTTCACATATCGTCTTTTAGGCCCAAAATCTCTAAACGTTTTCAAGATAATGGTCAACTTCCGCCTTTGACTTTGACCATGTCCGTGGAAATCAAGGCCACCGAGGTACCTCTGTCCTATTGTCTTTTAGGCCCAAAGGGTTCAAAATAAGCTCAAAATCGTTCTATCTCTAACCGTTTTCGAGATAGTGGCCCACTTCAGGTTTTTGACATTGAGCATGGACGAAGATGTCAATCGTTCTCAAAGGTTATGATTAAAAATGTGGCTTTCACGGCGTCTAATATCTCTCTATCAGTGAGCCAAATTTCTTCACTCTAATTTTGGAAAACCCAAACGCTGCAGCCAACTTAACTTGCAAATGCATGCTGTGATGGTTTTCATTGAGAGTTGGGCGATCAATACGCCGAGGCCTGTATCATGCCAGCTTAAACTACTGCTCTCAGCTTCTTGCCGCCTGTTTCGCAAATTTGATTTGTCGTTTTATAATTGAAAAATTAAGCGAATTAAAAAAATACAGGAGGATCAACTAGACATACTGAAGTTTATTATATCCAAATTTGATCTTTCTAGCCTTAACGGCCTCTGACTAACAAACTAAAAAAAAAACGAAAAACAATACCATAAATGCGGCTAAAATGTTCGTACAAATTCAATACACTATTTGATTTTGTCAAATTCCCAAGTGTAATGAAGGCTTCGTAGGCAATAGAATGAGTAAGGCCATGTATTTACTAAAGTGTTATTAAACAAACTGTAACATGAGGAGAAAGGAGCAGACGACAGTACGGGCATTGCCTTTTCCACAAATCTATTCACTAAACTATTCTCACAATCCCCCCTCCTCTCTACAGGATCTGCATTCGGATTTTTAAATTACTAAAGACAGGGGTACACGACAGTATTGCAATTTATATCAACTTTACTTATTTCACAGGCTCCCTTCTCTAAAACCAAGACAAATCTACTGATATTCCAATAATCTGTTCAATAACATACAGGACTGTATCTAGGGCTGAGGTACTCGGTAATATAAGCAATTTCTACAGGTTCCCCCTTTTTACCTCATTCGCCCCTTCTACGGCTATAATAACAGTCATATTGATCCGATTATATGGAAACTGTGTGTTGTGACGACTGAACTGAATCTATGTAGTATTCTGTATAATCTGGACCATTAGAATGACATTATTTGCAGGCGGCAACAAATAAATTTCTGCAGTATATGGTTGGAACACTCTAACAGGTATTTAATTTATAAACTAGGAAAGTTAAACTTTCGATAAAACAGTTTAATAGAAGCAGATCTGGTGCATTTGCGAGCAAATACGATGTTAAATATGAAAGAAAATCTGGGGATTTTTGTGGTGTAGCGGTGGGATTTTTGTGCTGTATCATGAGGATATTTGTGGTGTAGTTTGGGTTTCTTGTGGTACAGCGTGAGAATTTTTGTGGTGTAGCGTGGAGATTTTTGTGGTACAGCGTTGGGATTTTTGTGGTGCAGCGTGGGGATTTTTGTGGTGTAGCGAGAGGATTTTTGTGGTGCAGCGTGGCGTTTTTTGCGGTGTAGCATGGGGGATAGCTCTCACGTTTATTACATTTATTATCATTTTGAGGCAGCGGGCGGGAATCGGGTGGGGGCGGGAATGAGAGTTCTGGAGCGTTTGCTAGAACTGAAGTCAGAGACTTTATGCACGGCAGCCCTGTATTGCAATTTCGCTAAGTCAGAGGAGTATTTCTAGATCCGGTTTGTATGCAGGAATAGCTAACGGAAAGGGCTATTTGCACCACCATCAAAATATGCTTCGTTTAATAAATATGTATATAAACAAATATACTTCTACTAATTCCTTATTCGCTGTCAGAAAATCAAGGTATTAACCGGCACCGTCTGCTTAACTTTGCCACATCGTCACAGACGTTCTGGCGCACCGTCAAAAATAGTAGCAAAGGTGTATGCCAAGCTACTGGGGCTACGATTAGTGTCAAAACTATAATTTGAAATCGATTATTCAAGTGCAAAATTTAGTACTCCTTTTCTCATCAAGTGCCCGCTCCGAGACTCGAGAAGTCGGGTGTGAGTAAGTCAAGGAAAGTGGGCTCCTTTGTATCACAACAAACGATAAAGAAGTTGTCAATTATTAGAACTGTGTTCAAAACCACTGTTGATCAGATGGAAGAACAGATACGGTGATAATCGTTCATATTAAGGCCACATTTGGCAAAATTCGCCCTCTTCAGGCAATTTTCAATTAAATTCTAAAAACTAAAATTTTAATTAAAAATACAACCACTTTTGGAAGCAGAATAATTTCATTTGATTTCGGTTTACGAATTCTTAAAGTTTGCTTTTGAGGAAAAATAGAACGATATTTGACTATTCGAAATTCTTTTCAAAAATAAAGCACTCATCTATTCTCTTGTTAGATAAATATTCAAGGAAAACCATATTTTCAAAACCATATTTTCAAAAGTAAAAGTAAAAGCATAGTCAGGTAGGAGCATAAACACATCACAGCGACATTGTTTTAACTTCAGTTTCAGCAAAAATGGCGCTGTCGATGAACCTTGCTGAAGAGCTTACCTGTCCCATACATCTCGAAATCTTCGAGAATCCCATGTCATTAAAATGCCTCCACAATTTGTGTGAAAAGGACGTAAATGAGATGATTGACGAAGATGGACTGCTTCAATGTCCCGTCTGTAAGCGAGTGTCCGAGCATAGTGATATCAAAAGAGATTTCCGCATGCAAAACCTAATCGACCTTCATCATGATCACGCAAACAGGCTCGAAGATAAACAAGTATGTGAGTTGTGCGACGATGAAGCGGCAGTGGGTAAATGTCGCCAGTGTGACATGTATATCTGTGACCGATGTAAAAAGAGTCATATGAGAGCACCCGCAACTAGATCACATGACATATCAGCTATCAGTGATATGAACGCAGCAAGTATCGAAAAGCTCCAAAATGTATTGACAACAATGGAAGAGGCTATGCAAACATTTGATCAAGTTAAAACCATGAGGGTAGATGCTAATGCGAAAACAAATTCTCTTTTCTCCCAAGCTATTTGCAAGATAAATGACTCAGAAAAACAAATCATTAGCGAGGTTATAAATGTTCACGAAAAACTTCGCCAAGAAGTTGAAAAGAAACGTGAGGAACAGACAAAAACCTTCGACTCCAGTATCGAAACCTTGGACACACATCGGGCCTCGTTTAATCAGGATATGAAGATTATCAAAGATACGATGTCAGAGAACGACCAGCGGACACTCTTAAATGAAGCATTAATTAACGACATGGTAGCCCAATCAAAACAAAGCCAGGACACATTTTCGTTGTTTATTAAATCAATGGAAGAAGAGAATCAAGAATTAACAATAACAGTTCTACACGGAGACGAAACCATTAAACAACTTCAGCAAATGCGGATAGCAATCTCTGACCAATCAGGTCACACGAACCCACAAATGACAAGCAACATAACAGCGAAAAATGTAACATCAGATGCCAAGCAATCCCCACGTCTAGCTGAACCGAATCCCCCGCCACTTGCTCAAAGACGTTACATGAAACAACCAGACGAGGAAAGGAAAAGCCCAGGCATTGTTGTAAATCCGAGCTCTTTCAGTGACTATGTGTCAAGGACACTTCAAGTGACAAAACTGTTCAAATGTAATCGTGCTGAATCGGGGAAGATTGCAAGCATAGATAACCAGATATGGATAGTGTGTATAACAGGTTACATAGATATTCTAAGTTACAGTAACACCGACTCAGCACGCAAAGTGAAGACTATCTGGATTAAAGAAAAGACCTCGATACGAAAATATGTGGAATACATAGCACGGGCGGTGTCACAAGCCTCTGATGGCAGTGTTATAGCCGCGTGTTACGGTGTCAGGCATGAACACGAGCACAAGCCTCACAAGGACCTAGGACTGGTGACTGTCACTACTGACGGCGTTATTAAGGACGTGATTACTGAAGGTCGCTACTGGGATACCGCCTGTGACAATCAGTATGTATACGGGCTGAGATATAATAAGACTGTAACGATACATCAATGCGGCAGGAGCGGGTGGTCGTGCATAAAACAAGTACAGTTGCACTCGAATCACTACGACTTCTCCATCAGAAATAACATCCTGACCTTATCGAGTGTTTTCATGCATGCTGTAGACCGTTATGACCTGAGTAAAGACACATACTCACACCTCGGTAGAAAAGGAAGTGCTCCTGGTGAGTTCTTCCGGCCATATGTAGCCTGCAGCGATGCACACGGCCACGTCCTTGTTTGTGATTATTTGAATCACCGACTCCAGCTCTGCATGAACGACAACACGTGGCGCGTGCTCAAACTCAGCGAGAAGATAGAATACCCACTACACGCCACAGTGGATCATCTCGGTCAGTTGCTCGTTCTCACTAAAGACGCTCTACTGAAACTCAGATAAGACGAGTTTCATCCCAGACGTTGCCATAGTGACGTAATCACCATAGAACACTGAACGCAGCATTCCATATGACGACTGAAAGAAGAATTGTAGATACAAGTCTAAGTAAAACAAACTGAACCATTCACTATAATTCCACGGAGAATTCAAACTTCTGTGCATTGTAAAGCGGTTGGTCCTTTCTAGAGGGCATCCACAAAGCACGTACGCATAGAAGATAGGGCGGGCGGGGAGAGGGGAGGGGGAGGGGATGGCTTGTGGGTGCGGTCTCCAGAGCTGATCGCACTTCGTGACGTCACACATTATGATTACCTGAGTGAAATCGGCGAGTGGTGGGGGAGGAAGGGTTTGCTTACGTCATTATGAATGGCCCCCCAAAGCAAACAGTTGCGTAAAGAAAAAAATATTCCTGATATGTATCTTTCTTATTTATGTACATTTTCTTTTTACTTCATTTAATTCGTAAAAGCACTTTTGACTTGTGGAAAAACTTCGACACAAAATAACTACTTAATTTTATACTTAGCAACTGCAATTTAGTAATAAATCGATAATTTGTATGTAAATGCTTATGCGTAAAAATCGGCTATATATAACTATTCTGCTTTGTCGAACGACTTAATGAAAACATTTTATATAAGTAACACAGTACAGATGAAATCGGTTAATCGAATACCGAATAATGCCTAAGTCGGTTAACAGTATGCCAGTTTCATTTCATAGAAGTAACACAAATACACATGAAATCGGTTAATCGAATACCGGATAATGCCTAAGTCGGTTAACATTATGCCCGTTCTGAAGTTTCGTATAAATGTATTACATTTCACTTTAAAAGTACAGTTTATAATCACATAATCACTTTTATAAAAAGCTTGTATCATATATGGCGTTATAACCAAGAGTGCTAAACTGGAAAAAAAACTAATATGGGCCCAAACATTTATGTCGGGATACAGAATATGTCGTGATAGCCGATGTCGTTATAATGCCGTTATAATGCTGTATTTTGGAAACGAATCAAATTCAAATCAAATTGAGAAACATTAGAACATCTTTATGACGACATGGCTTATAACGACATGGCTTATGACGACATGGCTTATAAGACATGGCGCCTGTAACGACATCGCTTCTTATGTTTGCGTTATGGATGTGTAAAATAAAAATTACGAATCGATTTCTCTCATTTTGATAGCCCTGTCACATTATAACAATCTCAATCCCTCCTGCCCCCCCTCCCCGCCCGACCCCCCCCCCCCCGTTCCTTCCACCATTCACCACAGCAACCTTTTTGTACAACTTTATCCGTCCGCCCCCCCACCCCCTCCCACCCAACTCACCCAGCAGATGCTCACTCATCTTCCTAATCTTCATCATACCCCCCAATCCCCCCCCTCCCACCGTAACTTCTTTTCCAGTTTTATAACACCAAAAGAAATGCATTGTTTGACATCGGTATTATGCTCAACAATTATATAATGATGTATTGTCCCGGTTTATAATTTTTTACCATCCAATCGCAATGCCCCTCCCTCCCCCTCCACCCAACCCCCCGTCCCCTCCTCCACCTCCCCCCTCCCACATCCCCGCCCCTCCTCCACTTTCTCCCCCTCCCCCTACCCCCTCCCCGCCCCTTCTCCACCTCCCCGCCCCCCTCCCACCTCCCCGCCCCATCCTCCACCTTCTCCCCCTTCCCCCTCCCCGCCTCCTCCCACCTCCCCGCCCCCTCCACCTTCTCCCCCTATCCCCTCCCCGCCCCCTCCCACCTCCCCGCCCCTCAACCCAAGGCCAATCGCAGGTAAATAACCAGCCATTTCCTGGACCAAAAAAAATATCACTAAATGTATATGATATCACATTTATTTCATTTACAAAAATTCAAAGAGTCATTCAACACTCTTACGCCCGGTTTCTCTTACAATTGGAAAATATATAGCATCGTTCAAATCTGCTCCATCGCAAAACTGTTGTGTCATGATGCACTTGATTACGACAATACAGACTAGTTACAATGTAGTCACGTGAGTCAATGCAGCGTCACGTGATCTTATGCAGGTCATGTGATTCAACAAGCCTTCGATAACTGCTCGATCTGTCCACCTGTGACGTCATCTCAACTATGTCATCGCCGCCTGTAAAACGAAAAATAATATATTTCTTTTTAAATCATGTCTTTGGCTCGAAACTTTTTTTCTGCTGTGTTTAATAAAGCTATTCTAGTTTAAATGCAAAAACTGAAACAGAAAAGATAGATTAAAAACAAAAACAAAAAAGAACTAGATTCATAGTAAATTTCCCAGAAAATATCATAAAATACATGACAAGCTTCATCAAAATAACTGATAATCGAAATTTTTAAATTATTCTTATCATTATTATTATTGTTATAACTATTTTTATTATAATTATTACTATATTAATTATTATTGTTATTATTATTATAATTATTATTATTATTATTATTATTACTTTTATTATTATTATTTTAATAATTATTATTATTTAGAATTAATTGTTCATGACGTTCTTTTCCTTTTACAATACACAAACAAAGCACACGATTCAGGTGAACGCATATCATATATACACTGTTAAGAATTTTATCTTAGAATTACAGAAAAGAATTTCCTCCGATTAGAAGTAGAGTACGTTCCTGTTGACTGATCCACCATAAGGTCTCGTACAATAGTGAGTCATCTATTATACGGTCTCGTACAATAGTGAGTCATCGCTGACATAACATTTGATTACTTTACTTTCTTTCACTATCTTTTATTTTCTTTATATATATATTTAATAATTTTCCCCAAACAAATCCTTCTTTTAAACATTTTAAATTCTTGTCTCAGTTTTGGAGAAGAAACAAATTGCTGTATATAACCTTTTCTCCCTAAAAGTATAAACTTTTCTAGCACAAGCTAAAACCTTTTCTCCCATAAACTATAACCTTTTCTCCCATAAACTATAACCTTTTCTCTCATAAACTATCACCTTTTCTCCCATAAACTCTAACCTTTTCTCTCATAGACAATAACCTTTGTTCACATAAACTTATAACCTTTTTCTCCCATAAACGATAACTTTTTCTCTCATAGACAATAACCTTTGCTCACATAAACTTATAACCTTTTTCTCTCATAAACGATAACCTTTTCTCCCATAAACTATAACCTTTTCTCTCATAAACTATAACCTTTTCTCCCATAAACTCTAACCTTTTCTCCCATAAACTACAGCCTATCAGACATAAACAATAACCTTTTCTCCCATAAACTATAACTTTTTCTCCCGTAAACTTTAACCTTTTCTCCCATAAACTATAACCTTTTCTCCAATAAACTATAACCTTTTTTCCCATAAATTATAACCTTTTTCTCCCATAAACTATAACCTTTTCTCCCACAAACTATTACCTTTTCTCCCATAAACTATAACTTTTTCTCCCATAAACTATAACCTTTTCTCCCATAAACTATAACCTTTTCTCCAATAAACTATAACCTTTTCCCATAAATTATAACCTTTTTCTCCCATAAACTATAACCTTTTCTCCCATAAACTATAACCTTATCTCCCATAAACTATAAAATTTTCTCCCATAAACTATAACCTTTTCTCCCATAAACTACAGCCTTTCAGACATAAACTATAACCTTTTCTCCCATAACTTTTTCCTACGGCCCCGAGCATTAGTTACTATAACAACAGTCAGCAATGGAGGATAACCCATATGGAATTAGAAATCAAACAGAAATTCGTAAGAGGAGGGAGTGGGGGGGGGGGCAGGGGGTGGGGGGAGATATATGCACACGTCACGACTCAGCAAACCTGTTTGTTTTGTGCAGTTATTTTTTTATTCAACGCAATCGCCTAGGTGTAAGAAAAAAATAGATAAAAATTTAAGATTGTTACTGGGCACCACAATCTAATCTCCAAGCGTTAGACCACAAGCACTCTCCGTTTATTTATTTATTTATTGTTGTTATTTCCCTGATTAGTTTATTTACAGAGACATTTTACCTATTTTTAGAATAATTTAATCTCTTTGGAAATTTCTTTAAAATGTTCATGCAGAGCTTTCCTAAATGAAAAAAAAATGGAAACATTTTTATTTGAAAAAATATATTTCACACTATTATTTGGCTGAGGTTCGTGAAATCCTCAGGATGTCCATGGAGAAACAGGAAATATGAGTTTCCGTTCAATCACGTGGACAACTATTTTTTCAGTTTTGTAGAAGGCAATGAAGTTGTAAACACAAGTAGAATCAAAATTAGAAGGTATAAACAGACGTTCAAAATAAAATTTTTCGCAACTGAGCTTTTATTTAAAAACTGACATTCATATCTCAACACTTTAAAACTGGTGATGGAACTGTCAAAGAAAAGGCAACACAAACAGTGGGACTAGCAAAGGAGTACGCAAGACAGCTTAAACAACACAGCACAGCACAACACAACACAGCACAGTACAGCCCAGTACGAGCAGTGACCAACACAAAAGTTGTCAACACAGAGTGATAAACTCAAAAGTGGGCAACACACAAGGGAGCACCACAAAAGTGGGCAACACAAAAGAGGGCACCACATAAATGGGCAACACAAAAGTAAAAGACACACACTAAACAGCGGAAAGTTAGCAACACAGACTGGACCACTCAACACAACAGTAGACAACGCAGAGAGAACAACAACACAATAAACATCAAACACCACGCCTTCAACTATCCATAGCAACCGCCCACCTGTTCCTCCTCCTGCTCACGAAGCTGATCAACTAGTGAACGAGGAAGGGCCAGATGAGGATGAAGATCCAGGTCCGGCTTCGTGAGTTGTTGAGCGGCCACCAGGAAGGGTGCCGGCCCTGGGAGCTGCCCGAGTTCTCACGGCTCCTACGACTCCTCTGCAACAAGGTCACGGCAAGGTCATTCGCATGGCAAGGTTATTTGCACCCGACCTACCTCCTGACCCCTTAACCTCCTTCTTCCATCACCCAAGGAGAGGGAGAGGGAGGGGGAGGGGGAGGGACAGGGGGAGGGGGGAGGGGGAGGGGGTTCTTTCCCTCTCCCCCTTCTATTTTATTTCATTTATTTACTTCTTATTTTTTACATGTTCATTGGCTTGGTGAGAACCCCCCTCCCGGCACACCCACTTCTACCCATTATATTAGTTCTGTCTGATTGATCGCAAAATAATGGGTGTGTCACTGAAGAGTGTACCTTTAAATACTCACAAATTATCTGATAGAAGTGCTCAAGAAAAACCACTTATCGTAGATAACAGTGTTTTACCTCAAACGATCATACGCTTATCAGTTCAAAGTTTCGTATTGTTTCAGGATTCAATCCGGTTAAAATGTAGGACAAAAAAATACAGACTGCAGGATTATGCTTCTGCTTACATCAAACAAAAGTTGCAGAAAGGAGCAAATTGACAAAAAATATTCTCAGAAGAGCTTAAGGGATACGCCTTCTAAAGGTTAGTGTGATCTTGAAAATAGAATTAAAAGCATGATGCAGATCGAACCCTATAAAATATTTCCCATAACATTTCTTCTTGACTAATTCTATCATAATATAAATGTGTGTAATGTTCTCAGTATTGTTAACAAGAGCAGAGAGGACCGCAAGAAAAAGAAAACAAGTTTGTCCAAGGACAAAGTCCCAGCTTACGAAAAGCAATAAAACCAATTCCAGCGTGCACGAGCAAGGGAATTTTTCTGATAAATTGGGCTTCAAAAGATGAGACGGCAAAGAGCTAGCCCAATAATTAATTTAGCACCGGACCAGAACATAGACCGATAAATACATACAAAGATTTCTTTTCCAGAAAAATGGGAAACAGATCTTTTGTATCTCTGGTAGACTGGATAGTCTGCCATAGATATGTTCAAACAACGCATAGTGCGCATATTTATGTAACTTGCTTTGATGCGCGGTTCTTATTCAGACAAGTGCGCGTGTTTATTTAATTTTTCGTAGATGCGCGGTTCCCATTTTGGAACAGTGCACATGTTTACTTAACTTGCGTTGATGTACGGTTCGCATTTCTGACGAGCGCCCAATTTTTTTTTTGCCTTTTGTGTGTGTGCGGTTCTTATTTCGGATCAATGCGCACGTTTATTTACATTGTGTTGATGTGCGGTTCTTATTTCGGATCAGTGCGCATGTTTATTTACCTTGTGTTGATGTGCGGTTCTTATTTCGGATCAGTGCGCATGTTTATTTACCTTGTGTTTATGTGCGGTTGTTATTTCGGATCAGTGCGCATGTTTATTTACCTTGTGTTGATGTGCGGTTCTTATTCCATACCAGTGCGCATGTTTATTAGTCCCCCGCCGGGGGACTATAGTTTGCGGGTTTGTCTGTCCGTCTGTCTGTCGACACCTTTTTTGTTAACACACTCAAGCCTACATTTTTCCACCGATTGTTAAGATATTGTATATATGGGTAGTACTGGAACGAACAAGGATCGGTATTGTAAATGAGCCATGTCGGCCAAAGGACATTGGCCCAGCTGAACCTCACAAATTTTCCCAATCCTTACTCAGTTGAATGAGTTTAACACACCCAAGCCTACGTTTTCACCGATTGTAAAGATATTGTGTCTATGGGTAGTACTGGAACAAACAAGGATTGGTATTGTAAATGAGCCATATTGGCCCAAGGACATTGCCCCAGCTGAACTTCACAAATTTTCCCAATCCTTACTCGGTCGAATGAGTTTGTTAACACACTCAAGCCTACATTTTTCCACCGATTGTTTAGATATTGTATCTATGAATAGTACTGGAACGAACAAGGATCGGTATTGTAAATGAGCTGTATCGGCCCAAGGACATTGGCCCAGCTGAACTTCAGAAATTTTCACAACTCTTACATACTGGAAGAGTTTGTTAACACACTCAAGCCTACATTTCTGCACCGATTGACAAGATATCTTAACTGTGAGTAGTATTAGAACCAACAAGGTTTGGTATCGTAAATGAGCCATGTAAGCCCAAGGACATTGACCCAGTTGAACTTCACAAATTTTCCCAATCCTTACTCAGTTGAATGAGTTTGTTAACACACTCAAGCCTACATTTCTGGATCTATTGTTGAAATCTTTTAGATATAGGAAGTATTGGAACAACAAAGGTCGGTATTGTAAATGAGCCCTGTCGGCCCAAGGACATTGGCCCAGCTGAACTTCAGAAATTTTCACAACCCTTACATACTGGAATGAGTTTGTTAACACACTCAAGCCTACATTTTTTGAAACAATTGCCAAATGTTATACACATAGGTAGTATGAATGGTAACAAGAATTGGTATTGTAAATGAGCCATGTTGGCTTAAGGACATTGGCCCAGCTGGAATTTTAAAATTCACGAACATGATACGAAGGGTTGTAGTCATACCTAACAAAATCAAATACCGGGATTGTACGCCGGCGGGAGACATAGTCAGTTTCACTGACCCACTTGTTTTACTTGCGTTGATGAGCGGTACTTATTTCGGACAGCCCAAGTTTTCTTAGGTTGCCTTGATACGCGGTTCGCATTTCGGACCAGCTTGCATGTTTATTTAACTTGCGTTGATGCACGGTGCTTATTTTGGACGTGTGCCTATGTTTATTTAACTTGCGTTGGTGCGCGGTTTGCATTTTGGACCAGTGTGCATGTTTATTTAACTTGCGTTGATGAGCAGTTCGAATTTCGGACCAGTGCGCATGTTTATTTAACTTAGTTGATGCGCAGTGCTTATTTTGGACCAGTGCAAATGTTTATTTAACTTGCGTTGGAGCGTGGTTCGCATTTCGAACCACTGCGCATGTTTATTTAACTTGCGTTGATGCGCGGTTCGAATTTCGGAGAAGTGCGCATGTTTATTTAACTTGCGTTGATGCGCGGTGCTTATTTTAGACCAGTGCAAATGTTTATTTAACTTACGTTGGCGCATGTTTATTTAACTTGCGTTGATGCAACGTGCTTATTTTAATCCAGTGTGCTTGCTTATTTAGCTTGTGTTGCTGTGCGGTTCGCATTTCGAACCAGCGCGCATGTTTTTTTTTTACCTTGTGTTGATGCGTGGTTAGCATTTTGGACCATTGCGCATATTTATTTAACTTCTGTTGATGATCGGTACTTATTTTGGACCGGTGCAAATGCTTATTTAACTTACGCTTAAGTGCGGTTCGCAATTCGGACCAGTGTGCATGTTTATTTAATTTGCGTTGATATCCGGCTCGCATTTCGGACCAGTATACCTGTTTCTTTAGGTTGCGTTGATGCGCATTTCGCATTTTGGGACAAGTGAGCAGGTTAATTTAACTTGCGTTGACGCGCGATTTGCGTTTCGGACCAGAACGCATGTTTATTTAAGTCCCGTCGATGCCCGACTCTTATGTCTATTCAACTTGCGTCGATTCATGGTTCTTTCTTCGGACCACTGCGCATGTTTATTTAGCTTGCGTTGATGCGCGGTTCTCAAATCAGACCACTGCGCATGTCTATTCAACTTGCGTCGATGCATGGTTCTTTTTTCGGACAAGTGCGCATGTTTGTTTAACTTGCGTTGTGGGCGGTGCTTATTTTGGACCGGATCGCATGTTTATTTAACTTCCGTCGATGCGCTGTTCGCATTTTAAGCCATTGCCCATGTTTATTTAACTTGTGTTGATGCGTGGTTTTCATTTCAGACCAGTGCGCATATTTATTTAACTTGCGTTGATGCGCGGTTCGCATTTTGGACCACTGCGCATGTTTATTTAATTTGCCTCGATGTGCGATTCACATTTCGGACCAGTGCGCATGTTTCTTTAGGCTGCGTTGATGCGCCGTTCGCATTTCAGACCACTGTGCATGTCTATTCAACTTACGTCGAAGCGTAGTTCTTTTTTCGGACCAGTGCGCTAATTATTTAACCTGCGTTGATGCGCGGTGCCTATTTTGGACCAGTTCGCATCTTTATTTATCTTCCGTCGATGCGCAGTTCAGACTTCGGACCAATGCGCATGTTTATTTAACTTGCATCGATGCGGAGTACTTAATTTGGACTACTGCGAATGTTTCTTTAACTTGCGTCGATGTGCGGTTGTTAAATCTGACTACTGCGCAAGTTCATTTAACTTGCGTTTATGCGCTGCAGGAGGAGATTCATGCAATTTTTTTTTCAAAAATTCCGAAAAAAATTCAAAAGTTTTCCAACTAACTCAAAAAGCACAAGCCGTATGCATGACCCCCTAGAGACGGCTCATATCGGAAATAAATGAAATCTAATAAAAACTGTAGGAGGAAATGCATTTTGAATTTTTTTCTTTAAAAATTCTCTCATCGACTAAAAAAGACAGGCCATATTCACGACACCTAAGCATGCCTCAGCCCCAAAATAAATGATGTTTGATCAAAACTGCAGGAGAAAATGCATTTGGAGGTATTTTTATCAAAAATTCCCCCCGAAATAAAAAATTCCCAAGTCTAGTCAAATAGCACAAGCCGTATGCGAGACCTACCTAAGGATGCCTCATAGCAAAAAATAAATGAAATCGGTTCAAAAATTCCCAAAAAATACAGAAATTGTCGGATCGACTAAAAAGCGCAAGTCGTATTCTCAACCTCTTAGGGATGCCGCAACCCCCCCCCCCCCCCCACCCAAAAAAAAAAAGAGGTTCAAAACTGCAGGGGGAAATGCATTTTGAAGATGTTTCTTCAAAAACTCCCTAAAATACAAAAATTGCCCGATCGACTAAAAAGCACAAGCCGTATGCACTCACACCAAAAATAAATGACATCGAATCAAAATTGTAGGAGTAGATGCATTTTGAATTATTTTCGAAATTTTTGCTTAAAAATTTCCCCAAAAATACAAACTAAAAAAGCATAAGCCGTATGCACGATCCTTTAGGGGTGCCTCATACCAAAAATAAATGACATCGGGTCAAAAATGTAAGAGGAGATACATTTTAAAATTTCTTTATAAAATCCCCCAAAATACAATAATTGTCCGATCGACCAAAAAAGTACACGCCGTATGCCGAACCCTTTAGGGGTGCTTCATACCAAAAATAAATGACATCGGGTCAAAAATGTAGGAGGAGATACATTTTTTTTTTAAATTCGCCAAAAATTCAAAAATCACCCGATCGACTAGAAAAGCACAAGCCGTATGCACGACCCCTAAGGGATGCCTCACACCAAAAATAAATGACACCGGATTAAAATTGTAGGAGGAGATGCACTTTGAAACAAAGTTTACTAAATAACTAACTAACTAACTAACGGACGCCATCCGCAGACCGATAGGAATACCCCAGCTTACGTGTAACGTAAACTGGGCTAAAAAACTTCTAAACTTTGAAACCGTTCACATCTCGAATATGTAATTGCACAGTGGTGGTGGTGGGGGGGGGGTTGGGGGTACTAATGGCTCCTACAGTTGCATTCCGAGCCGTGATCGGTTGTAGAGATTGGGGGTGGGGGTGGTCGTGACTGCATAGCCCCCTTTTCCTGTTCTTGGCAATCACAACAATGATGCAACGTTTGAAGAAGGCTGGCGTAACAGGCCAGCATCTCTCTCTCAAAAAAGGTTGTCATTTTAACTTTCTGTTCCAGATATATCGAAACTAATACAGGCGTCTTTATTTCAGTTAGAAGCAATGGCGCTGTCGATGAACCTTGCTGAAGAGCTTACCTGTCCGATACATCTTGAAATCTTGGAGAATCCCATGTCATTAAAATGCCTCCACAATTTGTGTCAAAAGGACGTAGATGAGATGATAGACGAAGATGGACTGCTTCAATGTCCCATCTGCCAGCGAGTCTCCCAGCAGAAGGATATCAAAAGAGATTTCCGCATACAAAAGCTGATCGACCTTCATCATGATCACACAAACAGGCTCAAAGATAAACAAGTATGTGAGTTGTGCGACGCCGAACCGGCAGTGGGAAAATGTCATCAGTGTGATATGTATATCGGTGACCGCTGTAAAAGAGGCCACACAAAGCAACCTACAACCAAAGCGCACCACATATACATGATAAGTGACATGAAAGCCGCAAGCGAGGAAAAGCTCCAAAGGGTTTTAACAGCCATGGAAGAGACAATTCAACAGTTTGATAATGCCAAGGCCAAGAAATTAGACGCCAATGCAAAAGCCAGCTCTCTTTTTTGTGACGCTGTTCGCAAAATAAATAACTCAAAAAAACAAATCATTAGCGAGATTAGAAAAGTCCATGAAAAACTTCGCCAAGAAGTTGAGAAGAAACGTGAGGAACAGACAAAAACCTTCGACTCCAGTATCGAATCCTTGGACATACATCGGGCCTCGTTTATTATGGATATGAAGGATATCAAGGACACGATGTCAGAGAACGACCAGCGGACACTCTTAAATGAAGCATTAATTAACGACATGGTGGACCAATCGAAACAAAGCCGGGACACGTTTTCAATGTTAATTAAATCAATGGAAGAAGATAATGAGGAATTAACAATAACAGTTCTACACGGAGACGAAACCATTAAAAAACTTAAGCAAATGCAGATTGCAATCTCTGACCAATCAAGTCACACACCAATATTAGAATGGGAATCTGTAGAGTCACATGCCCAGCCTTCACCAGGTCTCCCTTCAGAATTTAACATGGAACATTTTAGCTTAGAAAGATTTTCCAGGCTATCGGAAGACGTTGTTATGAATCGGGCTTCTCCTGGTCACTTTGTGGCAAGGAACCGAATTCCGATAGAAATCTCTGACCAATCAAGTCACACGAGCCTACCATTTGTAGTGTTAAGTGCCAAGCCTTCAGCAGGTCTCCCTTCAGAATTTAACATGGAACATCTAAGCTCAAAAGCAGTTGCCAAGGCAGTGGAAGGCGTTGTTTTGAATCGGGCTTCTTTCGGTGACTATGTGTCAAGGACACTTCAAGTGACAAAACTGTTCAAACGTAACCGTGGTAAATCCGTGAAGATTGCAAGCATAGACAATCAGATATGGATGGTGTGTGATACAAGTGACATAGATATTCTCAGTTACAGTAACACCGATTCAGTATGCAAAGTGAAGACTGTCTGGATACGAGAAAAGAGCTCCACGTGTGATGACGAGGACTGTGTGGTATTTGACGTACGCGCGGTGTCACAAGCCGCTAATGGCAGCGTTATTGTCGCGTGTGACGGTGTCAGGCATGAACATAAGCACAAGCCTCACAGGGACCTAGGGCTGGTGGTTGTCGCTACTGACGGCGTTATTAAGCACGTGATTGCTGAAGGCGGCTACTTGGATGTCGCGTGTGAGGATCAGTATGTGTATGGGCTGAGCTATAATAAGACTGTAACGTTACATCAATACGACAGCCGTGGGTGGTCGTGCATGAAACAAGTAGAGCTGCACGAGCATTACTACGACTTCTCCATCAGAAATAACATCCTGACCTTATCGAGAGTTTTCATGGATGCTGTAGACCGTTATGACCTGAGTAAAGACACATACTCACACCTCGGCAGAAGAGGAAGTGCTCCTGGTGAGTTCTCATGGCCATGTGTAGCCTGCAGCGATGCACACGGCCACGCCCTTGTTTGTGATTATTTGAATCACCGACTCCAGCTCTGCATGAACGACAACACGTGGCGCGTGCTCAAGCTCAGTGAGAAGATACAATTCCCTCAACACGCCACAGTGGATCACCTCGGTCAGCTGCTCGTTCTCACTAAAGACGGTCTAATCAAACTCACATAAGACGAGTTTCATTCCAAACGTTGCCATAGTGACGGAATCACCATAGAAAACTGAACGCAGCACTGCATATGACGACTGCAAGAAGAGCTGCAGATCCAAGTCTAAGTTAAAGAAACTGAATCATTCACCATAATTACACGGAGAATTTATCCTTCCGCGCATTGTGTAGAGTTTGGTACTTTCTATAGACGGCATCCACAAAGTACGTACGCATAGAAGATGGAGCTGGGGTGGAGGGGGAGGGGGAGGGGATGGCTTGTCAGTTGTAGATCAAAGTCTAAGTAAAACAAACTGAACCAGTCACTATAATTCCACGGAGAATTCAAACTTCTGTGCATTGTAAAGCGGTTGGTCCTTTCTAGAGGGCATCCAAAAAGCACGTACACATAGAAGATGCGGGCGGGGAGGGGGGAGGGGGGAGGGGATGGCTTGTCGCTGATCGCTGATCGCACGTTGTGACGTCACACATTATGATTACCTGAGTGAAATCGGCGAGTGGTGAGGGAGAAAGGGTTTGCTTACGTCATTATGGACGGCTCCCAAAGCAAACAGTTGCGTAAAGAAAAAAATATTCCTGATATGTATCTTTCTTATTTATGTACATTTTCTTTTTACTTTATTTAATTCGTAAAAGCACTTTTGACTTGTGGAAAAACTTCGACACAAAATAACTACTTAATTTTATACTTAGCAATTTAGTAATAAATCGATAATTTGTATGTAAATGCTTATGCGTGAAAATCGGCTATATATAACTACTCTGCTTTGTCAAATGACTTAAAGAAAACATCTTTTAGAAGTAACAGTAATACAGATAAAATCGGTTAATCGAATACCGAATAATGCCTAAGTCGGTTAACAGTATGCCAGTTTCATTTCATAGAAGTAACACAAATACACATGAAATCGGTTAATCGAATACCGGATAATGCCTAAGTCAGTTAACATTATGCCCGTTCCGAAGTTTCGTATAAATGTATTACATTTCACTTTAAAAGTACAGTTTATAATCACATAATCACTTTTATAAAAAGCTTGTATCATATATGGCGTTATAACCAAGAGTGCTAAACTGGAAAAAAAACTAATATGGGCCCAAACATTTATGTCGGGATACGGAATATGTCGTGATATCCGGCGTCGTTATAATGCCGTTATACTGTATTTTGGAAACGAATCAAATTCAAATCAAATTGAGAAACATGAGAACCTCTTTATGATGACATGGCTTATGACGACATGGCTTATAGCGACATGGCTTGTAACGACATGGCTTATAACGACATGTCGCCTGTAGCGACATCGCTTCCAATGTTTGCGTTATGGATGTGTAAAATAAAAATTACGAATCGATTTCTCTCATTTTGATAGCCCTGTCACATGATAACAATCTCAATCCCTCCTGCCCCCCCTCCTCCCCGACCGACCACCCCCCGCCCGACCCCCCCGTTCCTTCCACCATTCAGCACAGCAACCTTTTTGTACAACTTTATCCGTCTGCCCCCCCCACCACCCCCTCATGCCCAACTCACCGAGCAGATGCTCACTCATCTTCCTAATCCTCATCACACCCCCAAAATCGCCCCCTCCCCCTCCCCAACCGTAACCTCTTTCCAGACTTCACAACACCAAAAGAAATGCATTGTTTGACATCAGTATAAGCCCGGTTTATAATTTTTCACCATCCAATCGCAATGCCCCTCCCTCCCCCTCCACCCCATCTCCCCTCCCCCTCCCATCTCCCGGCCCCCTCCTCCCTCCCCGCCCCCTCCCAGCCCCTTCCCACCTCCCAGTCCCTCCTCCACCTCCCCGCCCCCTTCCACATCCCCGCCTCTCCTCGACCTTCTCCCCCTGCCCCCTCCCTGTCCCCTCCCACCTCCCCGTCCCTCAACCCAAGGCCAATCACAGGCAAGTAACCAGCCATTTCCTGGACCAAAAAATGACTAAATGTATCTGATATCACATTTATTTCATTTACAAAAATTCAAAGAGTCATTCAACATTCTTACGCACGGGTTTTTCTTACAATTATATATAGCATCGTCCAAATCTGCTCCATCGCAAAACTGTTGTGTCATGATGCACTTGATTACGACAATACAGACTAGCTACAATGTAGTCACGTGAGTCAATGCAGAGTCACGTGATCTTATGCAGGTCATGTGATTCAACAAGTCTTCGATGACCGCTCGATCTGTCCGTGATGACGTCATCTAGACTATGTCATCGCCGCCTGTAGAACGAAAAATAATATATTTCTTTTTAAATCATGTCTTTGGCTCGAAACTTTTTTTCTGCTGTGTTTAATAAAGCTATTCTAGTTTAAATGCAAAAACTGAAACAGAAAAGATAGATTAAAAAAAAAAGGACTAGATTCATATTACATTTCCCAGAAAATATCATAAAATACATGACAAGCTTCATCAAAATAACTGATAATCGAAATTTAAAATTATTCTTATCATTATTATTATTACCATTATTATTATAATTATTACTATATTAATTATTATTGTTATTATTATTATAATAATTATTATTATTACTATTATTACTATTATCTTAATTATTATTATTATTTAGAATTAATTGTTCATGATGTTCTTTTCCTTTTCCAGTACACAAACATAGCGCACGATTTTGGTGAACGTATATCATATATACACTGTTAAGAATTTTATCTTAGAATTACAGAAAAGAATTTCCTCTTTTTTAGAAATAGAGTACGTTCATGTTGACTGATCCACCACCGCCATCAATTAAACGGTCTCGTACAATATTGAGTCATCACTGACATAACATTTGATTACTTTCATATCTATCAACAATAACGGATTTTTGTGATTATAATCCAGTATTTTCCGACTTTAAATCACAGCATCTACAATTCGTAGAGCAATAAAATGAATTGCAATTTACAGCCGTTTTCTTTCACTATCTTTTATTTTCTTATATATATTATATTATATATTATATATATATATATATATTTAATAATTTTCCCCAAACAAATCCTTCTTTTGAGCATTTTAAATTCTTGTCTCAATTTTACAGAAGAAACAAATTGCTGTCTATAACCTTTCCTCCCATAAACTATAACCTTTTCTCCCATAAAGTACAACTTTTCCTCCAATAAACTATAACCTTTTCTCCAATAAACTATAAATTTCCCTCCCATAAACTATAACCTTTCCTCCCATAAACTATAACCTTTTCTCCCATAAACTATAACCTTTTCTCCCCATAAACTATAACCTTCGGCCCCAAGCATTAGTTACTATAGCAACAGCCAGCAATGGAGGATAACCATATGGAATTACAAATCATACAGACATTCTTAAGAGTTGGGAGTGGGGGGGGGGGCAGGCGGTGGGGCGGGGGGAGATATATGCACACTTAACAACTCAGCAAACCTGTTTGTTTTGTGCAGTTATTTTTTATTCAACGCAATCGCCTAGGTGTAAGGAAAAAAATAGATAAAAATTTAAGATTGTTACTGGACACCACAAGCTGATCTCCAGGCGTTAAACCACAAGCACTCTCCGTTTATTTATTTATTTTTTGTTGTTATTTCCCTGATTAGTTTATTTACAGAGACATTTTACCTATTTTTAGAATAATTTAATCTCTTTGGAAATCTCTTTAAAATGTTCATGCAGAGCTTTCCTAAATGAAAAAAAAAAATGGAAACATTTGTTTATACAAAAAAATAGCAAGTACAATTTTTTAAACCTAGATTAAGTCCAACATATTCCACACCATTATTTGGCTAAAGTTCGTGAAATCCTGAGGATGTCCATGGAGAAACAGGAAATATGAGTTTCCGTTCAATCGCGTGGACACCTATTTTTTTCAGTTTTGTAGAAGGCAATGAAGTTGTGAACACAATTAGAATCAAAATTAGGAGGTATAAACAAACGTTCAAAATAAAATAAAATAAAATTGTTCGCTACTGAGCTTTCATTTCAAACCTGACATTCATATCTCAACACTTAAAAAATGGAACTGTCAAAGAAAAGGCAACACAAACAGTGGGACTAGCAAAGGAGTATGCAAGACAGCTTAAACAACACAGCACAACACAACACAGCACAACACAGTACGAGCAGTGGACAACACACAAGTGGTCAACACAAAAGTGGGCACCACAAAAGTAAAAGACACACACTAAACAGCGGAAAGTTAGCAACACAGATTGGACCACTCAACACAAGAGTAGACAACACAGTGAGAACAACAACACAACAAACATCAAACACCACGCCTCAGGTATCCATAGCAACCGCCCACCTGTTTCTCCGCCTACTCAACCAGTGAACGAGGAAGGGCCAGAGGAGGATGAAGAACCAGGTCCGGCTCCGTGAGTTGTTGAGCGGCCACCAGGGGGAGTGCCGGCCCTGGGAGCTGCCCGAGTTCTCTCGGCTCCTACGACTCCTCTGCAACAAGGTCACGGCAAAGGTCATTCGTATGGCAAGGTCATTCGCATGGCAAGGTCATTCGCAGCCGACCAGCTGCCTCCTGACTCCTTAACTCCCTTCTCCCATCACCCAAATGCCGCGATTTAGAGGAGGGGGAGGGAGAGGGAGAGGGGGGAGGGGGAGGGAGAGGGGGGAGGAAGAGGGGGAGGGGGGTTCTTTCCCTCTCCCCTTCTATTTTATTTTATTTATTTACTTATTATTTTATTATTAGTATTTATTTTTTAATTTTCAACTGCCTTCACTTGACTTTTAGCAATGCTATTTTCTTCTTTTCACGATGTCATAATTATCTGGCTTTGAGCTACTCTCATTGAATTGAGTTGTTCAGTGCACCCCCACCCCCTACCCCCACCCCACCTTCCCCCGCTACTTGCTTGGCTCTGAGCCACTGTCAGTGCCTCCAGCGTGGTCAGTGCCCCCCTCTCCCCCCTCCTCCCCCCTGCTGCTTGCCTGGCTCTGAGCCACTGTCAGTGCCTCTTGCGTGGTCAGTGCCCCCTCTCCTCTCCCCCCCCCCCCGCTGCTTACCTGACTCTGAGCCACTGTCAGTGCCTCCAGCGTGTTCAGTGCCCCCCTCTTCCCCCCCCCCGCTACTTACCTGACTCTGAGCCCCCTGTTAATGCCTCTAGTGTGTTCAGTGCCCCCCTCTAACCCTCCCCCTCCCCTCCCCCCCCCGCTACTTACCTGACTCTGAGCCACTGTCAGTGCCTCTAGCGTGTTCAGTGCCCCCTCTCCCCCTGCTCCTCCCCTTCTCCCTCCCCCTGTTCCCCTCCTCCCCCCCCCCCGCTACTTACCTGACTCTGAGCCACTGTCAATGCCTCCAGCGTGTTCAGTGCCCCCCTCCCCCTCCCCCCCCCCGCCACTTACCTGACTCTGAGCCACTGTGAGTGCTTCCAGCGAGTTCAGTGCCCCCCTCTTCCCCCTCCCCCCCGCTACTTACCTGACTCTGAGCCCCTGTCAATGCCTCTAGTGTGGTCAGTGCCCCCCTCTAACCCTCCTCCCTCCCCCCGCTACTTACCTGACTCTGAGCCACTGTCAGTGCCTCTAGCATGTTCAGTGCCCCCTCTCCCCCTGCTCCTCCCCTTCTCCCTCCCCTGTTCCCCTCTTCCCCCACCCCGCTACTTACCTGGCTCTGAGCCACTGTCAGTGCTTCCAGCGTGTCCAGTTCCCCCTCTCCCCTCTCCCCCCCTCCCCGCTACTTATCTGACTCTGAGCCACTGTCAGTGCCTCTAGCGTGTTCAGTGCCCCCTCTCCCCCTGCTCCTCCCCTTTTCCCTCCCCCTGTTCCCCTCCTCCCCCTACGCCGCTACTTACCTGGCTCTGAGCCACTGTCAGTGCTTCCAGCGTGTCCAGTTCCCCCTCTCCCCCCTCCCCGCTGCTTGCCTGACTCTGAGCTACTGTCAGTGCCTCTAGCGTGTTCAGTGCCCCCCTCTCCCCCTCTCCCCCTCCCCCCACTTACCTGACTCTGAGCCACTGTCAATGCCTGTAGCGTGTCCAGTGCCCCCCTCTCCCCCCTCCCCCGCTACTCACCTGACTCTGAGCCACTGTCAGTGCCTCCAGCGTATTCAATCGCGTCAGCACACTGTTCATGTCCTGCTGTAGCTGGACCAGGGCCGTTGCGATCTGTTGCGTCACTTCCGGTCGGTTGGGCGGGGGGTCGTTGCCGCCCCCACCGCCGCCCGCACTTCCGCCCCCCGCCGATAGCAGATGGGAACGCCCTCCCGTGGCTTGCGATAGCATCCCGACTCCTGCAGTCAAGGAAATTTGTCACAAAAATTGCCTCATTTGGAACCTCTGGTATACACAGCCCCTCCTCCTCCCCCCTCCCAACCCAAGATCTTTTGCAATGCAGTAGATTCTACAGAATTCAGCTACTCAATGAAGAATTTCGTTCTCAACGCATTACCTGCTTGGTAACTAGCTTCTGTGTGACTGATTTGACTACTTACTTCAAGGCTAGTCTAATCTGATTATCTACTTCAAGGCCAGATTCTATGTGACTGATTTGACTAATTCAGTATTCAGTACGACTAATTTGACTGCCTGCTTGTTGTCTAGAAAACGGTATGACTAGCTTGACTACCTGCTTGGTGACTAGATTCTAGATGACTGATTTGACTACCTGCTCTATGATTAGATTCTGTGTGACTACTCTGACTACTGTTTGTTGACTAGATTCTGTATGACTGATTTGACAGCCTGTTCGTTGACTAGCTGTACGACTGATTTGACTACCTGTTTGTTGACTAGATTATGTATGACTGATTTGACTACCCGCTTGGTGACTAGATTCTGTGTGACTACTCTGACTACCTGTTTGTTGATTAGCTGTATGACTGAGTTGACTACCAGTTTGTTGACTAGATTATGTATGACTGATTTGACTATCCGCTTGGTGGCTAGATTCTGTGTGACTGCTCTGACTATCCGTTCGTTGACTAGCTGTGTGACTGATTTGACTACCTGTTTGTTGACTAGATTCTGCGCCAGAGTTGGGCGGCACCCGTGACGTTGCACCAGGCTGTGCCTCCCCTGCCCCACGGGCCGATTTGCCCTGAGCCCGTCGCCAACCCCTAAAAACATAGCATACGAAATGGTTGATCCACTTCACATAATCGAAAAATACAATACACTGTGAGTTGTAGAAACAAGCTCTTGTAATTTTCGGCAAATATTTTTAAATTCCAAAATGGGATATCTGAAAGTCTGATATCCCTAAAAGAAGACAGTTGGAAATGAACCAGTTTTTCGTTGCTATGACACTTTCCGTTGCTATGCCACACGCATTCTCGTTCCTGTTATACACACACTCCGTCGTTGCTAAGGCCTACACTGACCCGTTGCTAAGGTCCGCAAACGAGCGCTGCGTGAAGACTGAGCTCTGGCTCCTGTCCGTCATAACGGGTGGGGCCATGAATTCACTCATCCCTTCCGCCGGCGATAGGAGGCCGGAACTGTTGCTATGGCTACACAGATCAACAAAGCTATTTTCTCATCAAATGATTTGAGGGGTGTTGGGGGGGGAGGGGTGGGGGGGATAGATAGCAAAATACTAATTTCCAAGTTACTTTTATTGTCAAGTTACATTCACTTTCAAGTTACTTTCACTTTCATGTTCCTCACTTTTATTGTCAAGTTACATTCACTTTCAAGTTACTTTCACTTTCATGTTACTTTCATTTTCAAGTTACTTTCTTTTCTTAGTTGATTTTCCACCAAACAAAACCTCTGCCCACCCAACACAATCCATGCCCATACAACACAATCTCTACACACTCAACACAATCTCCGCCCATCCAACACAATCTCTACACACCCAACACAACCTCCGCAAACACAACACAATCTCTACACACTCAACACAACCTCCGCCCATCCAACACAATCTCTACACAGTTAGAACAACCTCCCCGTATCTAACTCAACCTTCTGACATTCAGCACAAACCTCAAATATTCAACACAACCTCCATCCACCTGACACAACCTTCTCAAACACAACACAACCTCCTTACATACAACACAACCTCCTCACACATTGCACAACCTCCTTACATACAACACAACCTCCTTACATCCAACACAACCTCCTCACACACAATAAACACAAACCCCACCTGACACCATACTGGCTGGAGTAGCTGACATTGTATGGCAGGCCGCTGGTTGGCGGCTGGTTGGCTGGATGCCGGTGGTAGGTGTGATCCGATTGGTCGGCGGGCTCCATCTCTTCAAAATCCTCCACATTCGCCCTCTGTTTAAGCAAGCAAACCGCGACTCCAGGGTGCAAGCCCATATATTCCCCACAGGCCCCCAATCAGTTAAACACGGCCATAAATAGTTGAAATTTTTCAAGTCCAGCTGGTCTATTTTCCCTGGACGAACCTGGCCCATTTACAATACCGATCTGTGTTTGTTCCCATAGAAGCTACATACCAAGTTTCATTAAAATCCTTGCAGGAATTTGGAAGTTACCGTGTTAACAAGCTCGTGATGACAGACAGACAGACCGACCGACACACGGTCGGTCGCATATATTCCCTGTGGGGAATAAATTACTGTCATTACAAGTAAGTATTTGTAAAACACACGCAGGCCCCAACCGCCCCCGAAATTCATAGGACGGACAGACAGACGGACGGACACCCCAAACCTATAGGCCCCAATCCGAAGGGTTGGGGCCTAATTATCACACTACATTATTATAATTTAGTGAGGAAATGGGGGAGGGAAGGGGGTGGGGGAGGGGGGGTAAGGGGTATGATCTTTGCTTAACCTGAGACTGTGGCGAGTCGGACGTATCACAGAACTCGTCCCCCTCGCTGTCACTCTCCGGTGTTGCGCCACCTGGCGGGGATTCTAACAGGCCCTCTGGCGGTGCTTCTAGAGGACTCCCTGCGCCACCTAGCGTGAATTCTACCGCACCGTTCAGGTGTCCACTTTCTCCTACATCAGATAAAATACTGTCACCATCGAACCATCAAATGCTGTCACCATCCAACCCCCTGTCAACATCTCTGCCAACTTACATTTGCACCAATTTCCAAGTCAACTTTTTACATGATAAATCCTTCTCTTTGAAGAAAACCACCTGCAATATTTAAATTACGATTTTCTCTCCTGGCACCAAATCACTTATATGTATTAATAAGACTTTCACCGCTGCTACTAAATGAATTATAATGTGAAGATTTTCTCTGCGTATTGTTAAGATTTACTCTGCCAATATTAAGACTTTCTCTGCGAATGTTAACATTTTCTCTGCGAATGCTAAGATTTTCTCTGCGTATTGTTAAGATTTTCTCTGCCTATTGTTAAGATTTTCTCTGTGAACGTTAAGATTTTCTCTGCGCATTGTTAAGATTATCTCTGCGAATTTTACGTTTTTTCTCTCCGAATGTTACGATTTTCCTCTGCTACATACCAGACTTCAACTGTATTGACTGCGACAACGTTTGTGCCGTTGAAATGTCATTGTGGATGACGTCACCGCGTTGGTCATACGTATCTCCCACACCTGCACACGAAGTCAACGCAAACTACGGTCTACTGGCTAAAAACACTAGCTTTAAAACGGTATCTCTCTCTCTCTCTCTCTCTCTCTCTCTCTCTCTCACCCTCTCTCTATCACACTCTTTCTCTCACTCTCTCATTCTATCACTCTCTCTCTCACTCACTCTCTATCACTCTCTCGCTTTTCCTCTCTCTCTCTTATCTCTCTCTCTCTCTCTCTCTATTACTTTCTATCTCTCTTCCTCTCTTTCTTATCTCTCTCTCTCTCTTCCTCTCTCTCTCTCTTCCTCTCTCTCTCTCTCTTATCAATCAGCCCCCAACCGGGGACTCAGGCTCTGTCGGGACGCTGTAACTCAACTAAAGTCCCATATATTGAAAACGATATACAGCCGGGACCATTAATCGGGCAAGGTGGTGGGAGGAGGGTACGCTTATAGATCAAGATGGGAACACCTGTGAAAGGGAATCAGTTTTTTAATAAAATCTCTTTTTATAGTCCCTTGATCAGGGTATCTGTGGAACTGACTTGTACCTGCCGTTTCATGTGACCTTTGACCTTGACCTTCCGTTGACCTCAATGATAGATCATCTTCAGTCCCGGAATGGTCCTCCACGCCACTGGAATGGTCACCATTTCCATTGGGAATGGAGCCATTTGGTTTCGGTGATTTCTCTTTTCGGTCTACAAGTTCGTAGAAATTGTCCAGTTTTTGGACGAAGTCCTGTACCATGGCTGTGTGGGGCATTGCCTCTACGATCTGTAAAACGTCAATCAAATTACTCATCACTAAAAGGCGTGACCTCTACGATCTGTAAGCGTCAATCAAATTACTCATCACTAAAAGGCGTGGCCTCTACGATCTGTAAACGTCAATCAAATTACTCATCACTAAAAGGCGTGGCCTCTACGATCTGTAAACGTCAATCAAATTACTCATCACTAAAAGGCGTGGTCTCTACAATCTGTAAACGTCAATCAAATTACTCATCACTAAAAGGCGTGGCCTCTACGATCTGTAAACGTCAATCAAATTACTCATCACTAAAAGGCGTGGCCTCTACGATCTGTAAACGTCAATCAAATTACTCATCATTAAAAGGCGTGGCCTCTACGATCTCTAAACGTCAATCAAATTACTCATCACTGAAAGGCGTGGTCTCTACGATCTCTAAACGTCAATCAAATTACTCATCACTAAAAGGCGTGATCTCTACCACTTGTACATGTCAATCAAAAGCCATCAGGCAGTTTGGGGGCGTGGTCTCTACAATCTATAACCGCCTATCAAAATCAACGAGTTGTCAAAGGCGTGGCATCCCCTAACTACAGATGTCAATCAAACTCAAACCAGAACGATAGTAACCGCTGATTCAATCATATTTATTATTATTATTATTATTATTATTATTATTATTACTATTATTATTATTATTTTGTATTTAAACAAAAGACAAACATTTCATATCATTTAGAACATTTGATTTCTGCTGCATCTACCAATAAGTTATCGATTACTTTCTCAAGCCAGCAAATGCGTAGTGACAAAATTTTTTTCTTCACTTGGGAGTTCAAAAGAAGTGAAGTTTTAGACTTGAAAGAGGATTACTTATCGTGAGTTATTGATCTCCCCCTCCAACCCCCTCCCCCGGCCGAGTTTAGATGTTAAATAGCAACATTCTAGCCACCAAGAAAAACTAGAGCGGCCAGTGCACACCGACAACGGTGTACCCGGATATACTGAACCCAATTACCACACATGGCACTTCAGTTTACCAGAAAGCAGCCTTACAAACGAGGTAGGGGAGGCAGAGAGGCGGGGGGGGGGGGCGGGGACGGGAACGCAGGCACGGACGAGATGCTTCGAGTACTGGCCTTTCAGATGGATGCCATTTAGGGTAATTTTTGCAGGACATGCATAACTCTATAGTGTTCATAAAACCGCTAGTATAGAAATGGCATGAGCGTTTTTTCAAAGTTGATTAATCAGTTTTATATACGCTACTTTCTTTTAATTTAAATAAGGCAAGCAAAAATTTACCACCCCCCTCCACCTCCCCCGCCCCCTCTCCGGTTTCAACACAAAAAGTCCTACACTCAGATGGGTTCAGCTTCAATTTCTATTGTGCCCAAATACCCAAGTGAGATTGAAACTATGTGCTGAACAAACGATGTAAGAGTACCATCACTTTTTTAGGTCCCGTAATTCCTAGGTTCATTTTGGTGGGAGAAAAGGGTGGCAATATGGAGGGGGCGGTGGGGGGGGGAGGGGGCAGGCGAATAATGTACCGTGCCCGTATCACTACTAGACAATCCCGCCGAAATGCAGGAACTATTAATTCACCAGTAAATACAAACTCGAACTCAAGCCAAGCAAAGTAAAGCTAGTGAGATTTAAGTACTCGATAGATAAACTCAAGCTAAGCAAGAAAGCATTAGTAAGACTTAAGTATGCGGTTAGAAAGACACGCCAGCATTATCGTCTGCTACTGTGATCTGTTGTCTGTTTACCTCCTCTTTATTGTACCCGTTGTGGTACTTCTCGCCAAGTACCTTTTTTAGTTCTTCCACATACTTAAGCATGGCTTGCTCACGTGACATATCTCCCAGACGGCTCCAGGCGTCCCTGCAATGCAGAGAGACACACACACACCGTGTCACGTGATGTCATCGAACGTGATGTTTTACCGATATGACTGGTTTTGCGCTTGGAAACAGTTATATATTACTCAGTACACGAGATGTTTCACATGTTTAACTAGAGCCTCACTTCGCTAGCGAAATGTTAAACACTTGACAAAAATTAAAACGCAAAAATACTTCCTTCAATGGGTTATTTCTTGAATAATATATTGCAAACAACACGTCTTTATAAGCCGAGTAGTGTTTGGTTTTTGTTGACTTAAGGTTTTATTGACTGATCTAGCATACGCCTTGTTATCTATTTACGCAGTGGGAGCTCGCACAAAGCTCACTGAGCAACTGTGTGTGATGTGGGTTAAATGCTACGCATTTACTTGCAAAAATACACTCTTTTTACATGGCGTTTTAACAAAGAAAACGAAGTCAAGGACGAAAATAAAAAGTGACATGCACATGTTCAGATCAAGCTTTTCATAAGTCCCAAGTTTCATGGTCGTAGAGCCTATAGTGTCGGAGGAGAAGAAGACACAAAAAATCGGAAAAAGTGTCAAGAAGAAAAAAAAGGACGAATTTTGCTCGCACAAATTCATATAACTCTTGCAAGCCAAAGGCTTGTCAAGTGTTAAAACTATACCACAGTAACATTAGTTTTGAAAACATGATTTTTATAACTCTATTAATTAAATGTGCAATTGTTAGGAGAAAAACAAATGTAATATGGAGACCCTATTGTAAAAAAAAGAAAGAAAAAAAACAAAGCAAAGGTACATAAAAACTTTTGCAGGGAAGGGGGAGTCTTACCACTTGGCCTTGCCGACAACATCCCAGGAGGCGGGTCTAGAACTCGTGCACGGACCGTTATTGGCTTGTTTGAAGTAGGCATAGAACTTGAGCATAAGCCCGTGGGTTGGCTGGAAGGCACCTGATTTGACAGCAGAAGCTGTAGGATGAAAACAGAACCAAAAAAAAACAAACAAAGAAAACATAAAGCCAATAACCACTACACACATAAAACATGCAGATAAAAATAGTTAGCTGACAGTGTGCTCCAAATGGGTACAGCATGCGAGTTATAAAGTGAAATTTAAAAGTTAAACACTTGGACATCAATAGCACAAAAGCAAACATGCAAACGAGCAACAACAAAAAAAAGCCGTATGAAATGGGGAATTCCTTGCACAGAAAAAAATACAACCCATAGCATACAAACTATCGCCGTCCAAAAATTCGATTTTACCAATGGTAAGATTTCATACCTGAGCGGCACATCCTCATTAGCCAATATTTTTCCAGGGGCGATTCATTTGAGTTGATGTTGTTAAGAAAGAGGTGCAAAACGTCAAGAAACTGCTTGTAAAGTATCAAATAATAAAAATAAATCAAAACTCCACATAAGACGAACACTGGAGACTGTTATTCGAAATAGTAAAAGCCATAATAGGGTGCATAAATAGCAAACGTGTAATGCAAAGCCGATTTGGATATCTATCAACACAGCTATGCACAAAAAAGTTCACGTTACGTCAAGTGTATCACATTAAAAAGTAACAAAAAATTGCATGATTTTAATATGCGCATCAATGTAAATGCGTAGATTTATACAAGTTCTTCCTTTTAACCTTTATCTATCCAAAGTAGTTAAGAAAATAATGATAAATAAATAATGACAATATATGAGAGAACTAAGATATTTCCATTGCAAGAAATTTCATTAACTTGAAATTTTATTCCATTTTAAATGCGGCGTAAAATTTAAGCCGCGTAAATGAGACAAGATATACGTTTTTGCTAAACGACATCATATCATTTTTTTTAATTTGAAAGACTGAATGTCGAAAAAATGTACCTTTTAAAAATTATTTTACATATTATTCAGTACCGTTAAAAGCCAACTTGTGAATGTGTTTTTGGCCAAGTGGAATTTTGTTAATTTTTCCAGTTTTTTCTATCGTTTTCTTTATATTATTATCATAACTGAATTCAGTCGAAACGCAAAATCTTTTTCGAGAAAGTCTAAGAAATAATCCGCTTATTTTTTCCCCTTGTCATTCGGAGGTTCGCCTACCAGTCTATTACTTTTTTGAAGTTTGGCAAAAACTGGAATGAATGGTAGTGAATGGTAGTAAATAACTGAATTGTCAAACTAATCATTTCTCTCTAATCTTCTTTTTCAAATGGTTATAAAATTTTAATCGAAAGTTTCTTAGGTGCTTCTCCACCTGGACTTTGTTTTTTTTTTTTGCAAACGACAAAAAAAATCCCGAAATAGTGGAATTTTAAAAATTTTTGTAAAATTGTGTAAATATCGGTAAATACGTGAACCGTCAAAACCCAACCTTTCCAACATCCCTTTTCGGGTAGCTTCCAAAATCGAATTAAATGCAATTTACATACTTCATTTTTTTGCCTTAACAGTATTTCATAGTTTTTCTCTCTTTCCATGTTTGGTAACTCGGCTGGGTCATGTCCTTGGACATGCTCGATAAAATATCCATCCGCTCTGTGTTTGAACTCCTCAAGAGGGTCAGCTGGTTCATAACAACATGGATCTGTGATCGTAATTTCACGGCGGCATGTGAAAGTATTTTTGATGAAACTTGACGCGAGTGAGCTTTCTGGAGCTGATTAGAATTGAGGACTTGAATTTTCACCGAAGTCACGGCTTTACGGATTTAGATTACAAAATGTTCATTGGCTTGGTGAGAACCCCCTCCCGGCATACCCCACTACCACCAATCATGTTATTTCTTTCTTATTGATCCCAAAATAATAGGTGTGTTACTGAAAAGTGTACATTGAAATACTCACAAATTATCTGACAGAAGTGCCCAAGAAGAACCATTTATCGTAGATAACAGTATCGTAACTCAAACGCTTATCAGTTTAAAGTATCTTATTGTTGCAAGATTCAATCTGGTTAAAATTTAGGACTAAAAATACAGACTGCAGGATTATACATCTACTTATATGAAACAAAAATTCCAGAAAGGAGCAAATTGACAAAAAAGAGAGATATTATCTCAAGAGCTTACGGGACAGAGATATTATGACAAGAGCTTAAGGGATACGCCTTTTAAAGGATAGTGTGAACTTGAAAATAGAATTGAAAGCAGGATGCAGATCGAACCCTTTAAAATATTTCCGTGACATTTCTTCTTGACTAATTCTGTAACAGCATAAATGTGTGCAAGGTTCTCAGTATTGTAAACAAGAGTAGAGAGAACCGCAAAAAATTGAAACTGTTCCAATTTCGAATATGTAATCGCACGGTGGGAGGTGGGAGAGAGAGTTGAGGGTACAAATGGCTCCTACGGTTGCATTAAGAGCCGAAACGGGTAGTGGAGATTGGGGAGATGGGGGATGGTCGTGACTGCATAACCCCCTTTTCCTGTTCATGGCAATCACAAAAATGATGCAACGTTTGAAAAAGGCTGGCGTAACAGGCCAACATCTCTCTCTCAAAAAAGGTTATCATTTTAAGTTTCTGTTCCAGATATATCGAAACTAATACAGTTGTCTTTATTTCAGTTAGAAGCAATGGCGCTGTAGATGAACCTTGCTGAAGAGCTTACCTGTCCGATACATCTTGAAATCTTGGAGAATCCCATGTCATTAAAATGTCTCCACAATATGTGTCAAAAGGACGTAGATGAGATGATAGACGAAGATGGACTGCTTCAATGACCCATCTGCCAGGGAGTCTCCGAGCAGAGGGATATCAAAAGAGATTTCCGCATACAAAAGCTGATCTACCTTCATCATGATCACACAAACAGGCTTAAAGATAAACAAGCATGTGAGTTGTGCGACGATGAGCCAGCAGTTAGAAAATGTCATGAGTGTGATATGTATATCGGTGACCGATGTAAAAGAGGCCACACAAAACAACCTACAACCAAAGCGCACCACATATACATGATAAGTGACATGAAAGCCGCAAGCGACGAAAAGCTCCAAAGGGTTTTAGCAGCCATGGAAGAGACAATTCAACATTTTGATGATGCCAAAGAGAAGAAATTAGATGCCAATGCGAAAGCCAGCTCTCTTTTTTGTGACGCTGTTCACAAAATAAATGATTCAGAAAAACAAATCATTAGCGAGGTTAGAAAAGTCCACGAAAAACTTCGCCAAGAAGTTGAGAAGAAGCGTGAGGAACAGACAAAAGCCTACCACTCCAGTATCGAAACCTTGGACACACATCGGGCCTCGTTTAATCAGATATGAAGGTTATCAAGGACACGATGTCAGAGAACTACCAGCGGACACTCTTAAATGAAGCATCAATTGATGACATGGTAGCTCAGTCAAAACAAAGCCAGGACACGTTTTTAATGTTAATTAAATCAATGCAAGAAGAGAATCAGGAATTAACAATAACAGTTCTACACGGAGACGAAACCATTAAACAACTTAGGCAAATGCGGATAGCCATCTCTGACCAATCAGGTCACAGGAACCCACAAATGACAAGTAACACCACAACGAAAAATGTAGCATCAGATGCCAAGAAATCATCACGTCTCCCTGAAGCAAATCCCCTGCCAGTTCCTCCAAAACTTTACATGCAACAACCAGATGAGATAACGCAAAGCTTACAAACAGTTTCCAAGGCATCGGAAGACGCTTTTGTGAATCGGACTTCTTTTGGTGACTATGTGTCAAGGACACTTCAAGTGACAAAACTGCTTAAATGTAACCGTGGTGAATCGGAGAATATTGCAAGCATAGACAATGAGATATGGATGGTGTGTGAAACAGGTGACATAGATATTTTCAGATACAGTGACCACGATTCAATATGCAAAGTGAAGACACTTTAGACTAAAGAAAAGACCTGGATACGAAAAGGTGTGGAATACATAGCACGGGCGGTGTCACAAGCCGCTAATGGCAGCGTTATTGCCGTGTGTTACGGTGTCAGTGATGAACACGAAGACAAGCCTCACAAGGACCTAGGACTGGTGGCTGTTACTACTGACGACGTTACTAAGGACGTGATTGCTGAAGGTTGCTACTGGGATGCCGCCTGTGAAGATCAGTATGTGTACGAGCTGAGCAATAAGACTGTAACGATACATCAACGCGGCAGGAGCGGGTGGTCGTGCATAAAACAAGTACAGTTGCACTCGAATCACTACGACTTCTCCATCAGAAATAACATCCTAACCTTATCGAATGTTTTCGTGCATGCTGTAGACCGTTATGACCTGAGTAAAGACACATACTCATTGCCACGTGTAGCTTGCAGCGATGCACACGGCCACGTCCTTGTTTGTGATTATTTGAATCACCGACTCCAGCTCTGCATGAACGACAACACGTGGCGCGTGCTCAAACTCAGTGAGAAGATAGAATACCCACGACACGCCACAGTGGATCACCTCGGTCAGCTGCTCGTTCTCACTGAAGAAGCTCTTTTCAAACTCAAATAAGACGAGTTCATCCCAGACGTTGCCATAGTGACATAATCACCATAGAACACTGAACGCAGCATTCCATATGACAACTGAAAGAAGAGTTGTAGATCCAAGTCTAATTAAAACAAACTGAACCATTCACTATAAGTACACCGAGAAATCATTCTTCTGTGCGTTGTAAAGCCTTTGGTCCTTTCTATAGAGGGCATCCACAAAGTACATAAGCAAGGAGGTGGGGCTGGGGTGGGGTGGAGAGGGAGGGGAATGGCTTGTCAGTGCGGCCTCAGAGCTGATCGCACTTTGTGACGTCACACATTATGATTACCTGAGTGATATCGGCGAGTGGTGGAGGGGAGGAAGGATTTGCTTACGTCATTATGATTGGCCCCCAAAGCAAACGGTTGTGTAAAGAAAAAAATACTCCTGATATTTTTCTTTCTTATTTATGTACATTGTCTTTTTACTGCATTTAATTCGTAAAAGCACTTTTGACTTGTGGGAAAACTTCGACACAAAATAACTACTTAATTTTACAATTTAGTAATAAATCGATAATTTCTATGTAAATGCTTATGCGTGAAAATCGGCTATATATAACTATACTGCTTTGTCAAACGACTTAATGAAAACATTTTTATAAGCAAGAGTAACACAAATGAAATCGGTTAATCGAATACCGAATAATGCCTAAGTCGGTTAACAGTATGCCAGTTCTGAAGCTTCGTATAAATTTCTTACAATTTTACTTTAAAAGTACAGTTTATAATCACATAATCACTTTTATGAAAAGCTTGTGTCATATCTACAATTCTTAGAGCAATAAAATGAATTGCAATTTACAGCCATTTGCTTTCACTATCTTTAATTTTCTTTATATATATTTAATAATCCTTCTTTTGAGCATTTTAAATTTTTGTTTCAATTTTGGAGAAGCAAGAAATTGCTGTATATAACCCCTTCTCCCATGAACTATAAACTTTTCTCCCATAAACTAAAACCATTTTCCCATGAACTATAACCTTTAACTGTCAGTGTCTCTAGCGTGTTCAGTGCCCCATTTCCTCTCCTCCCCCTTTTTCCACCCTATATACCTGGCTCTGAGCGACTCAGTGTCTCTAGTGTATTCAGTGTCCCTCTCCCAATTCCTTCACCTCCTTTCCCCGCTACTTTCCTGGCTATGAGCCACTGTCAGTGCCTCTAGCGTGTTTAGTATTCCCTTTCCCCCTCCTCCCCCTATTTCTACTCTATGTGCCTGGCTCTCAGCGACTGTCAGTGTCTCTAGTGTGTTCAGTGCCCCGTCCCTTCTTCCCCCGTTACTTGCCCGACTCTTAGCTTTTGTCAGTGCTTCTAGCGTGTTCAATGCTCCCTCTCCCCTTCCCCTTCTTCTTCCTTTACTTGCTTAACTCTGAGCTACTCTTGGTGCCTCTAGCGTATTTAATCTCGTCAGCACAATGTTTATGTCTTGATATAACCGGGGCAAGGCCGTCATAATTTGTTCGGTAACTTTCGGTCGCTTGGCGGGGTTTGTTGCCTTTCGATAGTCAAGCAAATTTCTCACAAAAATTGCTTCAATGGGAGCCTCTAGTATACACAGTTCCCCCATCCCAATTCCCAGGTCTTAACTCTGCCATACATAGCAATTACTGCTCAATGAAGAGTTTCTTCTTTAAGTGCCTGATGAGTGGATTTTTCTAATATGATGACATGCGTCAAGGCCAAATTCTGTGGGACTAATATGACAAAAAATTTTAATGCTAGATTTTGTGTGACTAATTTGACTTCCTGCTTCAAGGCTAGATTCTGTGTGACTGATTTAATATGTGCTTCAAGGCCAGATTTTGACTATCTGCTTAGTGACTAGACAGCTGCGAATTGTCCTAAAAATTTTCGGAAAGTAGTTTAAAATCCCTTGATGACATATCTGAAAATCTTATATGTTTGATATGTTATTTCAACTTTGAGCTAAAGAAGCTTATTGATCATCACAGTTAGTGTATGTTTGGTCACAAACCAATGTTTAAGCAACATTATTTACTCTTCTTGTCTTCTTGTTCACACTCTGAAATATTTAAATTTTCACATAAATATTGTAGAAAGATATACATAAAATTGATCTCATACATACCCAGCGTCTCTGGCTATGAAAAGGGTCAGAGGCACTGGTTGCCGACTTGACCTGACTACTAGGACTTTCAGACGCTGATACTGTCAAAGTCTGTACCAACGCATGCAGAGCATTCTTAATTTCAGAGATGTTTTAATGGCATAGCAAAAAAGTGGCTTAGTACCCACATCAGGAGGCGACCTCTATCTTATGCATATTTTTAAGCTGGTCATCGTATTGCTAATCACAGCCTAAACCAATTCTATATATATATATATATATATATATATATATATATATATATATATATATATATATATATATATATATATATATATACGTGTGTGTGTGTTTGTGTGTGTGTGTGTATGTGTGTGTGTGTGTAAAATCTGAAAGCTTAAAATGTGCAAAACCCGGCCATCTTGGCCAATTTTCTATCAAATTCTAGCTGCAACTTCCGCTCAAGTTCAATCTGAAACAGTTTTTAATTAAAAATACATTTTTAGCGAAAGAATAATTTCATTTGACTTCAATTAACGTATATTTTCAGGGAAGATAAAAATAAAGTTCTTTGGCTATTCCAGGTAATAAGCACTAAACTGTCCTTCTTCACGGTCTAAATCTGTGGCCCTTGAGTATAATGTTCACGATTTTGGATCTATCCATGACAATACATTCGCATATTAGAGTTAAAAATTTCTCTTATGTAATTGTCTTTATACACATTCTGGATGGCCCCCAAAGACAAGTCTTTGTGTTCCAAAGACAAAGCTTTCTTATTTTTTATATACATTTTCTTTCCATTTCACTTTATTCTTAAAATCATTCTTGACTTTTGGGAGAAAATTGACATAAAATTAGTGCTTAAGTTTATTCTTGACAATTTAACAAACGTTTTAAGTTTCGTATAAATGCATTACAACTTCACTTTTACAGTATAATTTATATGTACACATAAATCGCAATTAAACCCGTGGCTTTATAAAAACCTTGTATCAGATATGTCGTTATAACCAAGAATATTAAACGAGAAAAAAACTAATATGAGTCAAGATATGGGTTCAGATATGAATCCAAATACGAGTTATGTCGTGATATTCAACGTTGTTGCAATTCCGTTATTTTGCAAACGAATAAATGCAATCAAATTGAAATACATTAGAACCTGTTTGTAACGACATCGATTTAACGACGTAGTGCCAGTAACAACGCAAGTGTTTCTCTTTTGAAAGTGTGTGTGTGTTTGTATGTGTAAAATAAAAAAATAATCGATATTCCTTTATTTGGTGAACCAATAAGGCTGAGAAAGAAGCCTGCCTTTATCCTGATAGCTTCGAGATATAAATAGCCTACACCACATAATCAGTTTCTTTTCATCTCCCACCGCCCTGTATCACGACAACAATCTTATGCCCTCCTGTTTCTTGCCCCCCTCCTACGCTCCTCCTACCATTTAGCATAGAAACCCTTTCAGTAGAGCTGCATCCCCCACAGATCCTGACTCATCCAGACACGCACCATCCCAGCCCCCTTTTGACCGTCCTCCCCTCCCCACCCCACACTCAACTATAACCTCTTTCTCCATTTTACAACATTGAAACAAAATGCGTTGTTTGACATCAGTATTGCGTTAAACAAATGCACAACATTTATATACCAGGTTTATCATTTTTCACCATGACCTCTCACAAACGCGGCCCCCATCCCAATTCTACCAAGCCCTGCCTTCTCAAATTTGTTTCACGAATATGAATCATTGTTTTCAGCTTCTCCGCTTCGGCACAAACCAATAAAAAACTTTATTACCCCATCTAAAATAATTTCTTAAATTTCATTCCTAAAATTGACTTCAAAGTCTTCAAAGATTCAACAGTAAACACGTACCAGAGACACTCAAACCAAACTTGATAAAAAATTCACTGGTTTCGCTTGAATTTGTCCTCTGAAATACCGTGATGCACGGACGGACGGAAAGACAGACATTCAAATAAAAAAACAATCCAAAGTTCATGTATAGACATGGGGCTGTAAGAAAAAAGATTACATGCTCAGATGCTTTTAATAAACTCCTGTGAGATCAGATTTCTCTAGTAGTCCATATGGCCTGTGAATATTATGGAGATCTGCTTTTTTATAGCTAATGCATAAAAAATTAGCTATAAAACTTGATCACAGAGTGGTAATAGAACTACCGATTTCTGAAATCATGAGATTGATTGCGTAACCTAAATGCGTGCATTACACAAAAAATATTTGATAAAAAAGAGTCTGATGGCCGAAAAAACAGAATTGGCATTTTTTTTTGTATTCACGAATATCTGGCTATCCTTAATATGATGTTGTGGACTAGTTGAGGCAGTTTGAAAACTGGCTAATGACACTTTTAAAAGGAATTCATTTGTTCAATTTCGAGGGCGATCCCTCCTTCCTCCACTAAAGAATGATTAAGCTTCAATGGAGGCCTACTAAACTATAAAATTTGGCAGTAACCTAAAAATCTAATAACAGAAAATGAAACTTATGATTCATATAGGGGAGTGCCACAAAAACAATCCAAATTGGAAAGGACAATGACAACCAGCATTGAATGATTCATGTAGCTAGCCAGAAAAAATGCACTGAATTCGCACTCCGAGATACAAAACGACAGATTCACCATGAACTACTGCGGCATCGCGATGCTTCTTGCCCATGCAGTTCCAATGTTTACAGTCACAGCTGATGTTCAAACTCTTCCAAGCCGTTTGTCATTAGAGCAAGGCCATGACGTATTTATATACACGAAGGAATTGCTACTAGCTAGGAATCCGAGTGAATAACTATATAAAAAGAGTGCATTAAAGTTCCACTTTTTATAGCGTCTACAAGCAGTGAATGAAAAACATTGGTAATATATAAACATGGTATGGATATCTACCGAAGTCAACCGTCGGATCGCCCACCCCGGTCAAAACACCCATCCGTACTTTAACCAATTCTGTTCAAATTCCTACCTGCTCTTATATACCCCCACTTCATTTTTCAAAAGAGTGAAACAGAATTATAACGAAAGCTATGACGGGCCTTTGCACGTCACATATCATGTATTAACATGACCAGACAAGGTCATCAGTTATAACAATAGTCAAGTTAAATTAAATTAAATTAAATCTGATAAGACAAGGAAAACATAAACTGGTTTCTTATTCCTTGTTTGGGTCAAAAAAATTGGAAATAAAAAAGGAAGTTGACCGTGCGAGGCCAAAAAATTTTAAGTCAAGAAAAGAAATCGATCGATCGGTCTAATGAGTAAAATTATCAAGTAAAAAGGTTTTAACCGGAAAAGTACTGAATAAGACCTTCCAGAGCAGAAATTTTTAATTTATCTACCATGAATTCTCTGCTTCTGTGCTATTTTCAAATAACAGACACTGCAAGCGTTTCAAAGTAGGAAGGAAAAATACAAGATTCACGTTTCATTCAGCAAATGACTGAATTTTAAGTTTTTTGCACTGTCTGCCTCATTCCGGTATATGGAAAGCAGCAGTCATTTTGTTTAATATTGGTACACACATATAATCCGCTATATCGGCTATACAAAGTTAAATGGACAAATTCAATATAGAGTAACGTAGGTTGGCAGGCTGAGAATTATCCGTTTATTTAAACTTTTGGATTCTCGTAATATTCTCATGAAATGAACGGTCATTGGAAGAACTTCATTTAACGATTACCATTAGAGCTGCTGCATTAAACGACAGGAGCAATTTAGCAGGTATTTATTTATATTTTAGCAACGTTAAATGTCAAAGAAAACCAATTAGACAGAGATGGGTTAATTTCATAGCCGATTAAGTGTGTTGATGAACTGAACTTGGTTGATTTCTTCTCTTGTGTTTATTCCTTTAGAGGGAGTTGGGGGTATAGAGGTGGTGATTGTCACTTTCATTAAAATAAATACAATTTGTATCAGACTGGTTCGAAAAATCACTTGACAGGGATGTGAGACGGGGGTGGCGGGCAGGGCCCGGGGTGCGTAGGCCAGTTCATTGGGCTTCGGAGCAAGGGGCAGTAAAACATGAGAGGCTGAGGACTGTCGGGCGGAGGGAAGGCAGGCTCGAAGCGGGCAGGGGATAAGGGTGTGGGAGGGGGCAAGGGGAAAGCGAGGCGTGGATGGGCAGGGGTTCGCGGGGTGAGCGGTAGCAGGGGCAGTTGAGGACAGAGGGCAGGATGTGAGTCGTTGGGGACTGGCAGGAGGCAGGGAGTCGACCGGAGCGTGGGAGGGGGCGGGTAGGCAGCGGCGTGCGCGGGGGCCTTTTGCTTGAGATTCTAGTAAAACTGAATTCAATTGTTTATAACGACAACCCTTGACTACAGCTGTTGTATATGAGAGGAGTATTTATAGATTCAGTTGGAAAGTAGAGACATAAAGCAAAGTGGTTATTCGCATCTAGTGTTTGGTGCTACATTGCCTACAGAAATATATTTCAACTAATACGTTAGCTTTAGTTTTTACAATCAGCGTTACTGTAATTCTTTGTATCCAAAACTGAAAGGCTTTACTGTATGTCTTCTGTGCAGGACTGGAAAGTCATCACAACAAACAAGTTACTTTACTTTTATGTCCTCATCCATATATGGGCGTTACAGATTTTAGGGTAACATTTTTTTCTAAATCTGAAAGAATGTTGCTACAAACAGATTGCATGGAATATCTTGTGGTTGTAGACAGGTTTCCAGGTCTGGATGGTGGTCATTACAGAAAGGTTTCACTGTATGTCTTTTTATCCTTTTCTGGAAAGTGGTTGCTATAAACAGTTTAACTTAAGCTTTTTATTTTTTTTGTGGAAGTTGGTTATAGCAGAGATGTTCAGTATAAGTCTTTCTATCCAGGTTTGGAGAGTGGTTGCTATGAAAAGGATATTCTGTATGTCTTCCTAGAAACAGGTTCAACTGTTTGTCTTTTTATACATATGTGGCAAGTGGTCATTGCCTCACCAACCTCCTTCGTCACCCACGTCCTCCAATCGGGCTACGGCTCTTAACGCAACGTTAACACTATTACCCAAAATATTAGCACACAAATTATCGAAATCCAATTACAACCATTTTAATGTGGGTCAACTTGAGAATTTATGTGCTGCAGCGGGGGAGGGGGAGCTCTCACTTAGCATGCAATAAAACCTTTTCAGCTTGAGATGGTTGGTGGGATGGGAAGAGGGAGCAGCTGTTCTTGGAGAATTGGTTTATAACGGCAACAATACACCGCTATAAAACATACACGTACTTTGTTTGATTAATATGTCCATAAAAATATATCTATGCTAATTCCTGCCAACAAAATAAAACAATTCTGGCGGCACTAGAAGAGCGGGCCACTATTAAAGCTTCGTATCCGTCTACTCCATTGCATCAACCCTTTTCCCACAATCAGCTGTCAAGGTATTAAATGGTATCGTACTGTTTAATTACGTCATATCGTCATAGACTTTCTATCGCACCGCAAAAAAAAAAAAAAAAAAAAAAAAAAAAAAATAGCTAATCCACAGTTAGTGTCAAAACGACAATTCATTATCGATTGTTACAAGTACAGACTTTAGTACTCCTTTTCTCAACAAGTGTCTGCTCAGAGTCTTGGTGAGGTATTTATAAAGTCGAGGGAGGGGGGAGAAGTGGTTAAGGCATGGAGAAAGAGTTCTTCACAACAAACGAAAAAAGAAGCCGTGAATTCCATGTCTGAATGTTTGCAGGAATAGGAGAAAAGCACATGTTGATTCGAGAAAGAAATTTTTTGAAGCAGAAACATTTCTTTTGTGACATAAAACAGCTGATTTCTTGACTAATTCTATATCTCATGCTATTTTAGAAGCGATGGGAATTTCATACAATTCAACTGGTTAGAGACAAAAGTGCTTTCGAGGGATTATCAATTTCAACAACCACAGAGGATCTCATTAAAGTCTTTTTATGTATTTTGTTTGAATTGCTTTTGGAATAAACAACATATGTGAGAGTTTTAACGAGAATGGCTATGTCGATAAACTTTGCTGAAGAGCTTACCTGTCCGATACATCTTAAAATCTTTGAGAATCCCATGTCATTAAAATGCCTCCACAATTTGTGTAAAAAGGACGTGGATGAGATGATAGACGAAGATGGGCTGCTTCGGTGTCCTGTGTGTAAGCGAGTCTCCGAGCAGAAGGATATCAAAAGAGACTTCCGCATACAAATGCTGATTGACCTTCATCACGATCACGCAAACAGGCTTAAAGATAAACAAGTATGTGAGTTGTGCGACGAGGAGCCAGCATTTGGAAAATGTCATGAGTGTGATATGTATATCGGTGTCCGATGTAAGAGAGGTCACGCAAAACAGCCTGCAACCAAAACGCACGTTATCTCCATGATAAGTGACATGAAAGCCGTCAGCGAAGAAAAGCTCCAAAAGATATTAACTACCATGGAAGAGACAATTCAACAGTTTGATCATGTCAAAGCGAAGAAATTAGATGCCAATGCGAAAGCTCTTTTTTCTCTTTTTTCCGACGGTATTTGCATAATAAATGACTCAGAAAAACAAATCATTAGCGAGGTTAGAAAAGTCCACGAAAAACTTCGCCAAGAAGTTGAGAAGAAGCGTGAGGAACAGACAAAAGCCTACGACTCCAGTATCGAAACCTTGGACACACATCGGGCCTCGTTTAATCAGGATATGAAGATTATCAAGGATACGATGTCAGAGAACGACCAGCGGACACTCTTAAATGAAGCATTAATTAACGACATGGTAGCCCAATCAAAACAAAGCCAGGACACATTTTCAATGTTTATTGAATCAATGGAAGAAGAGAATCAAGGATTAACAATAACAGTTCTACACGGAGGCGAAACCATTAAACAACTTAGGCAAATGCAGATAGCAATCTCTGGCCAATCAATTCACACGAACCCACAAATGGTAAGCAACGCAAGAGCGGAAAATGTGGCATCGGGTACCAAGCAATCACCACGTCTCCCTGAACTGAATCCCCCGCCACGCCCTCCAAAACTTTACATTCAACAGCAAGATGAGAAAAGGCAAAGCTTAAAAACAGTTTCCAAGGCAGTGGAAGGCGTTGTTGTGAATCGGGCTTCTTTTGGTGACTATGTGTCAAGGTCACTTCTAGTGACAAAACTGTTCAAACGTAACCGTGGTACTCCGGAGACGATTGCAAGCATAGACAATCAGATATGGATGGTGTGTGATACAGGTGACATAGATATTCTCAGTTACAGTAACACCGATTCAGCACGCAAAGAGAAGACTGTCTGGATACGAGAAAAGAGCTCCACTTGTGATGACGAGGACTGTGTGGGATATAAGGCACGCGCGGTAGCACAAGCCTCTGATGGCAGCGTTATAGCCGCTTGTGGAGGTGTCAGGTATGAACACAAGCACAAGCCTCACAGGGACCTAGGGCTGGTCGCTGTCACTACTGACGGCGTTATTAAGGACGTGATTGCTGAAGGCAACTACTCGGATGTCGCCTGTGAGGATCAGCATGTGTACGGGCTAAGGTTTATGACTGTGACAGTACATCAACGCGACAGCCGCGGGTGGTCGTGCATAAAAGAAGTAGAGCTGCACTCGAATGGGACGACTTCTCCATCAGAAATAACATCCTGACCTTATCGAGTAGTTTGATGCATGCTGTAGAGCGTTATGACCTGAGTAAAGACACATACTCACACCTCGGTAGAAAAGGAAGTGCTCCTGGTGAGTTCTTACGGCCATATGTAGCCTGCAGCGATGCACACGGTCACGTCCTTGTTTGTGATTTTTGGAATCACCGACTCCAGCTCTGCATGAACGACAACACTTGGCGCGTGCTCAAGCTCAGTGAGAAGATACAATTCCCTCAACACGCCACAGTGGATCACCTCGGTCAGCTGCTCGTTCTTACTGATGACGCTGTTTTCAAACTCACATAAGACGAGTTTCATCCCAGACGTTGACATAGTGACGTAATCACCATAGAACACTGAATGCAGCATTCCATATGACGACTGAAAGAAGAGTTGTAGATACAAGTCTAAGTAAAACAAACTGAACCATTCACTATAATTCCACGGAAAATTCAAACTTCTGTGCATTGTAAAGAGGTTGGTCCTTTCTATAGAGGGCATCCACAAAGCACGTACGCATAGACGATGGGGCGGGCGGGGAGGGGGGAGGGAGGAGGGGGAGGGGATGGCTTGTCGGTGCGATCTCCAGAGCTGATCGCACTTCGTGACGTCACACATTATGATTACCTCAGTGAAATCGGCGAGCGGTGGGGGAGGGGAGGAAGGGTTGCTTACGTCATTATGAATGGCCCCAAAGCAAACAGTTGCGTAAAGAAAAAAATATTCCTGATATGTATCTTTCTTATTTATGTACATTTTCTTTTTACTTTATTTAATTCGTAAAAGCACTTTTGACTTGTAGAAAACTTCGACACAAAATAACTACTTAATTTTATACTTAGTAACTGCAATTTAGTAATAAATGGATAATTTGTATGTAAATGCTTATGCATTAAAATCGGCTATATATAACTACTCTGCTTTGTCAAATGACTTAATGAAAACACCTTTTAGAAGTAACAGTAATACAGATAAAATCGGTTAATCGAATACCGAATAATGCCTAAGTCGGTTAACAGTATGCCAGTTACATTTCATAAAGTAACAGAAGGACAGATGAAATCGGTTAATCGAATACCGGTTAATGCCTAAGTCGTTTTGAAGTTTCGTATAAATGTATTACAATTTCACTTTAAAAGTACAGTTTATAATCACATAATCACTTTTATAAAAAGCTTGTATCATATAACCAAGAGTGTTAAACTGGAGAAAAACTAATGTAGGTCCAAACATTTATGTCGGGACACCGAATATGTCGTGATATCCGGCGTCGTTATAATGCCGTTATACTGTATTTTGGAAACGAATCAAATTCAAATCAAATTGAGAAACATTAGAACAGCTTTATGACGACATGGCTTATAACGACATGGATTATAACGGTATGGCACCTGTGATGACATTGCTTCTAATGTTTGCATTATGGATGTGTAAAATAAAAATTATTAATCGATTTCTTTCATTTTGATAGCTCTGTGACATGATAACAATCTCAATCCCTCCTGCCCCCCTCCCACTCCACCACCTCCATCTTGGCATGTTCCACAATTTACCACAGAAATCCTTTTATACAACTGTATCCACGAACAGATCCTGACTCACCTTCCTAATCTCCACCAGACATCAACCACCCCAAACCCTTCCGACTCCCTCCCGCCTCCCCCACCCTTTTCCCCACCCCAACCGTAACCTCTTTCTAGACTTTACAACACCAAAAGAAATGCATTGTTTGACATCGATATTATGCTCAACATTTATACAATGGTGTATAGACCCGGTTTATAATTTTTCACCATCCAATCGCAATGCCCCTCCCTCACGAGGGAGAGTTACGTGATCTTATGCAGGTCATGTGATTTAACAAGCCTTCGATGACTGCTCGATCTGTCCGTGGTGACGTCATCTAGACTGTGTCATCGCCGCCTGTACCAAGAAAGATATTTTTTTAAATCATGTCTTTGGCTCAACATTTTGTTCTGCTGTGTTTAATAAAGCTATTCTAGTTTAAATGCAAAAACTGAAACAGAAAAGATAGATTAAAAAAACAAAACAAAAAAGAACTAGATTCATATTAAATTTCCCAGAAAATATCATAAAATACATGACAAGCTTCATCAAAATAACTGATAATCGAAACTTTTAAATTAATCTTATCATTATTATTATTGTTATTACTATTATTATTATAATTATTACTATATTAATTATTATTGTTATCGTTATTATAATAATTATTATTATTACTATTATTATTATTTTAATTATTATTATTATTATTTAGAATTAATTGTTCATTAAGTTCTTTTCCTTTTACAATACACAAACAAAGCACACGATTCAGGTGAACGCATATCATATATACACTGTTAAGAATTTTATCTTAGAATTACAGAAAAGAATTTCCTCTTATTAGAAGTAGAGTACGTTCTTGTTGACTCATCCACCACCGTCATCTATTATACGGTCTCGTACAATATGGAGTCATCACTGACATAACATTTGATTACTTTAATATCTATCAACAATAACGGATTTTTGTGATTATAGTCCAGTATTTTCTGACTATAAATCACAGCTTCTACATAACATTTGATTACTGTAATATCTATCAACAATAACGGATTTTTGTGATTATAATCCAGTATTTTCTTACTATACATCACAGCGTATGCAATTCGTAGAGCAATAAAATGAATAGCAATTTATAGCCGTTTTCTTTCACTATCTTTTATTTTCTTTATATATATATTTAATCATTTTCCCCAAACAAATCCTTCTTTTGAGGATTTTAAAGTCATGTTTCAATTTTACAGAAGAAACAAATTGCTGTATATAACCTTTTCTCCCATAAAGTATAACTTTTCCTCCCATAAGCAATAAACTATAAACTTCCCTCCCATAAACTATAACCTTTCCTCCCATAAACTATAACCTTTTCTCCCATAAACTATAACCTTTTCTCCCATAAACTATAACCTTTTCTCCCATAAACTATAACCTTTTCTTCTAAAACTTTTTCCTACGGCCCCGAGCATTAGTTACCATAGCAACAGCCAGCAATGGAGGATAGCCATATGGAATTACAATACAGACATTCCTAAGAGGTGGGAGTTGGGGGGGCAGGGGGTGGGTGGGTGGGGAGATATATGCACACTTAACAACTCAGCTAACCTGTTTGTTTTGTGCAGTTATTTTTTATTCAACGCAATCGCCTAGTCGTAAGAAAAAAAATAGATAAAAATTTAAGATTGTTACTGGATACCACAAGCAGATCTCCAGGCGTTAGACAACAAGCACACTGCGTTTATTCATTTATTTTTATTGTTGTTATTTCCCTGATTAATTTATTTACAGAGACATTTTACCTATTTTTAGAATAATTTAATCTCTTTGGAAATTTCTTTAAAATGTTCATGCAGAGCTTTCCTAAATGAAACAAAATGGAAACATTTGTTTATTAAAAAAATAGTAAGTACAATTTTTTAAACCTAGAACCATTCCAACATATTCCATACTATTATTTGGCTAAGGTTCGTGCAATCCTGAGGATGTCCATGGAGAAACAGGAAATATGAGTTTCAGAGTTTTCGTTCAATCACGTGGACACCTATTTTTTTGTAGAAGGCAATGAAGTTGTAAACACAATTAGAATCAAAATTAGAAGGTATAAACTGAGGTTAAAAATAAAATTGTTCGCAACTGAGGTTTTATTTCAAAACTGACATTCATATCTCAACACTTTAAAAATGGTGATGGAACTGTCAAAGAAAAGGCAACACAAACAGTGTGACTAGCAAAGAAGTATGCAAGACAGCTTAAGCAACACAGCACAACACAACACAGCACAACACAGGACGAGCAGTGGACAACACACAAGTGGTCAACACAAAAGGGGGCAACATAAAAGTGGTCAATACAAAAGTGGACAACACAAGAGTGAAAGACATAGACTAAACAGCGAAAAGTGAGCAACACAAACTGGACCACTCAACACAAGAGTAGACAACACAGAGAGAACAACAACACAACAAACATCAAACACCACGTCTTCAAAGTATCCATAGCAACCGCCCACCTGTTCCTCCTCCTGCTCACGAAGCTGATCAACCAGTGAACGAGGAAGGGCCAGAGGAGGATGAAGATCCAGGTCCGGCTTCATGAGTTGTTGAGCGGCCACCAGGGGGAGTGCCGGCCCTGGGAGCTGCCCGAGTTCTCACGGCTCCTACAACTTCTCTGCAACAAGGTCACGGAAAGGTCATTCGCATGGCAAGGTTATTTGCACCCGACCTACCTCCTGACTCCTTAACTTCCTTCTCCCATCACCCAAATGCTGCGATTTAGAGGAGGGGGAGGGGGAGGGTGGAGGGTGGAGGGGGTTCTTTCCCTCTCCCCCTTCTATTTTATTTCATTTACTTTTTCTATTTTTACATGTTCATTGGCTTGGTGAGAACCCCCTCCCGGCACCCCCACTTTCAACCATTATATTAGTACTGATTGATCGCAAAATAATGGGTGTGTCACTGAAGAGTGTACCTTTAAATACTCACAAATTATCTGATAGAAGTGCTCAAGAAAAACCACTTATCGTAGATAACAGTGTTTTACCTCAAACGATCATACGCTTATCAGTTTAAAGTGTCTTATTGTTGCAGGATTCAATCCGGTTAAAATTTAGGACTAAAAATAAAGACTGCAGGATTATACTCCTATTTACATCAAGCAAAAGTTACAGTAAGGAGCAAATTGACAAAAGAAATATTCTCACAAAAGCTTAAGCGATACGCCTTTTAAAGGTAAGTGTGACCTTGAAAATAGAATTGAAAGCATGGTGCAGATCGAACCCTTTAAAACATTTTCCGTGACATTTCTTCTTGACTAATTCTGTCACAGTATAAATGTGTACAAGGTTCTCGGTATTGTAAACAAGAGTAGAGAGAACCGCAAAAAATTGAAAATGTTCAGATTTCGAATATGTAATCGCACGGTGGGAGGTGGGAGAGTTGGGGGGGGGTACAAATGGCTCCTACGGTTGCACTCCGAGCCGTAACGGGTAGTGGAGATTGGGGGAAGAGGGTGGTGGCAGTGACTGCATAACTCCGTTTTCCCGTTCTTGGCAATGACAAAAATGATGCAATGGCGCTGTCGATGAACCTTGCTGAAGAGCTCACCTGTCCCATACATTTCGAAATCTTTGAAAATCCGATGTCCCTAAAATGCCTCCACAATTTGTGTAAAAAGGACGTGGATGAGATGATAGACGAAGATGTACTGCTTCAATGTCCTGTGTGTAATCGAGTCTCCGAGCAAAGGGATATCAAAAGAGACTTTCGCTTACAAAAACTGATCGATCTCCATCGTGATCACATAAGCAGGTTCACAGATAAGCAAGTTTGTGAGCTGTGCGACGAAGAGCCAGCAGTTGGAAAGTGCAATGAGTGTAATATGTATATCGGTGACCGCTGTAAAAGAGGTCACGCAAAACAGCCTGCAACCAAAACGCACGAGATTTCCTTGTTAAATGACATGAAAGCCTTAAGCGAAGAAAAGCTCCAGAGGATATTAACAACCATGGAAGAGACAATTCAACAGTTTGATCATGTCAAAGCGAAGAAATTAGATGCCAATGCGAAAGCCAACTCTCTTTTCTCCGACGCTATTTGCATAATGAATGACTCCGAAAAATAAATCATTAGCGAGGTTAGAAACGTCCACGAAAAACTTCGCCAAGAAGTTGAGAAGAAACGTGAGGAACAGACAAAAAGCTTTGACTCCAGTATCGAAACCTTGGACACACATCGGGCCTCGTTTAATCAGGATATGAAGAGTGTCAAAGATACGATGTCAGAGAACGACCAGCGGACACTCTTAAATGAAGCATTTATTAACGCCATGGTAGCTCAATCACAACAAAGGCAGGACACGTTTTCAATGTTTATTAAATCAATGGAAGAAGATAATCAGGAATTAATAATAACAGTTCTACATGGAGGCGAAACCATTAAACAACTTAAGCAAATGCAGATAGCAATCTCTGACCAATCAAGTCACACGAACCCACAAATAGCAAGCAACGCAAGAGCGGAAAATGTGACATCAGGTACCAAGCAATCACCACGTCTCCCTGAACCGAATCCCCTGCCACTTCCTCCGAAACTTTACCTGAAAAAGCGAGATGAGAACAGGCAAAGCTTAAAAACAACTTCCAAGGCACTGGAAGCATCGTTGTGAATCGGGCTTCTTTCGGTGACTGTGTGCCACGACACTTCAAGTGACAAGACTGTTCAAATGTAACCGTGGTGAATCGGGGAAGATTGCAAGCATAGACAATCAGATATGGATAGTGTGTGAAACAGGTGACATAGATATTCTCAGATACAGTGACAGCAATTCAATATGCAAAGTGAAGACTCTCTGGATTAAAGAAAAGACCTGGATGCGAAAAGGTGTGGCGTTATTGCAGCGTGTGACGGTGTCGGGTATGAACACGAGCACAAGCCTCACAAGGACCTAGGACTGGTCGCTGTCACTACTGACGGCGTTATTAAGCACGTGATTGCTGAAGGCGGCTACTGGGATGTCGCTTGTGACAGTCGGTATGTGTACGGGCTGAGGAATAATGGGACTGTGACGATACATAAAAATGACAGAGGTGGGTGGGCGTGCATAAAACAAGTACTGTTGCAATCGCAGTACTATTGCTTCTCCATCATTAATAACATCCTGACCTTATCTAACTCTGTTAAAAATGTTGTAGACCGCTATGACATGAGCAGCAACACACACTCACAGCTTGGAATTGAAGGAAGTGCTCCTGGTGAGTTCTCAAAGCCACGTGTAGCCTGTAGCGATGGACACGACCACGTCCTCGTTTGTGATTATCGCAATCACAGTCTCCAGCTCTGCATGAACAACGTGTGGCGTGTGCTAAGTCTCTCAGCGAGGAGATACAACTCCCAAAACACGCCACAGTGGATCACCTCGGTCAGTTGCTTGTTGTCACTCCTTTTGCTCTTTTTAAACTCACATAAGACTAGCTTCATCCCAGACGTTGCCATAGCGACGTTACCACCGTAAAGTACTGAACGCAGCTCTCAATATTGCGAATGCAGGAAGAGGTGCATATCCCAGTCTAAGTAAAACAAACTGAACCATTCTCAGTTATTACACATAAAATTCATGTTCCTATGCATTTGACGTTTCTATAGGACGCATCCACAAAGTACGCACGAACAGCAGGGGCAAATGGGCAGAGAAGGAGGGGGGATGCTTGTCGGAGGGAATCCACAGCGGATCGCACTTTAATGTTGAAGTCTATTTGTCGCATCACAGCTTTTGTTTACCTGGGTGAAATCGGAGAGAAGGGGGAGTTAGGGAATTTTTGCGTACGTTGTTATGATTGGTCCCCAAAGAAAACAGTTGTAGAATAAAAAAGATAATAATCTTGATATGCTCCAAAGTCAAGGCTATTGTATCTTTCTTATTCATGTACATTTTCATTGACACAAAATTAGTGCTTAATTTTATACTTTCTATTTTATACTTTGCACTTGCAATTTCGTAATGAATCGATAAGTTGTATGTTAACTAGTCTGCTTCATCGAACCACTAGATGAAATCATTTTTATAAAAGTAACAAAAGTACAGTTAAAATCGGTTAATTGAATACTGGATAACCCTTAAGCCGTTAACAGTGTGCCCATTTTGAAGTTTCATTAAAACGTATAACAATATCCAGCTTTAAAATGACTAATAATATTCACATGTATCGATTTAGACTTGCAATTTAATAAAAAGCTTGCATTAGATATGTCGCTATAACTGAACGTCTTAAACAGGAAAAAAATTAATATGGGTCTAGACATTTATGTCGCAAAACGGTACATGTCGTAATATCTGGTGTCGTTACAATGGTGTTCTATTGTATTTTACAAACAAATAAATGTCATCAAATTGATAAGGAAAACCTCTATGGCGACACTTTTAACGACATGGCGCATTTAAGACATCGCTTAAAATGGTATGGTGCCTGTAACAACATCGCTTATAACGACATAGCCCCTAAACGACATAGCTTATAACGACATAGCGCCTTAACGACATTGCTTATAACGACATAGCGCCTTCACAACTTCGCTTATAACGACATAGCGCCATAACGACTTCGCTTATAACGACATAGCGCCTTCACGACAGTGCTTATAACGGCATATCGCCTTAACAACTTCGCTTATAACGACATAGCGCCTTAACGACATTGCTTATAACGACATAGCGCCTTAACGACTTCGCTTATAACGACATAGCGCCATAACGACTTCGCTTACAACGACATAGCGCCTTAACGACATTGCTTATAACGGCATATCGCCTTCACAACTTCGCTTATAACGACATAGCGCCATAACGACTTCGCTTATAACGACATAGCGCCTTCACGACAGTGCTTATAACGGCATATCGCCTTAACAACTTCGCTTATAACGACATAGCGCCTTAACGACATTGCTTATAACGACATAGCGCCTTAACGACTTCGCTTATAACGACATAGCGCCATAACGACTTCGCTTACAACGACATAGCGCCTTAACGACATTGCTTATAACGGCATATCGCCTTAACAACTTCGCTTATAACGACATAGCGCCTTAACGACTTTGCTTATAACGTCATACAGCCTGTGATAACACAAACTTTCCCTTTTTTTGAAGCTGTCCGCTATAGAACCATATCAGGTATAACGGCATTTCGCGGCCCAACCATGTAGCTATAACCAAGTTGCGCTGTATATTATAATGACAGACACCTATAACGACAGAGCTCATAAAGACATATTTGGCCCCAACCATACTTTTACAACCAGGTTGAGCTTTATATTAAAGTTTGTTTTCAATTTGTTTATTTGTTATAAACAAGTATCGAATTCAAGAATGCAATTGTCTGTAAAAAATTTAAGTAAAGGTGTGGTTTGATGGATGGGGATGAGGGCTGGGAGAGGGGTTTCTAATGTTTATGTTGTAGACCTAAAAAAATGAAAAAATTAATCAATTTTCTTTGATTTTGATATGACCGGGTTATGAACAGCCTGCACCTCCAAATCAGTTTTTTCAACTTCCTTCTGCCCTGTGACATAGTAACTATTTCATGCTCTCCTGCCACCCCCTATGCTCCTCCTTCCTTTTAGCACAGAAACTCTTTTTGATCAGTCGACTACATCGGGATGGTCTTATCACGCCAAAAGAGGGGCATTCGTCATCTGTATCTACGCCTACACGTGCGTAAACTTGTACTTATTCTCCTCCTCCGGTTTCGATTGGATTCCTGTCGAATTTTGTACGAATGTTCTCTAGGTAAGCCTCTCTTGAAAAATTTTTTTTTGGCGATCCGCCAAAAACTAACTAAATGGGGACATTTAAAAATGTCGGTTGCCAATTTTCAAAATGCTTCTTCTCTCACAATTTTGATAGGATTTTCTTTAAATTTTGAAAGTACTTATTTGGTGCTCCGATAGAAATGGGCTAAATGACAAAAAATTTTTATTATTTTTTGTCTAATTTTCAAAATACTTCTCCCACAATTTTGATTGGATTCCTTGTCCTCTCTAAAAAATTAGATTTTTCGGCGATCCGCCAAAAAATGGCTTAATAGAGCGGGGCAGTCATTTAAAATTTTTTGTTGTCAATTTTCAAAATGCTTCTTCTCGAGCAATTGTAATCAGATTTTTTTAAAAATTTTTTACGAATGTTCTTAACATACGCCTCTCTTGAAAATATCCTTTTTTGGCCATCTGCCGAAACTTGAGCAAATGGAGGACATTAATAAATATTTGGTTGCCAAGTTTCAAAATGCTTCTTTTCACACAATTATGATCAGATTTTCTTCAATTCTGTGCGAATGCTCTTTAGGTAGGCCTTTCTTGAAAATGTCCTTTTTGCGATCCGCCAAAGTTGGTCAAATGAGGAACATTATTTAATTTTTTTGTGGTGTCTAATTTTCAAAATGCTTCTTCTCCCATCTAATCTGATTCCTGTCCAATTTTCTACGATTGTTCTTTGATTATTCTTATCTGGAAAAGGTACTTTTATGGCGATTCGCCAAACATTGGGTAAAGGTGAAACCATTTTTGACCCAGCTTATGTTACATGTAAGCTTAGGTATACATATCGGTTTGTACACGGCGTCCGTTAGTTAGTTATTTGCTTATTAAGTAAATTTTTGTTTCAAAATAGGGGTCACACATACGGCTTGTAATTCTTCAGTCGAAAGAATTTTTGAAGAAAACTTTTTTTTAATGTTTCTCCTCCCGCATTTTTAATTCGATGTCATTTATTTTTAGCATACGGCACTTCCAAGTAGTTATGCATACTATTTGCGCTTATTTTGTCGATCGGACAATTTTTGCATTTTTGGAAAATTTTTGAAGAAAAATATTTTAAAATACATCTCCTCCATTTTTTATCCGATGTCATTTATTTTTGGCATGAGACATTCCTAAGAGAATGTACTTAAGATTTGTGTTTTAGTGGATCGGACATTTTTTGTATTTTTTAAGGAATTTATTAAGAAAAATCTTCAAAATGCATTCCTTCCTGCAGTTTTAATCCAATTTCACTTTTTTTTGGTGTGGCGCATTCTTATGGGGTCATGCATAGGGCGAGTGCTTTTTTAGTCGATCGGACAATTTTTGTATTTTGGGGAATTTTTGAAGAGAAAACTTCAGAATGTATTTGCTCCTGCAGTTTTTATAAGATTTCATTATTTTTGGATGGGTCAGGCATATGGTTTGTTTTCTTCGAACATTTTGATCGGAATGCTCTCAAGTGTTGCATAAATGTTCACTAGCCTGCCATCTCTTGAAAAGTTACATTTCTGGTGATCCACCGAAAATTGGCCAAATGGGTGGCCATGGCATTTTTCTTTGGCCAATTTTCAAAGCCAGTGCTCCAAGACCATACGTTTTTAGGCACTATACGTGTTTTGGTCTTTCTGCAAAAACATGCGTTTTCAAACGTTTTTTAGGCTAATACGTTTTCATACGTTTTTGGGGACTTTTTGAACATTTACTGAACAGCGTTGTGCTGTTTATATACAGCAGCTTCTGGGAAGATAACTGTTGCTGGAATTTTTCGAAACGTGCGTTCCATTAATTATAAATAAATATAAACATAGGCGCTAGTTAGAAACATAACAATACCAATGCCTTTCATCATTGATTGTATATGCATTTAGTTCTACTGTTGTATATTTATTACAGCGGTATTTCCAGATTTTATAGCATATATTGGTATACGTTTTGCACTCATCTTCCTATTCCCAAAATGACATCCACCATCCTACAACTTTCTGACCGCCCTCCCCCAACCGCAACCTCTTCCCCGGTTTTACAACACAAAAAGAAATGCATTGTTTGACACCAGTATTATACTCAATAATTATACAATGTTTCATATGCTCGGCTTATAATTCCTTGATCCTGACATTTTTTTCTGCACACATGAGTCATTATTTTCAGGTTCGTAACAAAACAATTTATTGTTTCAAAATCCTCCAATCTCACTCAGCGACGAGTCATATGCAAGTTACTAACGACAATCCCCTTCGTAGATAAAAAAATTACTTGATTTATCTGATATCACATTTACTTCATTTATAAAGATTCAGAGATTCATTCAACATCCTTACTCAAGTGTTTCTTACAACGATTAGAAAATACAGCATCGTTCAAATCTAATCCATCCTAAAGCTGTTTGTCATAATGCTATTGATAAGCACAACACAGAATAGCTACAACGTAGTCAGGTAATCTTGTGCAGGTCACGTGATTCAACAAATCTTCGAAGACTGCTCGATTTGCCCACTGGGACGTCATCTAGACTATGCCATCGTCGCCTGTACAAAAAAAATTAATGATGTTTTTAGCTCGAAACCTTTTTTTGTTGTGTTCGAGATTAACTGTAAAAACTGAAATCAAGATTTACATCTTTTTTCATGCGGAACATTTCATAAAATATATTACGAACTGTATCAAACTGATTATTTTAGGACTGATAATCAGAAATATCAAATGAAGTTTATTTTTATTATATTATAATTATTATTATAATTATTATCATATTTATTAGCATCCTTATTAAAACTATGATTATTATTTTTAGTGTAATTTTTAAAATATGATTATTTTTTATTGTTATTATTGTTATCATTATTATTGTTATTATTGTTGTTATTATCGTTCTTATTGCTATTATTATTATTATTATTATTATTATTATTATTATATTATTATTATTATTATTATTATTATTATTATTATTATTATTATTATTATTATTATTATTATTATTATTATTATTATTATTATTATTATTATTATTATTATTATTCTGAACTGATAATTAATGTTCTTGTAAATTCCAATTATACAAACTTATCGCATTTTACATTGTAAACGAAGTCAAAACTGTCATTACAAACCAGTATTTTTCTACAATAAACTAGAGCTCCTACAATTTGTAGATTAATAGAACAGGTGGCAATTTACAACCATTTTCTTTAATATTTTAAAATTTTAGTTATACTTATTTAAAAGTTTTCAGAAAAAATAATTTGTTTTTCTTTTTAAAAAATCTTTTGAGCATCATAAATTGTTGTCTCGATTTGGAGTAGAAATAAATTGCTATATATAACCTTTTCTCCAAAAATTAAAATTTTTTCTCCCATAACTTTTTCTTATGGCCCGAGCATAAGTTACCGTAGCAACAACCAACAACGGAGCATAACAATATGGAATTATAAATCATACAGATACAGAGGAAGTAAAAATGCACACTTCATGATTAGGCAAAACTGTTTGTTTTGTACAATTATTTTTTCAAAGCAATAGTCTGGGTGTAAAAAAATTTAAAGATATTACAGGACACCACAAGCTGAGTTCCAAGAGTTATATCAATAACTATCTCCATCTATTAAGTAATTTATATTTTTTATTGTTCATTCCCTGATTAGTTTATTTATAAAGATCTTTTACCCATTTAGAACAATTTAATCGCTTTGGAAATATCTTTGAAATGCGCATGCTGAGCTTTCCTGAATGAAAAAATAAATGTTGCTAACATTTTTTTGTAATAAAAAAATAAGTACATGTTTCAAACCTAGATTTAGTCCAACATCTTCCACACTGTTATTTGATTAAGGTTTGTAAAATCCTGAGGATGTCCATAGAAAAAAGGAACCACGAGCTTCCATTAAATCATATGGACTTATGTTTTTCAGTTTTCTAGAAGGCAATGAAGTTGAAAATACACTCGGAATCAGACTGGGAGGTATAAACAGACGTTCAATAAATAAAATTTTCATTAATTTGGTACCTGGGCTTTTATTGCATAACTGGAATTCATATCTGAAACTGTCAAAGAAAACACAACACAAGGAGTAAGGACACGGAATAAGAAAAACATAAGAACATGCAAAAGGCTTAAACAGCACAGCACAACACAGTATGAATAGTGGACAAAAGAGTGACCAAAGCAAAAGGGGAAAACACAAGATTGAGCAACACGAAATTGGACAACACAAGAATGAACTAGAACCACATTTCGCTGGCGACGTGTTAAACACTTGACAAAAATTAAAACGCAAATATACTTCCTTCAATGGGTTATTTCTTGAATAATATGAAGTGTTTTACAACATGCACACAGTGTGTTATACAACAATGTACAGAGCTTATGGCACAGCATGTAACAAGATAGCAGTCCTGCATGGGGACTATGCATAATATATGAGGGTATTCCCACGTACCCCCGCATAAATAATGTGTGTTTCGTTGGGAAATTCCCATGTAGTTCCCTTTCCGATGTGCATTGTGCGCCTGTGAACCCATGCATTTTATACGCATATATTTCCATGCATTTTATCTGTGGAAATTCCCACGCATATTAAGCGTGGAATTTTAAAGGAACGACCCACCCTGGGCATACACGATAACTCCATCGAATACACAGACATGAACCTTTATAACTATAGTGTGGTTATAAAGTACTCCTTAAAAGAATTTTAAGCATAAAATTTTTAGTGAAATTGGTATTTCCATGTCTAACTTACTATTATACTTAGAAAAAAGGCAGCCCTCCACCAAAATATGCAGAATTTAGCAAAATTTAAATATATTAACGCTTAAATGCAGGCTGTTTCCGGTGTGCGATAATAAGTGAACATTACCAGACTGCGTAAAATATGCGTATATTTTACCATGCATTTATTAAGTGGAAATTTTCACGCGTTATATACGTGTATTTTACATGGGAATGTCCATATGGGAAATCCCACGTGAAATGTACGCGTAATATGCAAATGACTTTCAATGAAATTTTACATGGGAATTCAAAAGTAGAATATACATAGAATATGCGTTTACCTACCCATGCATTTTAGAAGTGGGAAATTCTACGTATACTATTTAGGGGAATGACCACGGCGGGCATTACGCGGGAAAAACCATGCAGTTTATGCGTGTATCTACCCGTGCATTTTATACGTGGGAAAGCCTATGTATTTTATATGTAGAGTTTATACGGAAATCACACCAGGGGAATGTCCACGTATATTACACATGCTTTCTATGTAACCATGCCAACGTCTCACGTTCCCACATAAATCCCACATAAAAACAACGCGCTTTATACGTTGGACGAAAAATCATGCTAACTGGGTATGCGACTTATAATATTCTAAAAAAATCGCCACTGTCAAGAAAAAAACTTAATACAAACTAAATACAAAATATTAGCAAATAACACAGCTTGAATTCATCTTATAAGCCGAGTAGTGTTTGGTTTTTGTTGACTTAAGGTTTTATTGACTGATCAGGCATACGCTGTGTTATCTGTTTAGGCAGTGAGAGCTCGCACAAAGCTGAGTAACTGCGTGATGTTCTGTGCTATACGTTAAATGCTCTGCATTAACTTGCAAAAATACGCTCTTTTTACATGGCGTTTAAGCAAAAAAAAAAAAAAAACGAAATCGAAGACGAAAATAAAAAATGACATGCACACGTCAGATCAAGCTCTTCGTAAGTCCCAAGTTTCATGGTCCTAGTGCCCATAGTATCAGAGAAGAACAAGACACAAAAAATCGGAAAACTGTCAAGAAGAAAAAAAGACGAACAGCTGCTCGCACAAACTCATATAACTCTTGCAAGCTAACAGTTTGTCAAGTGTTCATAAAACAACACATAGGGAACCATACACGAGTGAGCCACACAACATTTTCAACACAAAAGTTCCAGCCACAGAGTAAACACCGTAAAATTAGCAACACAGTTTGAACCAAACTGCACAAGAGTAGATAACACAGAAGGGGCAACAACACAATATACATCATGCCTTCATGTATCCATAGCAAACCTGTTTCCTCGCCTGCTCATGAACCTGTTTAACCAGTGAACGATGAAAAGCCAGATAATGATGGAGAAACAGGTCCTGCTTAGTGAACTGTTGAACGGCCTCTAATGAATGTGCTGTCTCTGCGAGCTGCCAGAGCTCTCACGGCTCCTACGACTCGTCTATAACAACGACACGTGACTAGATCATTCCCTGTGAACCAACTCCCTCTTCATCCCCTTCTCTCATAACCCGAATGGCCCAATTTAAGAAGGGAGCTCCTAAAATCTCTCACTTCTATTTCATTTTTTTCTTCCATTTTAACTCCCTTTACTGAACTCTTAGCAATACTATTTTCTTCTTTTGACGATGTCATAATTATGACTTTGAGCTACTGTCGCTGAATTCTAACGCTACTTGCCTGGTTTTGTAGTACTGTCGGTGCCACTAGCGTGTTCACTGCCCCCTCTCTCCATCCTTCCTCTGCTACTTGCCTGGCTCTGAGCAACTGTCAGTGCCTATGGCGCATTTAATCTCATCAGCCCACTGTTCATGTATTGCTGTAACTGGACACAGGCCATCGCAATCTGTTGCTGTCCCAGCCACCGGCATTTCCGCTAAACGCCGCTAGCAGATCGGAGCGCCCTCTCTGGGCTTGCGATAGCATCTCGACTGCAGTTATGGAAATTAGCCACAAAATAGGCCCCAATTGGGAAACTAGCATACGCAGTCGTCCCTCTGCCCTTATCAATGTAGTAGAGTAGTGGCTATTGCTGCTAAATGAAAAGTTTGTGCACCTGCTTGATTACTGGATTCTGCGAGTCTGATTTGGCTACCTACTTCAAGACCAGATTCTTTGTGACTAATTTGAATACCTACTTCAATGCTTGATTTTATGTGACTTATTTGACTACCTACTTCAATGCTTGATTTTATGTGACTAATTTGACTACCTACTTCAATGCTTGATTTTATGTGACTAATTTGACTACATACTTCAATGCTTGATTTTATGTGACTAATTTGACTACCTACTTCAATGCTTGATTTTATGTGACTAATTTGACTACCTACTTCAATGCTTAATTTTATGTGAGTAATTTGACTACCTACTTCAATGCTTGGTTTTATGTGACTAATTTGACTACCTGTTTCAGTACGAAATTCTGTGTGATTTAACTACCTGCTTTATACACGTTACATGTGATTAATTTGACTTCTTGCTTGGTGACCAGATTGTGGACCACAGCTGGTCGACACCTGCTCATCGGACCGATTTTCCCTGAGCTCGTCGCCAATAAAAGAAAGAATAATAAGCGAAATGGTTGATCCATCTTAAATTACTGAAAAATACTGCACACAGCTGCGAGTTGTAGAAACATGTCCAAGCAATTTTCAGAAATAGATCTAAAAATTTGATACACCTGTTCAGAATTCAACCTATTTTCAACTTTTGGCTAAAGCAGTTTATTAGAAGTCACAGAATGCGGGTGTTTGGTCGCACCCAAAAACAATGGCTAAGCAACGTTATATACTCAATATTGCTCTGCGTCTTCTTGTTCACACGCTGAAATGTTTGCCATCAATATTTTATATAAATATACTTAAAAATTGATCTCACACATACCCAACCCTTTGGGTATACAAAAGGTCGGAGAAACTAGTTGCTAGAATGACCTTGACATTTTGGAAGGACAACTCTCTCTTTCAGACCCCAATACAGTTGGTTCTGTCCATAAACTATATCCCCGTCTCCATTACATTCTTGTCCCTAAGTCAGAGATAGGTGTTTAATTCAATAACAAAATATCTGGTGCAGACCCCACACTAGGAGGCGATGTTTACCAAACGTGTATAAAAAGGCGGATATCGGATCGTTAACCGGAAACTAAACCAAATTTAAATTGGAAAATATATATTGGAAGGTTGCATTTGACCATATTGGTCAAATTTATGCAAACAAAATAACGGGTAAACAGAGTTCTCAGCATTCAAAGCTAGATAAGAAATAATGTTACAACAAAGAATTCAGTGACTTGAATACTTATTGTCCCTTTCCGGCCCTTCGCGTATCTTACCTGATCAATTCTGTAGTTGTTGAGAGATACCATGCATTAAGTGATGAAAGGAAAAACACCTCGGCATGTTTTACTTTCACGATATGACGACGTTTGGTAGCGAAACTACTTACGGATAGTGGTGCTGTCTTTGAACGAGACAGACCATGATTCATTCACTTTAATTATCGCTGGTATATTAATCATTTTCGCTTCCCGAAAACGAGTCGAAATAATTAACTTAATTCTGATCCCAAGCAATGTTCTTGACCCCCACCCCGAAATTTGGCAAAATGTACTCATTCGAGTTATGAAACTCTTATTGCAAGGCGGCCTACATGGAATATTTATACCAAAAATACTGGGCTTATTGTGCATTTTTACCTAAATTGCTGACCTCAAATATTAAAAGCCATGTTAATAGTAATACATATTTCTGCGGCTATCTAATCCTATGCTTGGCTTGCACATTTGCTATGGTGTTATTAAACAAACAAATACAACTGGAGAAAGGAGCAGGAGATAAGATTGTTCATTATTTTATTCCAGCAATTTATATCCATTGAGCTATTCTCACAAGCGCCTCTCTCTGAAAGATTGTTATCCGGATTTGTAAACCAATACAGTCAAACAACAACACCACGGCAAAAATGTCGATATTGGTTTTCAATGACTTGTAGTACTGTACACAGGACGTCGTCAAATAAGCACCAAACACCCAATAATAACAATGATTTCTGTACGTTTCCTCCGTTCACAATTCCATGCTCACAGCTCATGCCGATAACCTTGTTTAACCTTGTGTGTTTAATGATTTCTTATTTTACGATGCAGGCAATTTTTTCAAAGTAATTTTAATAATAACTAGACCGTTTTCGTTCGCTACCGAGTAGCGTAAATTACACTTGGGAGTCACAATAAATACGATTCTATACTCTTGAACCCTTTTATATCGTCTTTTCGGCCCAAAGAGTCGAAAAAAGCTCAAAATCTCTAACCGTTTTCGAGATAATGACGCACTTCCGGTTTTTTACTTTCACCATGGTCGAGCAGGTCAAGGTCACCAAGGACCCCTTACATATCCTCTTTATGGCCCGATGGGTCGAAAATAAGCTGAAAATCTCTAACCGTTTTCGAGATAATACCAAACTTCCGGTTTTTTTCTTTAACCATGTCCAAGGAGATCATCAAGATCACTGAGGTACCTCTTACGGATTGTCTTTTAGGCCCAAAGAGTCGAAAATAAGCTCAAGTCTTTGAGATAATGGTCAACTTCCAGTTTCTGACTTTGACCCTTGCCGAGGAGGTCAAGGACCCCATACATATGGTCTTTTATGCCCAAATGTTCGAAAATAAGCTCAAAATCGCTCTATCTCTATTTTCGACATAGTAGCCCACTTCTGGTTTTTGACATTGAGCATGGTCGAAGATGTCAATCGTTCTCTAAAGTTATGGTTAAAAATGTGGCTTACACATATCATCTTTTCGGCCCAAAATCTCTAAACGTTTTCGAGATAATTTTCAACTGCCGCCTTTTACTTTGACCATGTCCGTGGAAATCAAGGCCACCGAGGTACCTCTGTCCTATTGTCTTTTGGGCCCAAAGGGTTGAAAATAGCTCAAAATCGCTCTATCTGTAACCGTTTTCGAGATAGTGGCCCACTTCAGGTTTTTGACATTGAACATGGACGAAGATGTCAATCGTTCTCAAAGGTTATGATTAAAAATGTGGCTTTCACGGCGTCTAATATCTCTCTATCGGTGAGACAAATTTCTTCACTCTAATTTTGGAAAACCCAAACGCTGCAGCCAACTTAAAAATTGCAAATGCATGCTGTGATGGCTTTCATTGAGAGTTGGGCGATCAATACACCGAGGCTGATATCATGCCAGCTTAAACTACTGCTCTCAGCTTCTCGCCGCCTGTTTTGCAAATTTGATTTGTCGTTTTTTAATTGAAAAATCAAGCGAATTAAAAAAATACAGGAGGATAAACTAGACATACTGAAGTTTATCATATCCAAATTTAATCTTTCTAGCCTTAACGGCCACTGACTAATAAACTAAAAAAAAAACCATGCCATAAATGCGGCTAAAATTTTCGTACAAATTCAATACACTAGTTGATTTTGGCAAATTCTCAAGTGTAATGAAGGCTTCGTAGGCAATGGAATGAGTAAGGTCATGTATTTACTAAAGCTTTATTAAACAAACTGTAACATGAGGAGAAAGGAGCAGACGACAGTACGGGCATTGCCTTTTCCACAAATCTATTCACTAAACTATTCCCACAATCCCCCTCCTCTCTACAGGATCTGCATTCGGATTTTTAAATTACTAAAGACAGGAGTACACGACAGTATTGCAATTTATATCAACTTTACTTATTTCACAGGCTCCCTTCTCTAAAACCAAGACAAATCTACTGATATTCCAATAATCTTTTCAATAACATACAGGACTGTACCTAGGACTGAGGTACTCGGTAATATAAGCAATTTCTATAAGTTCCCCCTTTTTACCTCATTCGCCCCTTCTACGGCTATAATAACAGTCATATTGATCCGATTATATGGAAACTGTGTGTTGTGACGACTGAACTGAATCTATGTAGTATTCTGTATAATCTGGACCATTAGAATGACATTATTTGCAGGCGGCAACAAATAAATTTCTGCAGTATATGGTTGGAACACTCTAACAGGTATTTAATTTATAAACTAGGAAAGTTAAACTTTCGATAAAACAGTTTAATAGAAGCGGATCTGGTGCATTTGCGAGCAAATACGATGTTAAATATGAAATAAAATCTGGGGATTTTTGTGGTGTAGCGGTGGGATTTTTGTGCTGTATCATGAGGATATTTGTGGTGTAGTTTGGGTTTCTTGTGGTACAGCGTGAGAATTTTTGTGGTGTAGCGTGGAGATTTTTGTGGTACAGCGTGGGGATTTTTGTGGTGCAGCGTGGGGATTTTTGTGGTGTAGCGTGGGGATTTTTGTGGTGCAGCGTGGCGTTTTTTGCGGTGTAGCATGGGGGATAGCTCTCACGTTTATTACATTTATTATCATTTTGAGGCAGCGGGCGGGAATCGGGTGGGGGAGGGAATGAGAGTTCTGGAGAGTTTGCTAGAACTGAAGTCAGAGACTTTATGCACGGCAGCCCTGTATTGCAATTTCGCTAAGTCAGAGGAGTATTTCTAGATCCGGTTTGTATGCAGGAATAGCTAACGGGGGTAGGGCTATTTGCACCACCATCAAAATATGCTTCGTTTAATTAATATGTATATAAACAAATATACTTCTACTAATTCCTTATTCGCTGTCAGAAAATCAAGGTATTAACCGGCACCGTCTGCTTAACTTTGCCACATCGTCACAGACGTTCTGGCGCACCGTCAAAAATAGTAGCAAAGGTGTATGCCAAGCTACTGGGGCTACGATTAGTGTCAAAACTATAATTTGAAATCGATTATTCAAGTGCAAAATTTAGTACTCCTTTTCTCATCAAGTGCCCGCTCCGAGACTCGAGAAGTCGGGTGTGAGTAAGTCAAGGAAAGTGGGCTCCTTTGTATCACAACAAACGATAAAGAAGTTGTCAATTATTAGAACTGTGTTCAAAACCACTGTTGATCAGATGGAAGAACAGATACGGTGATAATCGTTCATATTAAGGCCACATTTGGCAAAATTCGCCCTCTTCAGGCAATTTTCAATTAAATTCTAAAAACTAAAATTTTAATTAAAAATACAACCACTTTTGGAAGCAGAATAATTTCATTTGATTTCGGTTTACGAATTCTTAAAGTTTGCTTTCGAGGAAAAATAGAAAGATATTTGACTATTCGAAATTCTTTTCAAAAATAAAGCACTCATCTATTCTCTTGTTAGATAAATATTCAAGGAAAACCATATTTTCAAAACCATATTTTCAAAAGTAAAAGTAAAAGCATAGTCAGGTAGGAGCATAAACACATCACAGCGACATTGTTTTAACTTCAGTTTCAGCAAAAATGGCGCTGTCGATGAACCTTGCTGAAGAGCTTACCTGTCCCATACATCTCGAAATCTTCGAGAATCCCATGTCATTAAAATGCCTCCACAATTTGTGTGAAAAGGACGTAAATGAGATGATTGACGAAGATGGACTGCTTCAATGTCCCGTCTGTAAGCGAGTGTCCGAGCATAGTGATATCAAAAGAGATTTCCGCATGCAAAAGCTAATCGACCTTCATCATGATCACGCAAACAGGCTCAAAGATAAACAAGTATGTGAGTTGTGCGACGATGAAGCGGCAGTGGGTAAATGTCGCCAGTGTGACATGTATATCTGTGACCGATGTAAAAAGAGTCATATGAGAGCACCCGCAACTAGATCACATGACATATCAGCTATCAGTGATATGAACGCAGCAAGTATCGAAAAGCTCCAAAATGTATTGACAACAATGGAAGAGGCTATGCAAACATTTGATGAAGTTAAAACCATGAGGGTAGATGCTAATGCGAAAACAAATTCTCTTTTCTCCCAAGCTATTTGCAAGATAAATGACTCAGAAAAACAAATCATTAGCGAGGTTATAAATGTTCACGAAAAACTTCGCCAAGAAGTTGAAAAGAAACGCGAGGAACAGACAAAAACCTTCGACTCCAGTATCGAAACCTTGGACACACATCGGGCCTCGTTTAATCAGGATATGAAGATTATCAAAGATACGATGTCAGAGAACGACCAGCGGACACTCTTAAATGAAGCATTAATTAACGACATGGTAGCCCAATCAAAACAAAGCCAGGACACATTTTCGTTGTTTATTAAATCAATGGAAGAAGAGAATCAAGAATTAACAATAACAGTTCTACACGGAGACGAAACCATTAAACAACTTCAGCAAATGCGGATAGCAATCTCTGACCAATCAGGTCACACGAACCCACAAATGACAAGCAACATAACAGCGAAAAATGTAACATCAGATGCCAAGCAATCCCCACGTCTAGCTGAACCGAATCCCCCGCCACTTGCTCAAAGACGTTACATGAAACAACCAGACGAGGAAAGGAAAAGCCCAGGCATTGTTGTAAATCCGAGCTCTTTCAGTGACTATGTGTCAAGGACACTTCAAGTGACAAAACTGTTCAAATGTAATCGTGCTGAATCGGGGATTATTGCAAGCATAGATAACCAGATATGGATAGTGTGTATAACAGGTTACATAGATATTCTAAGTTACAGTAACACCGACTCAGCACGCAAAGTGAAGACTCTCTGAATTAAAGAAAAGACCTCGATACGAAAATATGTGGAATACATAGCACGGGCGGTGTCACAAGCCTCTGATGGCAGTGTTATAGCCGCGTGTTACGGTGTCAGGCATGAACACGAGCACAAGCCTCACAAGGACCTAGGACTGGTGACTGTCACTACTGACGGCATTATTAAGGACGTGATTACTGAAGGTCGCTACTGGGATGCCGCCTGTGACAATCAGTATGTATACGGGCTGAGATATAATAAGACTGTAACGATACATCAACGCGGCAGGAGCGGGTGGTCGTGCATAAAACAAGTACAGTTGCACTCGAATCACTACGACTTCTCCATCAGAAATAACATCCTGACCTTATCGAGTGTTTTCATGCATGCTGTAGACCGTTATGACCTGAGTAAAGACACATACTCACACCTCGGTAGAAAAGGAAGTGCTCCTGGTGAGTTCTTCCGGCCATATGTAGCCTGCAGCGATGCACACGGCCACATCCTTGTTTGTGATTATTTGAATCACCGACTCCAGCTCTGCATGAACGACAACACGTGGCGCGTGCTCAAACTCAGCGAGAAGATAGAATACCCACTACACGCCACAGTGGATCATCTCGGTCAGTTGCTCGTTCTCACTAAAGACGCTCTACTGAAACTCACATAAGACGAGTTTCATCCCAGACGTTGCCATAGTGACGTAATCACCATAGAACACTGAACGCAGCATTCCATATGACGACTGAAAGAAGAATTGTAGATACAAGTCTAAGTAAAACAAACTGAACCATTCACTATAATTCCACGGAGAATTCAAACTTCTGTGCATTGTAAAGCGGTTGGTCCTTTCTTGAGGGCATCCACAAAGCACGTACGCATAGAAGTTGGGGCGGGCGGGGAGGGGGGAGGGGGGAGGGGATGGCTCGTGGGTGCGGTCTCCAGAGCTGATCGCACTTCGTGACATCACACATTATGATTACCTGAGTGAAATCGGCGAGTGGTGGGGGAGGAAGGGTTTGCTTACGTCATTATGAATGGCCCTCCAAAGCAAACAATTGCGTAAAGAAAAAAATATTCCTGATATGTATCTTTCTTATTTATGTACATTTTCTTTTTACTTCATTTAATTCGTAAAAGCACTTTTGACTTGTGGTAAAACTTCGACACAAAATAACTACTTAATTTTATACTTAGCAACTGCAATTTAGTAATAAATCGATAATTTGTATGTAAATGCTTATGCGTAAAAATCGGCTATATATAACTATTCTGCTTTGTCGAACGACTTAATGAAAACATTTTATATAAGTAACACAGTACAGATGAAATCGGTTAATCGAATACCGAATAATGCCTAAGTCGGTTAACAGTATGCCAGTTTCATTTCATAGAAGTAACACAAATACACATGAAATCGGTTAATCGAATACCGGATAATGCCTAAGTCGGTTAACATTATGCCCGTTCTGAAGTTTCGTATAAATGTATTACATTTTACTTTAAAAGTACAGTTTATAATCACATAATCACTTTTATAAAAAGCTTGTATCATATATGGCGTTATAACCAAGAGTGCTAAACTGGAAAAAAACTAATATGGGCCCAAACATTTATGTCGGGATACAGAATATGTCGTGATATCCGATGTCGTTATAATGCCGTTATAATGCTGTATTTTGGAAACGAATCACATTCAAATCAAATTGAGAAACATTAGAACATCTTTATGACGACATGGCTTATAACGACATGGCTTATGACGACATGGCTTATAAGACATGGTGCCTGTAACGACATCGCTTCTTATGTTTGCGTTATGGATGTGTAAAATAAAAATTACGAATCGATTTCTCTCATTTTTATAGCCCTGTCACATTATAACAATCTCAATCCCTCCTGCCCCCCCTCCCCGCCCGACCCCCCCCCGTTCCTTCCACCATTCACCACAGCAACCTTTTTGTACAACTTTATCCGTCCGCCCCCCACCCCCTCCCACCCAACTCACCCAGCAGATGCTCACTCATCTTCCTAATCTTTATCATACCCCCCAATCCCCCTCCCCCCCCCCCCCCACCGTAACTTCTTTCCCAGTTTTATAACACCAAAAGAAATGCATTGTTTGACATCGGTATTATGCTCAACAATTATATAATGATGTATTGCCCCGGTTTATAATTTTTTACCATCCAATCGCAATGCCCCTCCCTCCCCCTCCACCCAACCCCCCGTCCCCTCCTCCACCTCCCCCCTCCCACATCCCCGCCCCTAATTCACTTTCTCCCCCTCCCCTTACCCCCTCCCCGCCCCTTTTTCCACCTCCCCGCCCCCCTCCCACCTCCCCGCCCCATCCTCCACCTTCTCCCCCTTCCCCCTCCCCGCCCCCTCCCACCTCCCCGCCCCCTCCACCTTCTCCCCCTACCCCCTACCCCCTCCCCGCCCCCTCCCACCTCCCCGCCCCTCAACCCAAGGCCAATCGCAGGTAAATAACCAGCCATTTCCTGGACCAAAAAAAAATATCACTAAATGTATATGATATCACATTTATTTCATTTACAAAAATTCAAAGAGTCATTCAACACTCTTACGCACGGTTTCTCTTACAATTGGAAAATATATAGCATCGTCCAAATCTGCTCCATCGCAAAACTGTTGCGTCATGATGCACTTGATTACGACAATACAGACTAGTTACAATGTAGTCACGTGAGTCAATGCAGCGTCACGTGATCTTATGCAGGTCATGTGATTTAACAAGCCTTCGATAACTGCTCGATCTGTCCACCTGTGACGTCATCTCAACTATGTCATCGCCGCCTGTAAAACGAAAAATAATATATTTCTTTTTAAATCATGTCTTTGGCTCGAAACTTTTTTTCTGCTGTGTTTAATAAAGCTATTCTAGTTTAAATGCAAAAACTGAAACAGAAAAGATAGACTAAAAACAAAAACAAAAAAGAACTAGATTCATAGTAAATTTCCCAGAAAATATCATAAAATACATGACAAGCTTCATCAAAATAACTGATAATCGAAATTTTTAAATTATTCTTATCATTATTATTATTGTTATAACTATTTTTATTATAATTATTACTATATTAATTATTATTGTTATTATTATTATAATTATAATTATTATTATTATTATTACTATTATTATTATTATTTTAATAATTATTATTATTTAGAATTAATTGTTCATGACGTTCTTTTCCTTTTACAATACACAAACAAAGCACACGATTCAGGTGAACGCATATCATATATACACTGTTAAGAATTTTATCTTAGAATTACAGAAAAGAATTTCCTCCGATTAGAAGTAGAGTACGTTCTTGTTGACTGATCCACCATAAGGTCTCGTACAATAGTGAGTCATCTATTATACGGTCTCGTACAATAGTGAGTCATCGCTGACATAACATTTGATTACTTTACTTTCTTTCACTATCTTTTATTTTCTTTATATATATATTTAATAATTTTCACCAAACAAATCCTTCTTTTAAACATTTTAAATTCTTGTCTCAGTTTTGGAGAAGAAACAAATTGCTGTATATAACCTTTTCTCCCTAAAAGTATAAACTTTTCTAGCACAAGCTAAAACCTTTTCTCCCATAAACTATAACCTTTTCTCTCATAAACTATCACCTTTTCTCCCATAAACGATAACCTTTTCTCTCATAAACTATAACCTTTTCTCTCATAAACTATAACCTTTTCTCCCATATACTATAACCTTTTCTCCCATAAACTACAGCCTATCAGACATAAACTATAACATTTTCTCCCATAAACGATTACCTTTTCTCCCATAAACTTTAACCTTTTCTCCCATAAACTATAACCTTTTCTCCAATAAACTATAACCTTTTTTCCCATAAATTATAACCTTTTTCTCCCATAAACTATAACCTTTTCTCCCACAAACTATATCCTTTTTCTTCCATAAACTATAACTTTTTCTCCCGTAAACTATAACATTTTCTCCCATAAACTATAACCTTTTCTCCAATAAACTATAACCTTTTCCCATAAATTATAACTTTTTTCTCCCATAAACTATAACCTTTTCTCCCATAAACTATAACCTTTTCTCCCATAAACTGTAAAATTTTCTCCCATAAACTATAACCTTTTCTCCCATAAACTACAGCCTTTCAGGCATAAACTATAACCTTTTCTCCCCATCACTTTTTCCTACGGCCCCGAGCATTAGTTACTATAACAACAGTCAGCAATGGAGGATAACCCATATGGAATTAGAAATCAAACAGAAATTCGTAAGAGGAGGGAGTGGGAAGGGGGGCAGGGGTGGGGGGAGATATATGCACACGTCACGACTCAGCAAACCTGTTTGTTTTGTGCAGTTATTTTTTTATTCAACGCAATCGCCTAGGTGTAAGAAAAAAATAGATAAAAATTTAAGATTGTTACTGGACACCACAATCTAATCTCCAAGCGTTAGACCACAAGCACTCTCCGTTTATTTATTTATTTATTGTTGTTATTTCCCTGATTAGTTTATTTACAGAGACATTTTACCTATTTTTAGAATAATTTAATCTCTTTGGAAATTTCTTTAAAATGTTCATGCAGAGCTTTCCTAAATGAAAAAAAAATGGAAACATTTTTATTTGAAAAAATATATTTCACACTATTATTTGGCTGAGGTTCGTGAAATCCTCAGGGTGTCCATGGAGAAACAGGAAATATGAGTTTCCGTTCAATCACGTGGACAACTATTTTTTCAGTTTTGTAGAAGGCAATGAAGTTGTAAGCACAAGTAGAATCAAAATTAGAAGGTATAAACAGACGTTCAAAATAAAATTGTTCGCATCTGAGCTTTTATTTCAAAACTGACATTCATATCTCAACACTTTAAAACTGGTGATGGAACTGTCAAAGAAAACGCAACCCAAACAGTGCGACTAGCAAAGGAGTACGCAAGACAGCTTAAACAACACAGCACAACACAACACAACACAGCACAGTACAGCCCAGTACGAGCAGTGACCAACACAAAAGTTGTCAACACAGAGTGATCAACCCAAAAGTGGGCAACACACAAGGGAGCACCACAAAAGTGGGCAACACAAAAGAGGGCACCACATAAATGGGCAACACAAAAGTAAAAGACACACACTAAACAGCGGAAAGTTAGCAACACAGACTGGACCACTCAACACAACAGTAGACAACACAGAGAGAACAACAACACAATAAACATCAAACACCACGCCTTCAACTATCCATAGCAACCGCCCACCTGTTCCTCCTCCTGCTCACGAAGCTGATCAACCAGTGAACGAGGAAGGGCCAGATGAGGATGAAGATCCAGGTCCGGCTTCGTGAGTTGTTGAGCGGCCACCAGGAAGGGTGCCGGCCCTGGGAGCTGCCCGAGTTCTCACGGCTCCTACAACTCCTCTGCAACAAGGTCACGGCAAGGTCATTCGCATGGCAAGGTTATTTGCACCCGACCTACCTCCTGACCCCTTAACCTCCTTCTTCCATCGCCCAAGGAGAGGGAGAGGGAGGGGGAGGGGGAGGGAGAGGGGGAGGGGGAGGGGGGAGGGGGTTCTATCCCTCTCCCCCTTCTATTTTATTTCATTTATTTACTTCTTATTTTTTACATGTTCATTGGCTTGGTGAGAACCCCCCTCCCGGCACACCCACTTCTACCCATTATATTAGTTCTGTCTGATTGATCGCAAAATAATGGGTGTGTCACTGAAGAGTGTACCTTTAAATACTAACAAATTATCTGATAGAAGTGCTCAAGAAAAACCACTTATCGTAGATAACAGTGTTTTACCTCAAACGATCATACGCTTATCAGTTCAAAGTTTCGTATTGTTTCAGGATTCAATCCGGTTAAAATGTAGGACAAAAAAATACAGACTGCAGGATTATGCTTCTGCTTACATCAAACAAAAGTTGCAGAAAGGAGCAAATTGACAAAAAATATTCTCAGAAGAGCTTAAGGGATACGCCTTCTAAAGGTTAGTGTGATCTTGAAAATAGAATTAAAAGCATGATGCAGATCGAACCCTATAAGATATTTCCCATAACATTTCTTCTTGACTAATTCTATCATAATATAAATGTGTGTAATGTTCTCAGTATTGTTAACAAGAGCAGAGAGGACCGTAAGAAAAAGAAAACAAGTTTGTCCAAGGACAAAGTCCCAGCTTACGAAAAGCAATAAAACCAATTCCAGCGTGCACGAGCAAGGGAATTTTCCTGATAAATTGGGCTTCAAAAGATGAGACGGCAAAGAGCTAGCCCAATGATTAATTTAGCACCGGACCAGAACATAGACCGATAAATACATACAAAGATTTCTTTCCCAGAAAAATGGGAAACAGATCTTTTGTATCTCTGGTAGACTGGATAGTCTGACATAGATATGTTCAAACAACGCATAGTGCGCATATTTATGTAACTTGCCTTGATGCGCGGTTCTTATTCAGACAAGTGCGCGTGTTTATTTAATTTTTCGTAGATGCGCGGTTCCCATTTTGGAACAGTGCACATGTTTACTTAACTTGCGTTGATGTACGGTTCGCATTTCTGACGAGCGCCCAATTTTTTTTTTGCCTTTTGTGGGTGTGCGGTTCTTATTTCGGATCAATGCGCACGTTTATTTACATTGTGTTGATGTGCGGTTCTTATTTCGGATCAGTGCGCAAGTTTATTTACCTTGTGTTGATGTGCGGTTCTTATTTCGGATCAGTGCGCATGTTTATTTACCTTGTGTTTATGTGCGGTTCTTATTCCATACCAGTGCGCATGTTTATTAGTCCCCCGCCGGGGGACTATAGTTTGCGGGTTTGTCTGTCCGTCTGTCTGTCGACACCTTTTTTGTTAACACACTCAAGCCTACATTTTTCCACCGATTGTTAAGATATTGTATCTATGGGTAGTACTGGAACGAACAAGGATCGGTATTGTAAATGAGCCATGTCGGCCAAAGGACATTGGCCCAGCTGAACCTCACAAATTTTCCCAATCCTTACTCAGTTGAATGAGTTTAACACACCCAAGCCTACGTTTTCACCGATTGTAAAGATATTGTGTCTATGGGTAGTACTGGAACAAACAAGGATTGGTATTGTAAATGAGCCATATTGGCCCAAGGACATTGCCCCAGCTGAACTTCACAAATTTTCCCAATCCTTACTCGGTCGAATGAGTTTGTTAACACACTCAAGCCTACAATTTTCCACCGATTGTTTAGATATTGTATCTATGAATAGTACTGGAACGAACAAGGATCGGTATTGTAAATGAGCTGTATCGGCCCAAGGACATTGGCCCAGCTGAACTTCAGAAATTTTCACAACTCTTACATACTGGAAGAGTTTGTTAACACACTCAAGCCTACATTTCTGCACCGATTGACAAGATATCTTAACTGTGAGTAGTATTAGAACCAACAAGGTTTGGTATCGTAAATGAGCCATGTCAGCCCAAGGACATTGACCCAGTTGAACTTCACAAATTTTCCCAATCCTTACTCAGTTGAATGAGTTTGTTAACACACTCAAGCCTACATTTCTGGATCTATTGTTGAAATCTTTTAGATATAGGAAGTATTGGAACAACAAAGGTCGGTATTGTAAATGAGCCCTGTCGGCCCAAGGACATTGGCCCAGCTGAACTTCAGAAATTTTCACAACCCTTACATACTGGAATGAGTTTGTTAACACACTCAAGCCTACATTTTTTTAAACAATTGCCAAATGTTATACACATAGGTAGTATGAATGGTAACAAGAATTGGTATTGTAAATGAGCCATGTTGGCTTAAGGACATTGGCCCAGCTGGAATTTTAAAATTCACGAACATGATACGAAGGGTTGTAGTCCAACCTAACAAAATCAAATACCGGGATTGTACGCCGGCGGGAGACATAGTCAGTTTCACTGACCCACTTGTTTTACTTGCGTTGATGAGCGGTACTTATTTCGGACAGCCCAAGTTTTCTTAGGTTGCCTTGATACGCGGTTCGCATTTCGGACCAGCTTGCATGTTTATTTAACTTGCGTTGATGCACGGTGCTTATTTTGGACGTGTGCCTATGTTGATTTAACTTGCGTTGATGAGCAGTTCGAATTTCGGACCAGTGCGCATGTTTATTTAACTTAGTTGATGCGCAGTGCTTATTTTGGACCAGTGCAAATGTTTATTTAACTTGCGTTGGAGCGTGGTTCGCATTTCGAACCACTGCGCATGTTTATTTAACTTGCGTTGATGCGCGGTTCGAATTTCGGAGAAGTGCGCATGTTTATTTAACTTGCGTTGATGCGCGGTGCTTATTTTAGACCAGTGCAAATGTTTATTTAACTTACGTTGGCGCATGTTTATTTAACTTGCGTTGATGCAACGTGCTTATTTTAATCCAGTGTGCTTGCTTATTTAGCTTGTGTTGCTGTGCGGTTCGCATTTCGAACCAGCGCGCATGTTTTTTTTTTACCTTGTGTTGATGCGTGGTTAGCATTTTGGACCATTGCGCATATTTATTTAACTTCTGTTGATGATCGGTACTTATTTTGGACCGGTGCAAATGCTTATTTAACTTACGCTTAAGTGCGGTTCGCAATTCGGACCAGTGTGCATGTTTATTTAATTTGCGTTGATATCCGGCTCGCATTTCAGACCAGTATACCTGTTTCTTTAGGTTGCGTTGATGCGCAGTTCGCATTTTGGGACAAGTGAGCAGGTTCATTTAACTTGCGTTGACGCGCGATTTGCGTTTCGGACCAGAACGCATGTTTATTTAAGTCCCGTCGATGCCCGACTCTTATGTCTATTCAACTTGCGTCGATTCATGGTTCTTTCTTCGGACCACTGCGCATGTTTATTTAGCTTGCGTTGATGGGCGGTTCTCAAATCAGACCACTGCGCATGTCTATTCATCTTGCGTCGATGCATGGTTCTTTTTTCGGTCAAGTGCGCATGTTTGTTTAACTTGCGTTGATGTGCAGTGCTTATTTTGGACCGGATCGCATGTTTATTGAACTTCCGTCGATGCGCTGTTCGCATTTGAAGCCATTGCCCATGTTTATTTAACTTGTGTTGATGCGTGGTTCTCATTTCAGACCAGTGCGCATATTTATTTAACTTGCGTTGATGCGCGGTTCGCATTTTGGACCACTGCGCATGTTTATTTAATTTGCCTCGATGTGCGATTCACATTTGGGACCAGTGTGCATGTTTCTTTAGGCTGCGTTGATGCGCCGTTCGCATTTCAGACCACTGTGCATGTCTATTCAACTTACGTCGAAGCGTAGTTTTTTTTCGGACCAGTGCGCTAATTATTTAACCTGCGTTGATGCGCGGTGCCTATTTTGGACCAGTTCGCATCTTTATTTATCTTCCGTCGATGCGCAGTTCAGACTACGGACCAATGCGCATGTTTATTTAACTTGCATCGATGCGGAGTACTTAATTTGGACTACTGCAAATGTTTCTTTAACTTGCGTCGATGTGCGGTTGTTAAATCTGACTACTGCGCAAGTTCATTTAACTTGCGTTTATGCGCTGCAGGAGGAGATTCATGCAATATTTTTTTCAAAAATTCCGAAAAATAAATATCGGAAATAAATGAAATCTAATAAAAACTGTAGGAGGAAATGCATTTTGAATTTTTTTCTTCAAAAATTCTCTCATCGACTGAAAAAGACAGGCCATATTCACGACACCTAAGCATGCCTCAGCCCCAAAATAAATGATGTTTGATCAAAACTGCAGGAGAAAATGCATTTGGAGGTATTTTTATCAAAAATTCCCCCCGAAATAAAAAATTCCCAAGTCTAGTCAAATAGCACAAGCCGTATGCGAGACCTACCTAAGGATGCCTCATAGCAAAAAATAAATGAAATCGGTTCAAAAATTCCCAAAAAATACAGAAATTGTCGGATCGACTAAAAAGCGCAAGTCGTATTCTCAACCTCTTAGGGATGCCGCAACCCCCCCCCCCCCAAAAAAAAAAAAAAAGAGGTTCAAAACTGCAGGGGGAAATGCATTTTGAAGATGTTTCTTCAAAAACTCCCTAAAATACAAAAATTGCCCGATCGACTAAAAAGCACAAGCCGTAAGCACTCACACCAAAAATAAATGACATCGAATCAAAATTGTAGGAGTAGATGCATTTTGAATTATTTTCGAAATTTTTGCTTAAAAATTTCCCCAAAAATACAAACTAAAAAAGCATAAGCCGTATGCACGATCCTTTAGGGGTGCCTCATACCAAAAATAAATGACATCGGGTCAAAAATGTAAGAGGAGATACATTTTAAAATTTCTTTATAAAATCCCCCAAAATACAAAAATTGTCCGATCGACCAAAAAAGTACACGCCGTATGCCGAACCCTTTAGGGGTGCTTCATACCAAAAATAAATGACATCGGGTCAAAAATGTAGGAGGAGATACATTTATTTTTAAATTCGTCAAAAATTCAAAAATCACCCGATCGACTAGATAAGCACAATCCGTATGCACGACCCCTTAGGGATGCCTCATACCAAAAATAAATGACACCGGATCAAAATTGTAGGAGGAGATGCATTTTGAAACAAAGTTTACTAAATAAATAACTAACTAACTAACGGACGCCATCCGCAGACCGATAGGAATACCCCAGCTTACGTGTAACGTAAATTGGGCTAAAAAACTTCTAAACTTTGAAACCGTTCACATCTCGAATATGTAATTGCACAGTGGTGGTGGTGGGGGGGGTTGGGGGTACTAATGGCTCCTACAGTTGCATTCCGAGCCGTGATCGGTTGTAGAGATTGGGGGTGGGGGTGGTCGTGACTGCATAACCCCCTTTTCCTGTTCTTGGAATTCACAACAATGATGCAACGTTTGAAGAAGGCTGGCGTAACAGGCCAGCATCTCTCTCTCAAAAAAGGTTGTCATTTTAACTTTCTGTTCCAGATATATCGAAACTAATACAGGCGTCTTTATTTCAGTTAGAAGCAATGGCGCTGTCGATGAACCTTGCTGAAGAGCTTACCTGTCCGATACATCTTGAAATCTTGGAGAATCCCATGTCATTAAAATGCCTCCACAATTTGTGTCAAAAGGACGTAGATGAGATGATAGACGAAGATGGACTGCTTCAATGTCCCATCTGCCAGCGAGTCTCCCAGCAGAAGGATATCAAAAGAGATTTCCGCATACAAAAGCTGATCGACCTTCATCATGATCACACAAACAGGCTCAAAGATAAACAAGTATGTGAGTTGTGCGACGACGAACCGGCAGTGGGAAAATGTCATCAGTGTGATATGTATATCGGTGACCGCTGTAAAAGAGGCCACACAAAGCAACCTACAACCAAAGCGCACCACATATACATGATAAGTGACATGAAAGCCGCAAGCGAGGAAAAGCTCCAAAGGGTTTTAACAGCCATGGAAGAGACAGTTCAACAGTTTGATAATGCCAAAGCCAAGAAATTAGACGCCAATGCAAAAGCCAGCTCTCTTTTTTGTGACGCTGTTCGCAAAATAAAGGACTCAAAAAAACAAATCATTAGCGAGGTTAGAAAAGTCCATGAAAAACTTCGCCAAGAAGTTGAGAAGAAACGGGAGGAACAGAGAAAAAGCTTTGACTCCAGTATCGAAACCTTGGACACACATCGGGCCTCGTTTAATACGGATATGAAGATTATCAAGGACACGATGTCAGAGAACGACCAGCGGACACTCTTAAATGAAGCATTAATTAACGACATGGTGGACCAATCGAAACGAAGCCGGGACACGTTTTCAATGTTAATTAAATCAATGGAAGAAGATAATGAGGAATTAACAATAACAGTTCTACACGGAGACGAAACCATTGAACAACTTAAGCAAATGCAGATTGCAATCTCTGACCAATCAAGTCACACATCAATATTAGAATCGAAATATGCAGAGTCACATGGCCAGCCTTCACCAGGTCTCCCTCAAGAATTTAACATGGAACATTTTAGCTTAGAAAGATTTTCCAGGCTATCGGAAGACGTTGTTATGAATCGGGCTTCTCCTGTTGCCCATGAGGCAAGGAAAGGATTTCTGATAGCAATCCCTGCCCAATCAAGTCACACGAGCCGACCAATATCAGAAGAGGCATTTGAAGTGTTACATGCCCAGCCTTTTGAATTTAACATGGAACATCTAAGCTCAAAAGCAGTTGCCAAGGCAGTGGAAAGCGTTGTTGTGAATGGGGCTTCTTTCGGTGACTATGTGTCAAGGACACTTCAAGTGACAAAACTGTTTAAATGTAATCGTGATAAATCACGGAAGATTGCAAGCATAGATAACCATATATGTATAGTGTTTGATACAGGTGACATAGATATTCTCAGGTACAGTAACATCGATTCAATATGCAAAGTGAAGACTGTCTGGATACGAGAATGGAGCTCCACGTGTGATGACGAGGACTGTGTGGGATATCAGGCACGGGCGGTGTCACAAGCCTCTGATGGCAGCATTATAGCCGCTTGTGGAGGTGTCAGTGATAAACACAAACACAAGCCTCACAAAGACCTAGGACTGGTGGCTGTCACTGCTGACGGCGTTATTAAGCACGTGATTGCTGTAGGTCGCTACTGGGATGCCGCCTGTGACAATCAGTATGTATACGGGCTGAGATATAATAAGACTGTAACGATACATCAACGCGGCAGGAGCGGGTGGTCGTGCATAAAACAAGTAGAGCTGCACAAGCATTGCTACGACTTCTCCATCGGAAAAAAAATCCTGACCTTATCGAGTAGTTTGATGCATGCTGTAGAGCGTTATGACCTGAGTAAAGACACATACTCACACCTCGGTAGAAAAGGAAGTGCTCCTGGTGATTTCTCACGGCCACGTGTAGCCTGTAGCGATGCACACGGCCACGCCCTTGTTTGTGATTATTGGAATCACCGACTCCAGCTCTGCATAAACGACAACACGTGGCACGTGCTCAAACTCAGCGAGAAGATAAAATACCCACTACACGCCACAGTGGATCACTTCGGTCACTTGCTCCTTCTTACTGATGACGCTGTTTTCAAACTCACATAAGACGAGTTTCATCCCAAACGTTGCCATAGTGACGTAATCACCATAGAACACTGAACGCAGCACTCCATATGACGACTGCAAGAAGAGCTGCAGATCCAAGTCTAAGTTAAAGAAACTGAACCATTCACTATAACTCCACGGAGAATTCAAACTTCTGTGCATTGTAAAGCGATTGGTCCTTTCTAGAGGGCATCCACAAAGCACGTACGCATAGAAGATGGGGCGGGCGGGGAGGGGGGGGGGTAGGGGGAGGGGATGGCTTGTCGGTGCGGCCTCCTGAGCTGATCGCACCTTGTGACGTCACACATTATGATTACCTGAGTGAAATCGGCGAGTGGTGGGGGGAGAAAGGGTTTGCTTACGTCATTATGGACGGCTCCCAAAGCAAACAGTTGCGTAAAGAAAAAAATATTCCTGATATGTATCTTTCTTATTTATGTACATTTTCTTTTTACGACATTTAATTCGTAAAAGCACTTTTGACTTGTGGAAAACTTCGACACAAAATAACTACTTAAATTTATACTTAGTAACTGCAATTTAGTAATAAATGGATAATTTGTATGTAAATGCTTATGCATTAAAATCGGCTAATTATAACTACTCTGCTTTGTCAAATGACTTAATGAAAACATCTTTTAGAAGTAACAGTAATACAGATAAAATCGGTTAATCGAATACCGAATAATGCCTAAGTCGGTTAACAGTATGCCAGTTACATTTCATACAAGTAACACAAGTACAGATGAAATCGGTTAATCGAATACCGGTTAATGCCTAAGTCGTTTTGAAGTTTCGTATAAATGTATTACAATTTCACTTTAAAAGTACAGTTTATAATCACATAATCACTTTTATAAAAAGCTTGTATCATATAACCAAGAGTGTTAAACTGGAGAAAAACTAATGTGGGTCCAAACATTTGTGTCGGGACACCGAATATGTCGCGATATCCGGCGTCGTTATAATGCCGTTATACTGTATTTTGGAAACGAATCAAATTCAAATCAAATTGAGAAACATTAAAACATCTTTGTGATGACATGGCTTATAACGACATGGCTTATGACGGCATGGCTTATAACGACATGGCTTATGACGACATGGCTTATAACGACATGGCTTATGACGGCATGGCTTATAACGACATGCCTTATGACGGCATGGCTTATAACGACATGACTTATGACGACATGGCTTATAACGACATGGCTTATGACGACATGGCTTATAACGACATGGCTTATAACGACATGTCGCCTGTAATGACATTGCTTCTAATGTTTGCGTTATGGATGTGTAAAATAATAAAATAAAAATTACGAATCGATTTCTCTCATTGTGATAGCCCTGTGACATGATAACAATCTCAATCCCTCCTGCTCCTTCCTCCCCGCCCGACCCCTCCCCGCCCGACCCCCCGTTCCTTCCACCATTCACCACAGCAACCTTTTTGTACAACTTTATCCGTCAGCACCCCCACCCCCTCCCACCCATCTCACCGAGCAGATGCTCACTCATCTTCCAAACCCACACCACACCCCCCAATCGTCCCCCTCCCCCTCTCACCGTAACTTCTCTCCCAGTTTTACAACACCAAAAGAAATGCATTGTTTGACATCAGTATTATGCTCAACAATTATATAATGGTGTATAGACCCGGTTTATAATTTTTCACCATCCAATCGCAATGCCCCTCCCTCCCCCTCCGACCCACCTCCCCTCCACCCTCCCCTCCCCTCCTCAACCTCCCCGCCCCTTCCCACCTCCCTGCCTCTCCTCCACCTTCTCCCCCTCCCCCTACCTGCCCCTCCTCCACCTCCCAGCACCTTCCCAACTCCCAGCCCTTGCTCCACCTCCCCGCCCCCCTCCCATCTCCCCGACCCCCCTCCTCCTCCCGCCCCTAAACCCAAGGCCAATCGCAGGTAAATAACCAGCCATTTCTTGGACCAAAAAAAATCACTAAATATATATGATATCACATTTATTTCATTTACAAAAATTCAAAGAGTCATTCAACACTCTTACGCACGGGTTTCTCTTACAATTGGAAAATATATAGCACTGTTCAAATCTGCTCCATCGCAAAACTGTTGCGTCATGATGCACTTGATTACGACAATACAGACTAGCTACAATGTAGTCACGTGAGTCAATGCAGAGTCACGTGATCTTATGCAGGTCATGTGATTTAACAAGCCTTCGATGACTGCTCGATCTGTCCGTGGTGACGTCATCTAGACTATGTCATCGCCGCCTGTACCAAGAAAATTTTTTTTTTTAAATCATATCTTTGGCTCAAAACTTTGTTCTGCTCTGTTTAATAAAGCTATTCTAGTTTAAATGCAAAAACTGAAACAGAAAAGATAGATTAAAAAAAAAACAAAAAAGAACTAGATTCATATTAAATTTCCCAGAAAATATCATAAAATACATGACAAGCTTCATCAAAATAACTGATAATCGAAATTTTAAATAATTCTTCTTATTATTATTATTATTAGTATTATTATTATTATTATTTTAATTATTATTATTATTAATAATTAATTGAAGGGGTGCATGCATAAACTTGATAACTCCACTTATCAAGAAAATGCACTATTACCACCACAGTATTTCTTGGCCTCTGTTCTATCACATATGTAAGTCTTAATAAAACCGATTAGAAGTGGGCACTTTTTAGGAAAAGGCGATGGGAAAAACCTGTTTGTTACTAAAATTTCAAACTTTAAAAGAGTTTTTCTCCACTGCTGATAACTGCAGTTATCAAGTTTATGCATGGACCCCTTCAATTGTTCATAACGTTCTTTTGCCTGTCCAATACACCAGCAAAGCGCACATTTAGGTGAACGTATATCATATTTACACTGTTACGAATTTTATCTTAGAATTATATAAAAGAATTTCCTCTTTTTTAGAAGCAGAGTACATTACTGTTGACTGATCCACCACCGTCATTAAATATATGGTCTCGTAAAATATTGAGTCATCACTGACATAACATTTGATTACTTTCATATCTATCAACAATAACGGATTTTTGTGATTATAATCCAGTATTTTCTGACTATACATCACGGTGTGTACAATTCGTAGAGCAATAAAATGAACTGGAATTTACAGTCATTTGCTTTCACTATCTTTTATTGTCTTTATATATATTTAATAATTTTCCCCAAGCAAATCATTCTTTTGAGCATTTTAAATTCTTGTCTCAATTTTGGAGAAGAAACAAATAGCTGTATATAACCTTTTCTCCCATAAAGTATAATCTTTTCTCCCATAAACTATAACCTTTTCTCCCATTAAGTAAAACGTTTCCTCCCATAAACTATAACCTTTCCTCCCATAAACTATAAGCTTTTTTCCCATAAACTATAACCTTTCCTCCCATAAACTATAACCTTTCCTCCTATAACCTTTTCTCCCATAAACTATAACCTTCGGCCCCAAGCATTAGTTACCACAGCAACAGCCAGCAATGGTGGATAACCCATATGGAATTACAAATCATACAGACATTCGCAAGAGGTCGGAGTGGGGGGGGCAGGCGGTGGGGCGGGGGGAGATATATGCTTACTTAACAACTCAGCAAACCTGTTTGTTTTGTGCAGTTATTTTTTATTCAACGCAATCGCCTAGGTGTAAGAAAAAAATAGATAAAAATTTAAGATTGTTACTGGACACCACAAGCAGATCTCCAGGCGTAAGACAACAAGCACTCTCCGTTTATTTATTTATTTATTGTTGTTATTTCCCTGATTAGTTTATTTACAGAGACATTTTACCTATTTTTAGAATAATTTAATCTCTTTGGAAATCTCTTTAAAATGTTCATGCAGAGCTTTCCTAAATGAAAAAAAAATGGAAACATTTCTTTATAAAAAAAATAGTAAGTACTATTTTTAAACCTGGACCTAGTCCAACATATTCCACACCATTATTTGGCTAAGGTTCGTGAAATCCTGAGGATGTCCATGGAAAAACAGGAAATATGAACTTCCATTAAATCATGTGGACACCTATTTTTTTTCAGTTTTGTAGAAGGCAATGAAGTTGTAAACACAATTAGAATCAAATCAGAAGGTATAAACAGACGTTCAAAATAAAATTGTTCGCAACTGAGCTTTTATTTCAAAACTGACATTCATATCTCAACACTTTAAAACTGGTGATGGAACTGTCAAAGAAAAGGCAACACAAACAGTGGGATTAGCAAAGGAGTACGCAAGACAGCTTAAACAACACAGCACAACACAACACAACACAACACAGCAAGTACAGCTCAGTACGAGCAGTGACCAACACAAAAGTTGTCAACACAGAGTGAGCAACACAAAAGTGGGCAACACAAAAGACGGCACCACAAAAGTGGGCAACACAAAAGTAAAAGACACACACTAAACAGCGGAAAGTTAGCAACACAGACTGGACCACTCAACACAAGAGTAGAAAACACAGTGAGAACAACAACACAACAAACACCAAACACACACGCCTTCAACTATCCATAGCAACCGCCCACCTGTCTCTCCGCCTACTCACAAAGCTGATCAACCAGTGAACGAGGAAGGGCCAGAGGAGGATGAAGAACCAGGTCCGGCTCCGTGAGTTGTTGAGCGGCCACCAGGGGGAGTGCCGGCCCTGGGAGCTGCCCGAGTTCTCTCGGCTCCTACGACTCCTCTGCAATAAAAGGTCACGGCAAAGGTCATTCGCATGGCAAGGTCATTCGCATTGCACGTTCATTCGCACCCGACCAACTACCTCCTGACTCCTTAACTCCCCTTCTCCCACCATCCAAATGCCGTGATTTAGAGGAGGGGGGAGGGGGAGGGGGAGGGGGAGGGGGTTTTTTCACTCCCATCTCTATTTTATTTTATTATTTTCTGATTATTTTTCTTATTATTAGTATTTTCAATTTTCAACTACCTTCACTTGACTTTCAGCAATGCTATTTTCTTCTTTTCACGATGTCATAATTATCTGGTTTTGAGCTACTCTCACAGAATTAAGTTGCTCAGTCCCCCGCCACCCCACCTTCTCCCGCCACCCCACCTTCTCCCGCGACTCTGTGCCACTGTCAATGCCTCTAGTGTGTTCAGTGCCCCCCCCTCTCCCCCTGCTCCTCCCCTTCTCCCTCCCCCCCCCCTCGCTACTTACCTGACTCTGAGCCACTGTCAGTGCCTCCAGCGTATTCAATCTCGTCAGCACGCTGTTCATGTCCTGCTGTAGCTGGACCAGGGCCGTCGCGATCTGTTGCGTCACTTCCAGTCGGTTGGGCGGGGGGTCGTTGCCGCCCCCACCGCCGCCGGCACTTCCGCCCCCCGCCGATAGCAGATGGGAGCGCCCTCCCGTGGCTTGCGATAGCATCCCGACTCCTGCAGTCAACGAAAGTTGTCACAAAAATTGCCTCATTGGGAGCCTGTGGTATACACAGCCCCCCCTGCCCCTCCACCCCAGATCTTTAGCAAGGCAGCAGATTCTACAGAATTCAGCTACTGGTTTCGTTGTCAACGCATCACCTGCTTGGTGACTAGCTTCTGTGTGACGGATCTAACTATGTGCTTCAAGGCTAGATTCTATATGACTGATTTGACTACCTGAATGATAACTAGATTCTGTGCAGCTAATTTGACTGCTTGTTGTCTACAAAACGGTGTGATTAGCTTAACTACCTGCTTGGTGGCTGATTTGACTACCTGTTTGTTGACTAGATTCTGTATGACTGATTTGACTAGCCGCTTGGTTATGACTACTCTGACTACCTTTTTGTTGATCATATTCTGTATGACTGATTTGACTACCTGTTTGTTGACTAGATTCTGCGCCAGAGTTTGGCGGCACCCGTGACGTTGCACCCGGCTGTGCCTCCCCTGCCCCACGGGCCGATTTGCCCTGAGACCGTTGCCAACCCCTAAAAGCACAGCATACAGTTCGATCCACTTTACATAATCGAAAAATACAATACACTGTGAGTTGTAGAAACAAGCCCTTGTAATTTTTCGGCAAATATTTTTAAATTCCAAAATGAGATATCTGAAAGTCTGATATCCCTTAAAGAAGATAGTTGGAAATGACCCAGTTTTTCGTTGCTATGGCACACATTTTCTCGTTGCTATGACACACTTTCCGTTGCTATGCCATACGCTTTCTGGTTCCTGTTATACACACACTCCGTCGTTGCTAAGGCCTACACTGACCCGTTGCTAAGGTCCGCAAACGAGCGCTGCGTGAAGACTGAGCTCTGGCTCCTGTCCGTCATGACTGCTGGTGCCATGAATTCACTCATCCCCTCCGCCGGCGATAAGAGGCCGGAGCTGTTGCTATGGCTACACAAATCAACAAATCTATTTTCTCATCAATTCATTTACTGACTCAACTGGGGCAGGGGGGAGGAGATAGATAGCAACATTTTCTTATTTCAAAGTACTAATTTCCAAGTTATTTTCACTTTCAAGTTCTTTCATTTTCAAGTTACTTTCTTTTTTTAGTTGATTTTCAAGTGAGTTTCATGCAACGAACCACTTCTTGTCAAGCCCAAAACCTAAATAAACAACACAACCTCTACACAACACAACCCAACACAACCTCCAACACATCCAACACAATCTCTCCACACCCAACACAACCCCCAACCTATCCAACACAATCTCTACACACCCAACACAACCATTACAATCTCTACACACCCAACACAACCTCCGCCCACACAACACAATCTCAACACAGTTAGAACAACCTCCCCGTATCTAACTCACCCTCCTGACATTCAGCACAAACCTCAAATATCCAACACAACCTCCACCCACCTGACACAACCATTTCACACACAACACAACCTCCTTACATACAACACAACCTCCTCACACATAACATAACCTTCTCACATACAACACAACCTCCTCACACACAACACAACCTCCTTACAGCCAACACAACCTCCTCACACACAACACAACCTCCTTACAGCCAACACAACCTCCTCACACACAAGACAGTCTTCTCACATACAACACAACCTCCACTCACACAATAAACACAACCCCCACCTGACACCATATTGGCTGGAGTAGCTGACATTGTACGGCAGGCCGCTGGTTGGCGGCTGGTTGGCTGGTTGCCGATGGTAGGTGTGATCCGTTTGGTCGGCGGGGTACATCTCTTCAAAATCCTCCACATTCGCCCTCTGTTTAAGCAGTGTCAACAAAATCAACAAAACATCGAGAACTAGAGCAGTGTGCAGAGCCCACATATTCCCCACAGCCCCCCCCCATCAGTTAAACACGGCCATCAATAGTTGAAATTTTCCAAGTCCAGCTGGTCTATTTTCCCTGGACGAACCTGGCCCATTTACAATACCGATCTGTGTTTGTTCCCATAGAAGCTACATACCAAGTTTCATTAAAATCCTTCCAGGAATTTTTAAGTTACCGTGTTAACAAGCTCTTGATGAGAGACCGACAAACCGACCAACCGACCGACACACGGTCGATCGCATATATTCCCTGTGGGGAATAAATTACAGTCATTATTATCACACTATATTATTATAATTTAGTGAGGGAATGGGGGGATGGAGGGGGGTGGGGGTGGGGGAGGGGGGGGCAAGGGGTATGATCTTTGCCTAACCTGAGACTGCGGCGAGTCGGACGTATCACAGAACTCGTCCCCCTCGCTGTCACTCTCCGGTGTTGACCCCGCCCCGTCCTTGACGCCGCCCGCGGCGCCACCTGGCGGGGATTCCAACACGCCCTCTGGCGGTGGCTCAAGAGGACTCCCTGCGCCACCTGGCGGGGATTCTAACAGGCCCTCTGGCGGTGCCTCTAGAGGACTCCCTGCGCCACCTAGCGTGAATTCCACCGCACCGTTCAGGTGTCCACTTTCTCCTACATCAGATAAAATACTGTCACCATCGAACCATCAAATGCTGTCACCATCCAACCCCCTGTCAACATCTTTGCCATCTTACATTTGCACCAATTTCCAAGTCAACTTTTACATCTAAGTGCTGTATTAATAAGAGTTCACCGCTGCTACTAAATGAATTATAATGTGAAAATTTTATCTGCGTATTGTGAAGATTTTCTCTGCGTATTGTTAAGATTTTCTCTGCCTATTGTTAAAATTTTCTCTGTGAATGTTAAGATTTTCTCTGCGCATTGCTAAGATTATCTCTGCGAATTTTACGTTTTTTCTCTCCGAATGTTAGGATTTTTCTCTGCTACACACCAGACTTCACTTGCATCGACTGCGACAACGTTTGTGCCGCGGAAACGTCATTGTGGATGACGTCATCACGTTGGTCATACGTATCTCCCACACCTGTACACGAAGTCAACGCAAACTACGGTCTACTGGCTAAAAACACTAGCTTTAAAATGGAATCTCTCTCTCTCTCTCTCTCTCTCTCTCTCTCTATCACACTCTTTCTCTCACTCTCTCATTCTATCACTCTCTCTCACTCACTCTCTATCACTCTCTCGCTTTTCCTCTCTCTCTCTTATCTCTCTCTCTCTCTCTCTCTATTACTTTCTATCTCTCTTCCTCTCTCTCTCTCTTCCTCTCTCTCTCTCTTATCAATCAGCCCCCAACCGGGGACCCAGGCTCTGTCGGGACGCTGTAACTCAACTAAAGACCCATATATTGAAAACGATATACAGCCGGGACCATTAATCGGGCAAGGTGGTGGGAGGAGGGTACGCTTATAGATCAAGATGGGAACACCTGTGAAAGGGAATCAGTTTTTTAATAAAATCTCTTTTTATAGTCCCTTGATCAGGGTATCTGTGGAACTGACTTGTACCTGCCGTTTCATGTGACCTTTGACCTTGACCTTCCGTTGACCTCAATGATAGATCATCTTCAGTCCCGGAATGGTCCTCCACGCCACTGGAATGGTCACCATTTCCATTGGGAATGGAGCCATTTGGTTTCGGTGATTTCTCTTTTGGGTCTACAAGTTCGTAGAAATTGTCCAGTTTTTGGACGAAGTCCTGTACCATGGCTGTGTGGGGCATTGCCTCTACGATCTGTAAAACGTCAATCAAATTACTCATCACTAAAAGGCGTGACCTCTACGATCTGTAAACGTCAATCAAATTACTCATCACTAAAAGGCGTGGCCTCTACGATCTGTAAACGTCAATCAAATTACTCATCACTAAAAGGCGTGGCCTCTACGATCTGTAAACGTCAATCAAATTACTCATCACTAAAAGGCGTGGTCTCTACAATCTGTAAACGTCAATCAAATTACTCATCACTAAAAGGCGTGGCCTCTACGATCTGTAAACGTCAATCAAATTACTCGTCACTAAAAGGCGTGGCCTCTACGATCTGTAAACGTCAATCAAATTACTCATCATTAAAAGGCGTGGCCTCTACGATCTCTAAACGTCAATCAAAATCAATCAGCACTAAAAATGCGTGATCTCTACCACTTGTACATGTCAATCAAAAGCCATCAGGCAGTTTGGGGGCGTGGTCTCTACAATCTATAACCGCCTATCAAAATCAACGAGTCGTCAAAGGCGTGGCATCCCCTAACTACAGATGTCAATCAAACTCAAACCAGAACGATAGTAACCGCTGATTCAATCATATTTATTATTATTATTATTATTATTATTATTATTATTATTATTATTATTATTATTACTATTACTATTATTATTATTATTTTGTATTTAAACAAAAGACAAACATTTCATATCATTTAGAACATTTGATTTCTGCTGCATCTACCAATAAGTTATCGATTACTTTCTCAAGCCAGCAAATGCGTAGTGACAAAATTTTTTTCTTCACTTGGGAGTTCAAAAGAAGTGAAGTTTTAGACTTGAAAGAGGATTACTTATCGTGAGTTATTGATCTCCCCCTCCAACCCCCTCCCCCGGCCGAGTTTAGATGTTAAATAGCAACATTCTAGCCACCAAGAAAAACTAGAGCGGCCAGTGCACACCGACAACGGTGTACCCGGATATACTGAACCCAATTACCACACATGGCACTTCAGTTTACCAGAAAGCAGCCTTACAAAAGAGGTAGGGGAGGCAGAGAGGCGGGGGGGGGGGGGCGGGGACGGGAACGCAGGCACGGACGAGATGCTTCGAGTACTGGCCTTTCAGATGGATGCCATTTAGGGTAATTTTTGCAGGACATGCATGACTCTATAGTGTTCATAAAACCGCTAGTATAGAAATGGCATGAGCGTTTTTTCAAAGTTGATTAATCAGTTTTATATACGCTACTTTCTTTTAATTTAAATGAGGCAAGCAAAAATTTACCCCCCCCTCCACCTCCCCCGCCCCCTCTCCGGTTTCAACACCAAAAGTCTTACACTCAGATGGGTTCAGCTTCAATTTCTATTTTGCCCAAATACCCAAGTGAGATTGAAACTATGTGCTGAACAAACGATGTAAGAGTACCATCACTTTTTTAGGTCCCGTAATTCCTAGGTTCGTTTTGGTGGGAGAAAAGGGTGGCAATATGGAGGGGGCGGTGGGGGGGGAGGGGGCAGGCGAATAATGTACCGTGCCCGTATCACTACTAGACAATCCCGCCGAAATGAAGGAACTATTAATTCACCAGTAAATACAAACTCGAACTCAAGCCAAGCAAAGTAAAGCTAGTGAGATTTAAGTACGCGATAGATAAACTCAAGCTAAGCAAAAAAGCATTAGTAAGACTTAAGTATGCGATTAGAAAGACACGCCAGCATTATCGTCTGCTACTGTGATCTGTTGTCTGTTTACCTCCTCTTTATTGTACCCGTTGGGGTACTTCTCGCCAAGTACCTTTTTCAGTTCTTCCACATACTTAAGCATGGCTTGCTCACGTGACATATCCCCCAGACGGCTCCAGGCGTCCCTGCAATGCAGAGAGACACACGCACACCGTGTCACGTGATGTCATCGCACGTGATGTTGTACCGATATGACTGGTTTTGCGCTTGGAAACAGTTATATATTACTCAGTACACGAGATGTTTAACATGTTTAACTAGAGCCTCACTTCGCTAGCGAAATGTTAAACACTTGAAAAAAAATTAAAACGCGAAAATACTTCCTTCAATGGGTTATTTCTTGAATAATATATTGCAAACAACACAGCTTGAATACGTCTTTATAAGCCGAGTAGTGTTTGGTTTTTGTTGACTTAAGGTTTTATTGACTGATCTAGCATACGCCTTGTTATCTATTTACGCAGTGGGAGCTCGCACAAAGCTCACTGAGCAACTGTGTGTGATGTGGGTTAAATGCTACGCATTTACTTGCAAAAATACACTCTTTTTACATGGCGTTTTAACAAAGAAAACGAAGTCAAAGACGAAAATAAAAAGTGACATGCACATGTTCAGATCAAGCTTTTCATAAGTCCCAAGTTTCATGGTCGTAGAGCCTATAGTGTCGGAGGGGAAGAAGACACAAAAAATCGGAAAAAGTGTCAAGAAGAAAAAAAAGGACGAATTTTGCTCGCACAAATTCATATAACTCTTGCAAGCCAAAGGCTTGTCAAGTGTTAAAACTATACCACAGTAACATTGGTTTTGAAAACATGATTTTTATAACTCTATTAATTAAATGTGCAATTGTTAGGAGAAAAACAAATGTAATATGGAGACCCTATTGTAAAAAAAGAAAGAAAAAAAACAAAGCAAAGGTACATAAAAACTTTTGCAGGGAAGGGGGAGTCTTACCACTTGGCCTTGCCGACAACATCCCAGAAGGCGGGTCTAGAACTCGTGCACGGACCGTTGTTGGCTTGTTTGAAGTAGGCATAGAACTTGAGCATAAGCCCGTGGGTTGGCTGGAAGGCACCTGATTTGACAGCAGAAGCTGTAGGATGAAAACAGAACCAAAAAAAAAAGACAAACAAAGAAAACATAAAGCCAATAACCACTACACACATAAAACATGCAGATAAAAATAGTTAGCTGACAGTGTGCTCCAAATGGGTACAGCATGCGAGTTATAAAGTGAAATTTAAAAGTTAAACACTTGGACATCAATAGCACAAAAGCAAACATGCAAACGAGCAACAACAAAAAAAAAGCCGTATGAAATGGGAAATTCCTTGCACAGAAAAAAATACAACCCATAGCATACAAACTATCGCCGTCCAAAAATTCGATTTTACCAATGGTAAGATTTCATACCTGAGCGGCACATCCTCATTAGCCAATATTTTTCCAGGGGCGATTCATTTGAGTTGATGTTGTTAAGAAAGAGGTGCAAAACGTAAAGAAACTGCTTGTAAAGTATCAAATAATAAAAATAAATCAAAACTCCACATAAGACGAACACTGGAGACTGTTATTCGAAATAGTAAAAGCGAAAATAGGGTGCATAAACAGCAAACGTGTAATGCAAAGCCGATTTGGATATCTATCAACACAGCTATGCACACAAAAGTTCACGTTACGTCAAGTGTATCACATTAAAAAGTAACAAAAAATTGCATGATTTTAATATGCGCATCAATGTAAATGCGTAGATTTATACAAGTTCTTCCTTTTAACCTTTATCTATCCAAAGTAGTTAAGAAAATAATGATAAATAAATAATGACAATATATGAGAGAACTAAGATATTTCCATTGCAAGGAATTTCATTAACTTGAAATTTTATTCCAAGAAGTCTACCTTTAGAGACGGAGTGGGTTTTAAGAACGAATGAATTTTAAATGCGGCGTAAAATTTAAGCCGCGTAAATGAGACAAGATATACGTTTTTGCTAAACGACATCATATCATTTTTTTAATTTGAAAGACTGAATGTCGAAAAAATGTACCTTTTAAAAATTATTTTACATATTATTCAGTACCGTTAAAAGCCAACTTGTGAATGTGTTTTTGGCCAAGTGGAATTTTGTTAATTTTTCCAGTTTTTTTCTATCGTTTTCTTTATATTTTTATCATAACTGAATTCAGTCGAAACGCAAAATCTTTTTCGAGAAAGTCTAAGAAATAATCCGTTTATTTTTCCCCCTTGTCATTCGGAGGTTCGCCTACCAGTCTATTACTTTTTTGAAGTTTGGCAAAAACTGGAATGAATGGTAGTGAATGGTAGTAAATAACTGAATTGTCAAACTAATCATTTCTCTCTAATCTTCTTTTTCAAATGGTTATAAAATTTTAATCGAAAGTTTCTTAGGTGCTTCTCCACCTGGACTTTGTTTTTTTTTTTTTTTTGCAAACGACAAAAAAAATCCCGAAATAGTGGAATTTTAAAAATTTTGTAAAATTGTGTAAATATCGGTAAATACGTGAACCGTCAAAACCCAACCTTTCCAACATCCCTTTTCGGGTAGCTTCCAAAATCGAATTAAATGCAATTTACATACTTCATTTTTTTGCCCTAACAGTATTTCATAGCTTTTCTCTCTTTCCATGTTTGGTAACTCGGCTGGGTCATGTCCTTGGACATGCTCGATAAAATATCCATCCGCTCTGTGTTTGAACTCCTCAAGAGGGTCAGCTGGTTCATAACAACATGGATCTGTGATCGTAATTTCACGGCGGCATGTGAAAGTATTTTTGATGAAACTTGACGCGAGTGAGCTTTCTGGAGCTGATTAGAATTGAGGACTTGAATTTTCACCGAAGTCACGGCTTTACGGATTTAGATTACAAAATGTTCATTGGCTTGGTGAGATCCCCCTCCCGGCATACCCCACTACCACCAATCATGTTATTTCTTTCTTATTGATCCCAAAATAATAGGTGTGTTACTGAAAAGTGTACATTGAAATACTCACAAATTATCTGACAGAAGTGCCCAAGAAGAACCATTTATCGTAGATAACAGTATCGTAACTCAAACGCTTATCAGTTTAAAGTATCTTATTGTTGCAAGATTCAATCTGGTTAAAATTTAGGACTAAAAATACAGACCGCAGGATTATACATCTACTTATATGAAACAAAAATTCCAGAAAGGAGCAAATTGACAAAAAAGAGAGATATTATCTCAAGAGCTTACGGGACAGAGATATTATGACAAGAGCTTAAGGGATACGCCTTTTAAAGGATAGTGTGACCTTGAAAATAGAATTGAAAGCATGATGCAGATCGAACCCTTTAAAATATTTTCCGTGACATTTCTTCTTGACTAATTCTGTAACAGCATAAATGTGTGCAAGGTTCTCAGTATTGTAAACAAGAGTAGAGAGAACCGCAAAAAATTGAAACTGTTCAGATTTCGAATATGTAATCGCACGGTGGGAGGTGGTAGAGAGAGTTGAGGGTACAAATGGCTCCTACGGTTGCATTAAGAGCCGAAACGGGTAGTGGAGATTGGGGAGATGGGGGATGGTTGTGACTGCATAACCCCCTTTTCCTGTTCATGGCAATCACAAAAATGATGCAACCTTTGAAAAAGGCTGGCGTAACAGGCCAACATCTCTCTCTCAAAAAAGGTTATCATTTTAAGTTTCTGTTCCAGATATATCGAAACTAATACAGTTGTCTTTATTTCAGTTAGAAGCAATGGCGCTGTAGATGAACCTTGCTGAAGAGCTTACCTGTCCGATACATCTTGAAATCTTGGAGAATCCCATGTCATTAAAATGTCTCCACAATATGTGTCAAAAGGACGTAGATGAGATGATAGACGAAGATGGACTGCTTCAATGTCCCATCTGCCAGGGAGTCTCCGAGCAGAGGGATATCAAAAGAGCTTTCCGCATACAAAAGCTGATCTACCTTCATCATGATCACACAAACAGGCTTAAAGATAAACAAGCATGTGAGTTGTGCGACGATGAGCCAGCAGTTAGAAAATGTCATGAGTGTGATATGTATATCGGTGACCGCTGTAAAAGAGGCCACACAAAGCAACCTACAACCAAAGCGCACCACATATACATGATAAGTGACATGAAAGCCGCAAGCGACGAAAAGCTCCAAAGGGTTTTAGCAGCCATGGAAGAGACAATTCAACATTTTGATGATGCCAAAGAGAAGAAATTAGATGCCAATGCGAAAGCCAGCTCTCTTTTTTGTGACGCTGTTCACAAAATAAATGACTCAGAAAAACAAATCATTAGCGAGGTTAGAAAAGTCCACGAAAAACTTCGCCAAGAAGTTGAGAAGAAGCGTGAGGAACAGACAAAAGCCTACCACTCCAGTATCGAAACCTTGGACACACATCGGGCCTCGTTTAATCAGATATGAAGGTTATCAAGGACACGATGTCAGAGAACTACCAGCGGACACTCTTAAATGAAGCATCAATTGATGACATGGTAGCTCAGTCAAAACAAAGCCAGGACACGTTTTTAATGTTAATTAAATCAATGCAAGAAGAGAATCAGGAATTAACAATAACAGTTCTACACGGAGACGAAACCATTAAACAACTTAGGCAAATGCGGATAGCCATCTCTGACCAATCAGGTCACAGGAACCCACAAATGACAAGTAACACCACAACGAGAAATGTAACATCAGATGCCAAGAAATCATCACGTCTCCCTGAAGCAAATCCCCTGCCAGTTCCTCCAAAACTTTACATGCAACAACCAGATGAGATAACGCAAAGCTTACAAACAGTTTCCAAGGCATCGGAAGACGCTTTTGTGAATCGGACTTCTTTTGGTGACTATGTGTCAAGGACACTTCAAGTGACAAAACTGCTTAAATGTAACCGTGGTGAATCGGAGAATATTGCAAGCATAGACAATCAGATATGGATGGTGTGTGAAACAGGTGACATAGATATTTTCAGATACAGTGACCACGATTCAATATGCAAAGTGAAGACACTTTAGATTAAAGAAAAGACCTGGATACGAAAAGGTGTGGAATACATAGCACGGGCGGTGTCACAAGCCGCTAATGGCAGCGTTATTGCCGTGTGTTACGGTGTCAGTGATGAACACGAAGACAAGCCTCACAAGGACCTAGGACTGGTGGCTGTTACTACTGACGACGTTACTAAGGACGTGATTGCTGAAGGTTGCTACTGGGATGCCGCCTGTGAAGATCAGTATGTGTACGAGCTGAGCAATAAGACTGTAACGATACATCAACGCGGCAGGAGCGGGTGGTCGTACATAAAACAAGTACAGTTGCACTCGAATCACTACGACTTCTCCATCAGAAATAACATCCTAACCTTATCGAATGTTTTCGTGCATGCTGTAGACCGTTATGACCTGAGTAAAGACACATACTCATTGCCACGTGTAGCTTGCAGCGATGCACACGGCCACGTCCTTGTTTGTGATTATTTGAATCACCGACTCCAGCTCTGCATGAACGACAACACGTGTCGCGTGCTCAAACTCAGTGAGAAGATAGAATACCCACGACACGCCACAGTGGATCACCTCGGTCAGCTGCTCGTTCTCACTGAAGAAGCTCTTTTCAAACTCAAATAAGACGAGTTCATCCCAGACGTTGCCATAGTGACATAATCACCATAGAACACTGAGCGCAGCATTCCATATGACAACTGAAAGAAGAGTTGTAGATCCAAGTCTAATTAAAACAAACTGAACCATTCACTATAAGTACACCGAGAAATCATTCTTCTGTGCGTTGTAAAGCCTTTGGTCCTTTCTATAGAGGGCATCCACAAAGTACATAAGCAAGGAGGTGGGGCTGGGTTGGGGTGGAGAGGGAGGGGAATGGCTTGTCAGTGCGGCCTCAGAGCTGATCGCACTTTGTGACGTCACACATTATGATTACCTGAGTGATATCGGCGAGTGGTGGAGGGGAGGAAGGATTTGCTTACGTCATTATGATTGGCCCCCAAAGCAAACGGTTGTGTAAAGAAAAAAATACTCCTGATATTTTTCTTTCTTATTTATGTACATTGTCTTTTTACTGCATTTAATTCGTAAAAGCACTTTTGACTTGTGGGAAAACTTCGACACAAAATAACTACTTAATTTTACAATTTAGTAATAAATCGATAATTTGTATGTAAATGCTTATGCGTGAAAATCGGCTATATATAACTATACTGCTTTGTCAAACGACTTAATGAAAACATTTTTATAAGCAAGAGTAACACAAATGAAATCGGTTAATCGAATACCGAATAATGCCTAAGTCGGTTAACAGTATGCCAGTTCTGAAGCTTCGTATAAATTTCTTACAATTTTACTTTAAAAGTACAGTTTATAATCACATAATCACTTTTATGAAAAGCTTGTGTCATATCTACAATTCTTAGAGCAATAAAATGAATTGCAATTTACAGCCATTTGCTTTCACTATCTTTAATTTTCTTTATATATAGTTAATAATCCTTCTTTTGAGCATTTTAAATTTTTGTTTCAATTTTGGAGAAGCAAGAAATTGCTGTATATAACCCCTTCTCCCATGAACTATAACCTTTTCTCCCATAAACTAAAACCATTTTCCCATGAACTATAACCTTTAACTGTCAGTGCCTCTAGCGTGTTCAGTGCCCCATTTCCTCTCCTCCCCCTTTTTCCACCCTATATACCTGGCTCTGAGCGACTCAGTGTCTCTAGTGTATTCAGTGTCCCTCTCCCAATTCCTTCACCTCCTTTCCCCGCTACTTTCCTGGCTATGAGCCACTGTCAGTGCCTCTAGCGTGTTTAGTATTCCCTTTCCCCCTCCTCCCCCTATTTCTATTCTATGTGCCTGGCTCTCAGCGACTGTCAGTGTCTCTAGTGTGTTCAGTGCCCCGTCCCTTCTTCCCCCGTTACTTGCCCGACTCTTAGCTTTTGTCAGTGCTTCTAGCGTGTTCAATGCTCCCTCTCCCCTTCCCCTTCTTCTTCCTTTACTTGCTTAACTCTGAGCTACTCTTGGTGCCTCTAGCGTATTTAATCTCGTCAGCACAATGTTTATGTCTTGATATAACTGGGGCAAGGCCGTCATAATTTGTTCGGTAACTTTCGGTCGCTTGGCGGGGTTTGTTGCCTTTCGATAGTCAAGCAAATTTCTCACAAAAATTGCTTCAATGGGAGCCTCTAGTATACACAGTTCCCCCATCCCAATTCCCAGGTCTTAACTCTGCCATACATAGCAATTGCTGCTCAATGAAGAGTTTCTTCTTTAAGTGCCTGATGAGTGGATTTTCGTAATATGATTACATGCGTCAAGGCCAAATTCTGTGGGACTAATATGACAAAATATTTCAATGCTAGATTTTGTGTGACTAATTTGACTTCCTGCTTCAAGGCTAGAATCTGTGTGACTGATTTAATATGTGCTTCAAGGCCAGATTTTGACTATCTGCTTAGTGACTAGACAGCTGTGAATTGTCCTAAAAATTTTCGGAAAGTAGTTTAAAATCCCTTGATGGCAAATCTTAAAATCTTATATGTTTGATATGTTATTTCAACTTTGAGCTAAAGAAGCTTAGTGATCATCACAGATAGTGGATGTTTGGTCACAAACCAATGTTTAAGCAACATTATTTACTCTTCTTGTCTTCTTGTTCACACTCTGAAATATTTAAATTTTCACATCAATATTGTAGAAAGATACACATAAAATTGACCTGACTACTATGACTTTCAGACGCTGATACTGTCAAAGTCTGTACCAACGCATGCATAGCATTTTTAATTTCAGAGATGTTTTAATGGCATAGCAGAAAAAGTGGCTTAGTACCCACATAAGGAGGCGACCTCTATCTTATGCATATTTTTAAGCTGGTTATCGTATTGCTAACCACAGCCTAAACGAATTCTATATATATATATATATATATATATATATATATATATACGTGTGTGTGTGTTTGTGTGTGTGTGTGTGTATGTGTGAGTGTGTGTGTGTGTGTGTGTGTATGTGTGTGTATATGTGTGTGTGTGTGTGTAAAATCTGAAAGCTTAAAATGTGCAAAACCCGGCCATCTTGGCCAATTTTCTATCAAATTCTAGCTGCAACTTCCGCTCAAGTTCAATCTGAAACAGTTTTTAATTAAAAATACATTTTTAGCGAAAGAATAATTTCATTTGACTTCAATTAACGTATATTTTCAGTGAAGATAAAAATAAAGTTCTTTGGCTATTCCAGGTAATAAGCACTAAACTGTCCTTCTTCACGGTCTAAATCTCTGGCCCTTGAGTATAATGTTCACGATTTTGGATCTATCCATGACAATACATTCGCGTATTAGAGTTAAAAATTTCTCCTATGTAACTGTCTTAATACACATTCTGGATGGCCCCCAAAGACAAGTCTTTGTGTTCCAAAGACAAAGCTTTCTTATTTTTTATGTACATTTTCTTTCCATTTCACTTTATTCTTAAAATAATTCTTGACTTTTGGGAGAACATTGACATAAAATTAGTGCTTAAGTTTATTCTTGACAATTTAACAAACGTTTTAAGTTTCGTATAACTGCATTACAACTTCACTTTAATAGTATAATTTATATGTACACATAAATCGCAATTAAACGCGTGACTTTATAAAAACATTGTATCAGATATGTCGTTATAACCAAGAATATTAAACGAGAAAAAAACTAATATGAGTCAAGATATGGGTTCAGATATGAATCCAAATACGAGTTATGTCGTGATATTCAACGTTGTTGCAATTCCGTTATTTTGCAAACGAATAAATGCAATCAAATTGAAATACATTAGAACCTGTTTGTAACGACATCGATTTGATTCAATTTGATAAAAATTCACTGGTTCGCTTGAATTTGTCCTCTGAAATACCGTGATACACGGACGGACGGAAAGACAGACATTCAAATAAAAAAACAATCCAAAGGTCATGTATAGACATGGGGCTGTAAGAAAAAAGATTACATGCTCAGATGCTTTTAATAAACTCCTCTGAGACCAGATTTCTCCAGTAGTCCATATGGCCTCAGAATATTATGGAGATCTGCTTTATTATAGCTAATGCATAAAAAAATCAGCTATAATACATGATCACAGAGTGGTAATCGAACTACCGATTTCTGGGGAACAGGCGGTTTCCCTCCTGACGCTTCCCCCTCCCCGGCAGTTTCCTCAAGGCGGTTTCCCCCCTGGCGGTCTCCCCCCTAGGCGGTCTCCCCCTGTCCTTCTCTCCCCCCCCCCACTGCAGATTTTTTTTTAAACTTACATCAGCAAAACTTGTACATTTCACTCCTTTTTTTTCCTCCCCCCTCAAACTTGCTTTCCTTATTGGTGTATGAAGACCAAAGGGTTATTGATGTTTCTTTAATCTGTTCAATTAAGTGATTGATATATTGAATTTTTGACCGAATCAATGAAACGTCGGATCTAGTGTTATGCTCATTGCATGCACAAGAATTGCAATTGTTTTTTAGCCATCACAGCAAGAGTGGGCTACTCATGATTTTGTCCGGAGTAGTTTGGTTTATTTATGGATATCAGATTTGCGTCCGGAGAACGTAAATGGTTGTATAAAAGCTCACCAAAAAGTAGCCAAATTATCATATGAAAATGGAATTCATTACGACTATACGAGGAAAGCAGTAAGGTGGTGACACAGTAAACCTGGTGATCTGTAAATTAAATTTCGTGATCGCATTTGAAAGATAAGTTTACAGTAAGTGTTTGATTGTAATTTCGTAATTGGATTTTAAAGGAGATTAATTTCCTAGTGATAATTATGTAAAAGTAGATGAAAGGTGAGACTGAAAATTAAAAAGGGAATGAAATGTACAAGTTTTGCTGATCTAAGTTTTACCAACTAAAAAGATGTCTGCCATGGGGGGGGGGGGGAGGACGGGGGGGGTGGAGTCAGCCTACGGGGGGGAGATCGCCAGGGGGAGTTGGTAGGAGGGAGTCCGCCGGGGGCAGACCGCCTAGACCCCGATTTCTGAAATCATGAGATTGATTGCGTAACCTAAATGCGTGCATTACACAAAAAATATTTGATAAAAAGGAGTCTGATGGCGGAAAAAAAACAGAATTGGCATTCTTTCTGTATTCACGAATATCTGGCTGTCCTTAATATGATGTTGTGGACTAGTTGAGGCAGTTTGAAAACTGGCTAATAACACTTTTAAAAGGAATTCATTTGTTCAATTTCGGGGGCGATCCCTCCCTCCTCCACTAAAGAATGATTAAGCTTCAATGGAGGCCTACTAAATTACAAAATTTGACAGTAACCTACAAATCTAATAACCGAAAATAAAACTTATGATTCATATAGGGGAGTGCCACAAAAACAATCCAAATTGGAAAGGACAATGACAACCAGCATTGAATGATTCATGTCGCTAGCCAGAAAAAATGCACTGAATTTGCACTCCGAGATACAAAACGACAGATTTACTATGAACTACTGCGGCATCGCGATGCTTCTTGTCCATGCAGGTCCAATGTTTACAGTCACAGCTGTTGTTCAAACTCCTCCAAGTCCGTTTGTCATTAGAGCAAGGTCATGACGTATTTATATACTAGGTAGGAATCCAAGTGAATAACTATATAAAAAGAGTGTATTTAAGTTCCACTTTTTTACAGCGTCTACAAGCAATGAATGAAAAACATTGGTAATATATAAACATGATTTGGATATCTATCAAAGTCAACCGTCGGATCGCCCACCCCGGTCAAAACACCCATCCGTACTTTAACCAATTTTGTTCAAATTCCAACCTGCTCTTATATACCCCTACTTCATTTTTCAAAAGAGTGGAACAAAATTATAACGAAAGCTATGACGGGCCTTTGCACGTCACATGTCATGTATTAACATGATTAGACAAGGTCATCAGTTATAACAATAGTCAAGTTAAATTAAATTAAATTAAATCTGAAAAGACAAGGAAAACATAAACTGGTTTCTTATTCCTTGGTTTGCTCACAAAAATTGGAAATAAAAAAGGATGTTGACCTTGCGGGTCCAAAAAATTTCAAGTGAGCAAAATTATCAATTAAAAAGTTTTAACCGGAAAAGTATGAATAAGACCTTTCAGAGCAGAAATTTTAAATTTTACTCCCACGATTTCTCTGCTTCTGTACTATTTTCAAATAACAGACACTGCAAGCGTTTCAGAGTAGGAAGGAAAAATACTAGATTCACTTTTCATTTAGCAAATGACTGAATTTAATTTTTTTGCAGTGTCTGCTTCATTCCCGCATATGGAAAGCAGCAGTCATTTTATTTAATATTGGTACATACATATAATCCGTTATTCATTTCGGTTATAGAAAGTTAAATGGACAGATTCAATATAGAGTAGCGCAGGTTGGCAGGCTGAGAATTATCTGTTTATTTAAACTTTTGGATTCTCGTAATATTCTCATGAAATGAACGGTTATTGGAAGTACTTCATTTAACGATTACCATTAGCGCTGCTGCATTAAACGACAGGAGCAATTTAGCAGGTATTTATTTATATTTTAGCAACGTTAAATGTCAAAGAAAACCAATTAGACAGAGATGGGTTAATTTCATAGCCGATTATGTGTGTTGATGAACTGAACTTGGTTGATTTCTTCTCTTGTATTTTTTCCTTTAGAGGGAGTTGGGGTATAGAGGTGGTGATTGTCACTTTCATTAAAATAAATACAATTTGTATCAGACTGGTTCGAAAAATCACTTGACAGGGATGTGAGACGGGGGTGGCGGGCAGGGCCCGGGGTGCTTAGGCCAGTTCATTGGGCTTCGGAGCAAGGGGCAGTAAAGCATGAGAGGCTGAGGACTGTCGGGCGGAGGGAAGGCAGGCTCGAAGCGGGCAGGGGATAAGGGTGTGGGAGGGGCAAGGGAAAAGCGAGGCGTGGATGGGCAGGGGTTCGCGGGGTGAGCAGCAGGGGCAGTGCAGGACAGAGGGCGGAAGGACGTGAGCCGTCGGGGACTGGCAGGAGGCAGGGAGTCAACCGGAGCGTGGGAGGGGGCGGGTAGGCAGCGGCTAGCGCGGGGGCCTTTTGCTTAAGATTCTGGTAAAACTGAATTCAATTGGTTATAACGACAACCCTTGACTACAGATGCTGTATATGAGAGGAGTATTTATACATTCAGTTGGAAAGTAGAGACATTAAGCAAAGTGGTTATTCGCATCTAGTGTTTAGCCCAAATATATTTCAACTAATACGTTCGCTTTAGTTTTTACAAACAGCGTTACTGTAATTCTTTGTATCCAAAACTGAAAGGCTTTGCTGTATGTCTTCTGTGCAGGACTGGAAAGTAATCATAACAAACAAGTTACTTTACTTTTATGTCCTAATCCATATATGGGCGTTACAGATTTTAGGGTAACATTTTTTTCTAAATCTGAAAGAATGTTGCTACAAATAGGTTGCATGAAATATCTTGTGGTTGTAGACAGGTTTTCCAGGTCTGGATGGTGGTCATTACAGAAAGGTTTCACTGTATGTCTTTTTATCCTTTTCTGTTAAGTGGTTGCTATATACAGTTTAACTTAAGCTTTTTATTATTTTCTGGAAGTTGGTTATAGCAGAGATGTTCAGTATAAGTCTTTCTATCCAGGTTTGGAGAGTGGTTGCTATGAAAAGGATATTCTGTATGTCTTCCTAGAAACAGGTTCAACTGTTTGTCCTTTTATACACATGTGGCAAGTGGTCATTGCCTCAGCAACCTCCTTCGTCACCCACGTCCTCCAATCGGGCTACGGCTCTTAACGCAACGTTAACACTATTACCAAAAATATTAGCACACAAATTATCGAAATCCAATTACAACCATTATAATGTGGGTCAACTTGAGAATTTATGTGCTGCAGCGGGGGAGGGGGGCTCTCACTTAGTATGCAATAAAACCTTTTCAGCTTGAGATGGTTGGTGGGATGGGAAGGGGGAGCAGCTGTTCTTGGAGAATTGGTTTATAACGGCAACAATACACCGCTATAAAACATACACGTACTTTGTTTGATTAATATGTCCATAAAAATATATCTATGCTAATTCCTGCCAACAAAATAAAACCATTCTGGCGGCACTAGAAGAGCGGGCCACTATTAAGCTTCGTACCCGTCTACTCCATTGCATCAACCCTTTTCCCACAATCAGCTGTCAAGGTATTAAATGGTATCGTACTGTTTAATTACGTCATATCGTCATAGACTCACCGCAAAAAAAAAAAAAAAAAAAAAAAAACAGTAGCTAATCCACAGTTAGTGTCAAAACGACAATTCATTATCGATTGTTACAAGTACAGACTTTAGTACTCCTTTTCTCAACAAGTGTCCGCTCAGAGTCTTGGTGAAGTATTTATAAAGTCGAGGGAGGGGGGAGAAGTGGTTAAGGCATGGAGAAAGAGTTCTTCACAACAAACGAAAAAAGAAGCCGTGAATTCCATGTCTGAATGTTTGCAGGAACAGGAGAAAAGCACATGTTGATTCGAGAAAGAAATTTTTTGAAGCAGAAACATTTCTTTTGTGACATAAAACAGCTGATTTCTTGACTAATTCTATATCTCATGCTATTTCAGAAGCGATGGGAATTTCATACAATTCAACTGGTTGGAGACAAAAGTGCTTTCGAGGGATTATCAATTTCAACAACCACAGAGGATCTCATTAAAGTCTTTTTATATATTTTGTTTGAATTGCTTTTGGAATAAACAACATATGTGAGAGTTTTAACGAGAATGGCTATGTCGATGAACCTTGCTGAAGAGCTTACCTGTCCCATACATCTCGAAATCTTGGAGAATCCCATGTCATTAAAATGCCTCCACAATTTGTGTAAAAAGGACGTGGATGAGATGATAGACGAAGATGGGTTGCTTCAGTGTCCTGTTTGTAAGCAAGTCTCCGAGCAGAGGGATATCAAACGAGATTTCCGCATACAAAAGCTGATCGACCTTCATCATGATCACACAAACAGGCTTAAAGATAAACAAGTATGTGAGTTGTGCGACGAGGAGCCAGCAGTTGGAAAATGTCATGAGTGTGATATGTATATCGGTGACCGCTGTAAAAGAGGCCACACAAAGCAACCTACAACCAAAGCGCACCACATAAACATGATAAGTGACATGAAAGCCGTAAGCGAGGAAAAGCTCCAAAGGGTTTTAACAGCCATGGAAGAGACAATTCAACAGTTTGACGATGCCAAAGCGAAGAAATTAGATGCAAATGAGAAAGCCAACTCTCTTTTTTTCGACGCTATTTGCATAATAAATGACTCAGAAAAACAAATCATTAGCGAGGCTAGAAAAGTCCACAGTAAACTTCGCCAAGAAATTGAGAAGAAACGTGAGGAACAGACAAAAAGCTTTGACTCCAGTATCGAAACCTTGGACACACATCGGGACTCGTTTAATCAGGATATGAAGATTATCAAGGATACGATGTCAGAGAACGACCAGCGGACACTCTTAAATGAAGCATTAATTAACGACATGGTAGCCCAATCAAAACAAAGCCAGGACACATTTTCAATGTTTATTAAATCAATGGAAGAAGAGAATCAAGGATTAACAATAACAGTTCTACACGGAGACAAAACCATTAAATAACTTAGGCAAATGCAGATAGCAATCTCTGGCCAATCAAGTCACACGAACCCACAAATGGTAAGCAACGCAAGAGCGGGAAATGTGGCATCGGGTACCAAGCAATCACCACGTCTACCTGAACCGAATCAACCGCCACGTCCTCCAAAACTTTACATGCAACAGCAAGATGAGACAAGACAAAGCTTAAAAACAGTTTCCAAGGCAGTGGAAGGCGTTGTTGTGAATCGGGCTTCTTTTGGTGACTATGTGTCAAGGACACTTCTAGTGACAAAACTGTTCAAACGTAACCGTGGTACTCCGGAGACGATTGCAAGCATAGACAATCAGATATGGATGGTGTGTGATACAGGTGACATAGATATTCTCAGTTACAGTAACACCGATTCGGCACGCAATGAGAAGACTGTCTGGATACGAGAAAAGAGCTCCACTTGTGATGACGAGGACTGTGTGGGATATAAGGCACGCGCGGTGGCACAAGCCTCTGATGGCAGCGTTATAGCCGCTTGTGGAGGTGTCAGGTATGAACACAAGCACAAGTCTCACAGGGATCTAGGGCTGGTGGTTGTCACTACTGACGGCGTTATTAAGCACGTGATTGCTGAAGGCGGCTACTGGGATGCCGCCTGTGACAATCAGTATGTATACGGGCTGAGATATAATAAGACTGTAACGATTCATCAACGCGGCAGGAGCGGGTGTTCGTGCATAAAACAAGTACAGTTGCACTCGAATCACTACGACTTCTCCATCAGAAATAACATCCTAACCTTATCGAATGTTTTCGTGCATGCTGTAGACCGTTATGACCTGAGTAAAGACACATACTCAAACCTCGGTAGAAAAGGAAGTGCTCCTGGTGAGTTCTTACGGCCATATGTAGCCTGCAGCGATGCACACGGTCACGTCCTTGTTTGTGATTTTTGGAATCACCGACTCCAGCTCTGCATGAACGACAACACTTGGCGCGTGCTCAAGCTCAGTGAGAAGATAGAATACCCACTACACGCCACAGTGGATCACCTCGGTCAGCTGCTCGTTCTCACTAGAGACGCTCTAATCAAACTCACATAAGACGAGTTTCATTCCAAACGTTGCCATAGTGACGTAATCACCATAAAACACTGAACGCGGCACTCCATATGACGACTGCAAGAAGAGCTGTAGATCCAAGTCTAAATATAAAAAAATTGAAAGAAATTCACTATAATTACACGGAGAATTTATCCTTCCGTGCATTGTAAAGCGATTGGTCCTTTCTATAGAGGGCATCCACAAAGTACGTACGCAAGGAGGTGGGGATGGGGTGGGGTGGAGGGGATGGCTTGTCAGTTGTAGATCCAAAAAGCACGTACGCATAGAAGATGCGGGCGGGGAGGGGGGAGGGGGGAGGGGATGGCTTGTCGGTGCGGCCTCCTGAGCTGACCGCACGTTGTGACGTCACACATTATGATTACCTGAGTGAAATCGGCGAGTGGTGAGGAAGAAAGGGTTTGCTTACGTCATTATGGACGGCTCCCAAAGCAAACAGTTGCGTAAAGAAAAAAATATTCCTGATATGTATCTTTCTTATTTATGTACATTTTCTTTTTACTTTATTTAATTCGTAAAAGCACTTTTGACTTGTGGAAAAACTTCGACACAAAATAACTACTTAATTTTATACTTAGCAATTTAGTAATAAATCGATAATTTGTATGTAAATGCTTATGCGTGAAAATCGGCTATATATAACTACTCTGCTTTGTCAAATGTCAGATAAAATCGGTTAATCGAATACCGAATAATGCCTAAGTCGGTTAACAGTATGCCAGTTTCATTTCATAGAAGTAACACAAATACACATGAAATCGGTTAATCGAATACCGGATAATGCCTAAGTCGGTTAACATTATGCCCGTTCTGAAGTTTCGTATAAATGTATTACATTTCACTTTAAAAGTACAGTTTATAATCACATAATCACTTTTATAAAAAGCTTGTATCATATATGGCGTTATAACCAAGAGTGCTAAACTGGAAAAAAAACTAATATGGGCCCAAACATTTATGTCGGGATACAGAATATGTCGTGATATCCGGCGTCGTTATAATGCCGTTATACTGTATTTTGGAAACGAATCAAATTCAAATCAAATTGAGAAACATGAGAACATCTTTGTGATGACATGGCTTATGACGACATGGCTTATGACGACATGGCTTATAACGACATGTCGCCTGTAATGACATTGCTTCTGATATTTGCGTCATGGATGTGTAAAATAATAAAATAAAAATTACGAATCGATTTCTCTCTTTTTGATAGCCCTGTCACATGATAACAATCTCAATCCCTCCTGCCCCCCCTCCCCGCCCGACCCCCCCCCGTTCCTTCCACCATTCAGCACAGCAACCTTTTTGTACAACTTTATCCGTCCGCCCCCCCCCACCCCCTCCCACCCAACTCACCGAGCAGATGCTCACTCATCTTCCTAATCTTCATCACACCCCCCAATCCTCCCCCTCCCCCCCTCCCACCGTAACTTCTTTCCCAGTTTTATAACACCAAAAGAAATGCATTGTTTGACATCGGTATTATGCTCAACAATTATATAATGATGTATTGCCCCGGTTTATAATTTTTTACCATCCAATCGCAATGCCCCTCCCTCCCCCTCCACCCAACCCCCCGTCCCCTCCTCAACCTCCCCCCTCCCACATCCCCGCCCCTCCTCTACTTTCTCCACTTTCTGTATATGATATCACATTTATTTCATTTACAAAAATTCAAAGAGTCACTCAACACTCTTACGCACGGTTTCTCTTACAATTGGAAAATATATAGCATCGTCCACATCTGCTCCATCGCAAAACTGTTGCGTCATGATGCACTTGATTACGACAATACAGACTAGTTACAATGTAGTCACGTGAGTCAATGCAGCGTCACGTGATCTTATGCAGGTCATGTGATTCAACGAGCCTTCGATAACTGCTCGATCTGTCCACCTGTGACGTCATCTCAACTATGTCATCGCCGCCTGTAAAACGAAAAATAATATATTTCTTTTTAAATCATGTCTTTGGCTCGAAACTTTTTTTCTGCTGTGTTTAATAAAGCTATTCTAGTTTAAATGCAAAAACTGAAACAGAAAAGATAGATTAAAAACAAAAACAAAAAAGAACTAGATTCATAGTAAATTTCCCAGAAAATATCATAAAATACATGACAAGCTTCATCAAAATAACTGATAATCAAAATTTTTAAATTATTCTTATCATTATTATTATTGTTATAACTATTTTTATTATAATTATTACTATATTAATTATTATTGTTATTATTATTATAATTATAATTATTATTATTATTATTACTATTATTATTATTATTTTAATAATTATTATTATTTAGAATTAATTGTTCATGACGTTCTTTTCCTTTTACAATACACAAACAAAGCACACGATTCAGGTGAACGCATATCATATATGCACTGTTAAGAATTTTATCTTAGAATTACAGAAAAGAATTTCCTCCGATTAGAAGTAGAGTACGTTCTTGTTGACTGATCCACCATAAGGTCTCGTACAATAGTGAGTCATCTATTATACGGTCTCGTACAATAGTGAGTCATCGCTGACATAACATTTGATTACTTTACTTTCTTTCACTATCTTTTATTTTCTTTATATATATTTAATAATTTTCCCCAAACAAATTCTTCTTTTAAACATTTTAAATTCTTGTCTCAGTTTTGGAGAAGAAACAAATTGCTGTATATAACCTTTTCTCCCTAAAAGTATAAACTTTTCTAGCACAAGCTAAAACCTTTTCTCCCATAAACTATAACCTTTTCTCTCATAAACTATCACCTTTTCTCCCATAAACTCTAACCTTTTCTCTCATAGACAATAACCTTTGCTCACATGAACTTATAACGTTTTTCTCCCATAAACGATAACCTTTTCTCTCATAGACAATAACCTTTGCTCACATAAACTCATAACCTTTTCCTCCCATAAACGATAACCTTTTCTCCCATAAACTATAACCTTTTCTCTCATAAACTATAACCTTTTCTCCCATAAACTATAACCTTTTCTCCCATAAACTACAGCCTATCAGACATAAACTATAACATTTTCTCCCATAAACAATAACCTTTTCTCCCATAAACAATAACCTTTTCTCCCATAAACTATAACTTTTTCTCCCATAAACTTTAACCTTTTCTCCCGAAAACTATAACCTTTTCTCCAATAAACTATAACCTTTTTCCCATAAATTATAACCTTTTTCTCCCATAAACTATAACCTTTTCTCCCACAAACTATAACCTTTACTCCCATAAACTATAACTTTTTCTCCCATAAACTATAACCTTTTCTCCCATAAACTATAACCTTTTCTCCAATAAACTATAATCTTTTCCCATAAATTATAACCTTTTTCTCCCATAAACTATAACCTTTTCTCCAATAAACTATAACCTTTTTTCCCATAAATTATAACCTTTTTCTCCCATAAACTATAACCTTTTCTCCCTCAAACTATAACCTTTTCTCCCGTAAACTATAACTTTTTCTCCCATAAACTATAACCTTTTCTCCCATAAACTATAACCTTTTCTCCAATAAACTATAACCTTTTCCCATAAATTATAACCTTTTTCTCCCATAAACTATAACCTTTTCTCCCATAAACTATAACCTTTTCTCCCATAAACTATAAAATTTTCTCCCATAAACTATAACCTTTTCTCCCATAAACTACAGCCTTTCAGGCATAAACTATAACCTTTTCTCCCATAACTTTTTCCTACGGCCCCGAGCATTAGTTACTATAACAACAGTCAGCAATGGAGGATAACCCATATGGAAATCAAACAGAAATTCGTAAGAGGAGGGAGTGGGAAGGGGGGCAGGGGGTGGGGGGAGATATATGCACACGTCACGACTCAGCAAACCTGTTTGTTTTGTGCAGTTATTTTTTATTCAACGCAATCGCCTAGGTGTAAGAAAAAAATAGATAAAAATTTAAGATTGTTACTGGACACCACAATCTAATCTCCAAGCGTTAGACCACAAGCACTCTCCGTTTATTTATTTATTTATTGTTGTTATTTCCCTGATTAGTTTATTTACAGAGACATTTTACCTATTTTTAGAATAATTTAATCTCTTTGGAAATTTCTTTAAAATGTTCATGCAGAGCTTTCCTAAATGAAAAAAATGGAAACATTTTTATTTGAAAAAATATATTTCACACTATTATTTGGCTGAGGTTCGTGAAATCCTCAGGATGTCCATGGAGAAACAGGAAATATGAGTTTCCGTTCAATCGCGTGGACAACTATTTTTTCAGTTTTGTAGAAGGCAATGAAGTTGTAAGCACAAGTAGAATCAAAATTAGAAGGTATAAACAGACGTTCAAAATAAAATTGTTCGCAACTGAGCTTTTATTTCAAAACTGACATTCATATCTCAACACTTTAAAACTGGTGATGGAACTGTCAAAGAAAACGCAACCCAAACAGTGCGACTAGCAAAGGAGTACGCAAGACAGCTTCAACAACACAGCACAACACAATACAACACAACACAGTACAGCCCAGTACGAACAGTGACCAACACAAAAATTGTCAACACAGAGTGATCAACTCAAAAGTGGGCAACACACAAGGGAGCACCACAAAAGTGGGCAACACAAAAGAGGGCACCACATAAATGGGCAACACAAAAGTAAAAGACACACACTAAACAGCGGAAAGTTAGCAACACAGACTGGACCACTCAACACAACAGTAGACAACACAGAGAGAACAACAACACAATAAACATCAAACACCACGCCTTCAACTATCCATAGCAACCGCCCACCTGTTCCTCCTCCTGCTCACGAAGCTGATCAACCAGTGAACGAGGAAGGGTCAGATGAGGATGAAGATCCAGGTCCGGCTTCGTGAGTTGTTGAGCGGCCACCAGGAAGGGTGCCGGCCTTGGGAGCTGCCCGAGTTCTCACGGCTCCTACAACTCCTCTGCAACAAGGTCACGGCAAGGTCATTCGCATGGCAAGGTTATTTGCACCCGACCTACCTCCTGACCCCTTAACCTCCTTCTTCCATCACCATAGGAGAGGGAGAGGGAGGGGGAGGGGGAGGGAGAGGGGGAGGGGGAGGGGGAGGGGGGAGGGGGTTCTTTCCCTCTCCCCCTTCTATTTTATTTCATTTATTTACTTCTTATTTTTACATGTTCATTGGCTTGGTGAGAACCCCCCTCCCGGCACACCAACTTCTACCCATTATATTAGTTCTGTCTGATTGATCGCAAAACAATGGGTGTGTCACTGAAGAGTGTACCTTTAAATACTCACAAATTATCTGATAGAAGTGCTCAAGAAAAACCACTTATCGTAGATAACAGTGTTTTACCTCAAACGATCATACGCTTATCAGTTCAAAGTTTCGTATTGTTTCAGGATTCAATCCGGTTAAAATGTAGGACAAAAAAATACAGACTGCAGGATTATACTTCTGCTTACATCAAACAAAAGTTGCAGAAAGGAGCAAATTGACAAAAAATATTCTCAGAAGAGCTTAAGGGATACGCCTTCTAAAGGTTAGTGTGATCTTGAAAATAGAATTAAAAGCATGATGCAGATCGAACCCTATAAAATATTTCCCATAACATTTCTTCTTGACTAATTCTATCATAATATAAATGTGTGTAATGTTCTTAGTATTGTTAACAAGAGCAGAGAGGACCGCAAGAAAAAGAAAACAAGTTTGTCCAAGGACAAAGTCCCAGCTTACGAAAAGCAATAAAACCAATTCCAGCGTGCACGAGCAAGGGAATTTTCCTGATAAATTGGGCTTCAAAAGATGAGACGGCAAAGAGCTAGCCCAATGATTAATTTAGCACCGGACCAGAACATAGACCGATAAATACATACAAAGATTTCTTTCCCAGAAAAATGGGAAACAGATCTTTTGTATCTCTGGTAGACTGGATAGTCTGCCATAGATATGTTCAAACAACGCATAGTGCGCATATTTATGTAACTTGCCTTGATGCGCGGTTCTTATTCAGACAAGTGCGCGTGTTTATTTAATTTTTCGTAGATGCGCGATTCCCATTTTGGAACAGTGCACATGTTTACTTAACTTGCGTTGATGTACGGTTCGCATTTCTAACGAGCGCCCAATTTTTTTTGCCTTTTGTGGGTGTGCGGTTCTTATTTCGGATCAATGCGCACGTTTATTTACATTGTGTTGATGTGCGGTTCTTATTTCGGATCAGTGCGCAAGTTTATTTACCTTGTGTTGATGTGCGGTTCTTATTTCGGATCAGTGCGCATGTTTATTTACCTTGTGTTTATGTGCGGTTGTTATTTCGGATCAGTGCGCATGTTTATTTACCTTGTGTTGATGTGCGGTTCTTATTCCATACCAGTGCGCATGTTTATTAGTCCCCCGCCGGGGGACTATAGTTTGCGGGTTTGTCTGTCTGTCTGTCTGTCGACACCTTTTTTGTTAACACACTCAAGCCTACTTTTTCCACCGATTGTTAAGATATTGTATATATGGGTAGTACTGGAACGAACAAGGATCGGTATTGTAAATGAGCCATGTCGGCAAAAGGACATTGGTCCAGCTGAACCTCACAAATTTTCCCAATCCTTACTCAGTTGAATGAGTTTAACACACCCAAGCCTACGTTTTCACCGATTGTAAAGATATTGTGTCTATCGGTAGTACTGGAACAAACAAGGATTGGTATTGTAAATGAGCCATATTGGCCCAAGGACATTGCCCCAGCTGAACTTCACAAATTTTCCCAATCCTTAATCGGTCGAATGAGTTTGTTAACACACTCAAGCCTACATTTTTCCACCGATTGTTTAGATATTGATCTATGAATAGTACTGGAACGAACAAGGATCGGTATTGTAAATGAGCTGTATCGGCCCAAGGACATTGGCCCAGCTGAACTTCAGAAATTTTCACAACTCTTACATACTGGAAGAGTTTGTTAACACACTCAAGCCTACATTTCTGCACCGATTGACAAGATATCTTAACTGTGAGTAGTATTAGAACCAACAAGGTTTGGTATCGTAAATGAGCCATGTCAGCCCAAGGACATTGACCCAGTTGAACTTCACAAATTTTCCCAATCCTTACTCAGTTGAATGAGTTTGTTAACACACTCAAGCCTACATTTCTGGATCTATTGTTGAAATCTTTTAGATATAGGAAGTATTGGAACAACAAAGGTCGGTATTGTAAATGAGCCCTGTCGGCCCAAGGACATTGGCCCAGCTGAACTTCAGAAATTTTCACAACCCTTACATACTGGAATGAGTTTGTTAACAGACTCAAGCCTACATTTTTTTAAACAATTGCCAAATGTTATACACATAGGTAGTATGAATGGTAACAAGAATTGGTATTGTAAATGAGCCATGTTGGCTTAAGGACATTGGCCCAGCTGGAATTTTAAAATTCACGAACATGATACGAAGGGTTGTAGTCCAACCTAACAAAATCAAATACCGGGATTGTACGCCGGCGGGAGACATAGTCAGTTTCACTGACCCACTTGTTTTACTTGCGTTGATGAGCGGTACTTATTTCGGACAGCCCAAGTTTTCTTAGGTTGCCTTGATACGCGGTTCGCATTTCGGACCAGCTTGCATGTTTATTTAACTTGCGTTGATGCACGGTGCTTATTTTGGACGTGTGCCTATGTTTATTTAACTTGCGTTGGTGCGCGGTTTGCATTTTGGACCAGTGTGCATGTTTATTTAACTTGCGTTGATGAGCAGTTCGAATTTCGGACCAGTGCGCATGTTTATTTAACTTAGTTGATGCGCAGTGCTTATTTTGGACCAGTGCAAATGTTTATTTAACTTGCGTTGGAGCGTGGATGCGCGGTTCGAATTTCGGAGAAGTGTGCATGTTTATTTAACTTGCGTTGATGCGCGGTGCTTATTTTAGACCAGTGCAAATGTTTATTTAACTTACGTTGGCGCATGTTTATTTAACTTGCGTTGATGCAACGTGCTTATTTTAATCCAGTGTGCTTGCTTATTTAGCTTGTGTTGCTGTGCGGTTCGCATTTCGAACCAGCGCGCATGTTTTTTTTACCTTGTGTTGATGCGTGGTTAGCATTTTGGACCATTGCGCATATTTATTTAACTTGTTGATGATCGGTACTTATTTTGGAACGGTGCAAATGCTTATTTAACTTACGCTTAAGTGCGGTTCGCAATTCGGACCAGTGTGCATGTTTATTTAATTTGCGTTGATATCCGGCTCGCATTTCGGACCAGTATACCTGTTTCTTTAGGTTGCGTTGATGCGCAGTTCGCATTTCAGACCACTGTGCATGTCTATTCAACTTACGTCGAAGCGTAGTTTTTTTTCGGACCAGTGCGCTAATTATTTAACCTGCGTTGATGCGCGGTGCCTATTTTGGACCAGTTCGCATCTTTATTTATCTTCCGTCGATGCGCAGTTCAGACTTCGGACCAATGCGCATGTTTATTTAACTTGCATCGATGCGGAGTACTTAATTTGGACTACTGCGAATGTTTCTTTAACTTGCGTCGATGTGCGGTTGTTAAATCTGACTACTGCGCAAGTTCATTTAACTTGCGTTTATGCGCTGCAGGAGGAGATTCATGCAATTTTTTTTTCAAAAATTCCGAAAAATAAATATCGGAAATAAATGAAATCTAATAAAAACTGTAGGAGGAAATGCATTTTGAATTTTTTTCTTCAAAAATTCTCTCATCGACTGAAAAAGACAGGCCATATTCACGACACCTAAGCATGCCTCAGCCCCAAAATAAATGATGTTTGATCAAAACTGCAGGAGAAAATGCATTTGGAGGTATTTTTATCAAAAATTCCCCCCGAAATAAAAAATTCCCAAGTCTAGTCAAATAGCACAAGCCGTATGCGAGACCTACCTAAGGATGCCTCATAGCAAAAAATAAATGAAATCGGTTCAAAAATTCCCAAAAAATACAGAAATTGTCGGATCGACTAAAAAGCGCAAGTCGTATTCTCAACCTCTTAGGGATGCCGCAACCCCCCCCCCCCCAAAAAAAAGAGGTTCAAAACTGCAGGGGGAAATGCATTTTGAAGATGTTTCTTCAAAAACTCCCTAAAATACAAAAATTGCCCGATCGACTAAAAAGCACAAGCCGTATGCACTCACACCAAAAATAAATGACATCGAATCAAAATTGTAGGAGTAGATGCATTTTGAATTATTTTCGAAATTTTTGCTTAAAAATTTCCCCAAAAATACAAACTAAAAAAGCATAAGCCGTATGCACGATCCTTTAGGGGTGCCTCATACCAAAAATAAATGACATCGGGTCAAAAATGTAAGAGGAGATACATTTTAAAATTTCTTTATAAAATCCCCCAAAATACAAAAATTGTCCGATCGACCAAAAAAGTACACGCCGTATGCCGAACCCTTTAGGGGTGCTTCATACCAAAAATAAATGACATCGGGTCAAAAATGTAGGAGGAGATACATTTTTTTTTTAAATTCGCCAAAAATTCAAAAATCACCCGATCGACTAGAAAAGCACAAGCCGTATGCACGACCTCTTAGGGATGCCTCACACCAAAAATAAATGACACCGGATCAAAATTGTAGGAGGAGATGCATTTTGAAACAAAGTTTACTAAATAAATAACTAACTATGGTGGTGGTGGGGGGGGGTTGGGGGTACTAATGGCTCCTACAGTTGCATTCCGAGCCGTGATCGGTTGTGGAGATTGGGGGTGGGGGTGGTCGTGACTGCATAACCCCCTTTTCCTGTTCTTGGCAATCACAACAATGATGCAACGTTTGAAGAAGGCTGGCGTAACAGGCCAGCATCTCTCTCTCAAAAAAGGTTGTCATTTTAACTTTCTGTTCCAGATATATCGAAACTAATACAGGCGTCTTTATTTCAGTTAGAAGCAATGGCGCTGTCGATGAACCTTGCTGAAGAGCTTACCTGTCCGATACATCTTGAAATCTTGGAGAATCCCATGTCATTAAAATGCCTCCACAATTTGTGTCAAAAGGACGTAGATGAGATGATAGACGAAGATGGACTGCTTCAATGTCCCATCTGCCAGCGAGTCTCCCAGCAGAAGGATATCAAAAGAGATTTCCGCATACAAAAGCTGATCGACCTTCATCATGATCACACAAACAGGCTTAAAGATAAACAAGCATGTGAGTTGTGCGACGACGAACCGGCAGTGGGAAAATGTCATCAGTGTGATATGTATATCGGTGACCGCTGTAAAAGAGGCCACACAAAGCAACCTACAACCAAAGCGCACCACATATACATGATAAGTGACATGAAAGCCGCAAGCGAGGAAAAGCTCCAAAGGGTTTTAACAGCCATGGAAGAGACAGTTCAACAGTTTGATAATGCCAAAGCCAAGAAATTAGACGCCAATGCAAAAGCCAGCTCTCTTTTTTGTGACGCTGTTCGCAAAATAAATGACTCAAAAAAACAAATCATTAGCGAGGTTAGAAAAGTCCATGAAAAACTTCGCCAAGAAGTTGAGAAGAAACGGGAGGAACAGAGAAAAAGCTTTGACTCCAGTATCGAAACCTTGGACACACATCGGGCCTCGTTTAATCAGGATATGAAGATTATCAAAGATACGATGTCAGAGAACGACCAGCGGACACTCTTAAATGAAGCATTAATTAACGACATGGTGGACCAATCAAAACAAAGCCAGGACACGTTTTCAATGTTTGTTAAATCAATGGAAGAAGATAATGAGGAATTAACAATAACAGTTCTACACGGAGACGAAACCATTGAACAACTTAAGCAAATGCAGATTGCAATCTCTGACCAATCAAGTCACACGAGCCGACCAATATCAGAAGAGGCATCTGTAGAGTTTTATGCAGCAGGTCTCGCTTCAGAATTTTACATGGAACAGCTAAGCTTGGAAACATTTTCCATGATATCGGAAGACGTTGTTATGAATCGGGCTTCTCCTGTTGCCCATGTGGCAAGGAAACGAATTCCGATAGAAATCTCTGACCAATCAAGTCACACGAGCCTACCATATCCATGTTTAGAGTTACATGCCAAGCCTTCAGCAGGTCTCCCTTCAGAATTTAACATGGAACATCTAAGCTCAAAGGCAGTTGCCAAGGCAGTGGAAGGCGTTGTTGTGAATGGGGCTTCTTTCGGTGACTGTGTGTCAAGGACACTTCAAGTGACAAGACTGTTCAAATGTAACCGTAGTACTCCGTGGAAGATTGCAAGCATAGACAATCAGATATGGATGGTGTGTGATACAAGTGACATAGATATTCTCAGTTACAGTAACACCGATTCAATATGCAAAGTGAAGACTGTCTGGATACGAGAAAAGAGCTCCACGTGTGATGACGAGGACTGTGTGGGATATCACGCACACGCGGTGTCACAAGCCGCTAATGGCAGCGTTATAGTCGCGTGTAACGGTGTCAGGCTTGAACATAAGCACAAGCCTCACAAGGACCTAGGACTGGTCGCTGTCACTGCTGACGGCGTTATTAAGGACGTGATTGCTGAAGGTCGCTACTGGGATGCCGCCTGTGACAATCAGTATGTATACGGGCTGAGATATAATAAGACTGTAACGATACATCAACGTGACAGCCGCAGGTGGTCGTGCATAAAACAAGTAGAGCTGCACTCGTATTGCCAGGACTTCTCCATCGGTAATAACACCCTGACCTTATCGAGTAGTTTCATGCATGCTGTAGAGCGTTATGACCTGAGTAAAGACACATACTCACACCTCGGTAGAAAAGGAAGTGCTCCTGGTGAGTTCTCATGGCCACGTGTAGCCTGCAGCGATGCACACGGCCACGTCCTTGTTTGTGATTTTTGGAATCACCGACTCCAGCTCTGCATGAACGACAACACGTGGCGCGTGCTCAAGCTCAGCAAGAAGATAAAATACCCACGACACGCCACAGTGGATCACCTCGGTCAGCTGCTCGTTGTCACTAAAGACGCTCTTTTCAAACTCACATAAGATGAGTTTCATCCCAGACGTTGCCATAGTGACTTAATCACCATAGAACACTGAACGCGGCACTCCATATGACGACTGCAAGAAGGGCTGTAGATCCAAGTCTAAATATAAAAAAAATTGAAAGAAATTCACTATAATTACACGGAGAATTTATCCTTCCGTGCATTGTAAAGCGATTGGTCCTTTCTATAGAGGGCATCCACAAAGTACGTACGCATAGATGGGGCTGGGGTGGAGGGGGAGGGGGGAGGGGATGGCTTGTCAGTTGTAGATCAATGTCTAAGTAAAACAAATTGAACCAGTCACTATAATTCCATGGAGAATTCAAACTTCTATGCATTGTAAAGCGATTGGTCCCTTCTATAGAGGGCATCCACAAAGCACGCACGCATAGAAGATGGGGCGGGCGGGGATCGAGGGGGGGGGTAGGGGGAGGGGATGGCTTGTCGGTGCGGCCTCCTGAGCTGATCGCACCTTGTGACGTCACACATTATGATTACCTGAGTGAAATCGGCGAGTGGTGGGGGGAGAAAGGGTTTGCTTACGTCATTATGAACGGCTCCCAAAGCAAACAGTTGCGTAAAGAAAAAAATATTCCTGATATGTATCTTTCTTATTTATGTACATTTTCTTTTTACTTCATTTAATTCGTAAAAGCACTTTTGACTTGTGGAAAAACTTCGACACAAAATAACTACTTAATTTTATACTTAGCAACTGCAATTTAGTAATAAATCGATAATTTGTATGTAAATGCTTATGCGTAAAAATCGGCTATATATAACTATTCTGCTTTGTCGAACGACTTAATGAAAACATTTTATATAAGTAACACAGAACAGATGAAATCGGTTAATCGAATACCGAATAATGCCTAAGTCGGTTAACAGTATGCCAGTTTCATTTCATAGAAGTAACACAAATACACATGAAATCGGTTAATCGAATACCGGATAATGCCTAAGTCGGTTAACATTATGCCCGTTCTGAAGTTTCGTATAAATGTATTACATTTCACTTTAAAAGTACAGTTTATAATCACATAATCACTTTTATAAAAAGCTTGTATCATATATGGCGTTATAACCAAGAGTGCTAAACTGGAAAAAAACTAATATGGGCCCAAACATTTATGTCGGGATACAGAATATGTCGTGATATCCGATGTCGTTATAATGCCGTTATAATGCTGTATTTTGGAAACGAATCAAATTCAAATCAAATTGAGAAACATTAGAACATCTTTATGACGACATGGCTTATAACGACATGGCTTATGACGACATGGCTTATAAGACATGGCGCCTGTAACGACATCGCTTCTTATGTTTGCGTTATGGATGTGTAAAATAAAAATTACGAATCGATTTCTCTCATTTTGATAGCCCTGTCACATTATAACAATCTCGATCCCTCCTGCCCCCCCTCCCCGCCCGACCCCCCCCCCCCGTTCCTTCCACCATTCACCACAGCAACCTTTTTGTACAACTTTATCCGTCCGCCCCCCACCTCCTCCCACCCAACTCACCCAGCAGATGCTCACTCATCTTCCTAATCTTCATCATACCCCCCAATCCCCCTCCCCCCTCCCACCGTAACTTCTTTGCCAGTTTTATAACACCAAAAGAAATGCATTGTTTGACATCGGTATTATACTCAACAATTATATAATGATGTATTGCCCCGGTTTATAATTTTTTACCATCCAATCGCAATGCCCCTCCCTCCCCCTCCACCCAACCCCCGTCCCCTCCTCCACCTCCCCCCTCCCACATCCCCGCCCCTCCTCCACTTTCTCCCCCTCCCCCTACCCCCTCCCCGCCCCTTCTCCACCTCCCCGCCCCCCTCCCACCTCCCCGCCCCATCCTCCACCTTCTCCCCCTTCCCCCTCCCCGCCCCCTCCACCTTCTTCCCCTACCCCCTCCCCGCCCCCTCCCACCTCCCCGCCCCTCATCCCAAGGCCAATCGCAGGTAAATAACCAGCCATTTCCTGGACCAAAAAAAATTATCACTAAATGTATATGATATCACATTTATTTCATTTACAAAAATTCAAAGAGTCATTCAACACTCTTACGCACGGTTTCTCTTACAATTGGAAAATATATAGCATCGTCCAAATCTGCTCCATCGCAAAACTGTTGCGTCATGATGCACTTGATTACGACAATACAGACTAGTTACAATGTAGTCACGTGAGTCAATGCAGCGTCACGTGATCTTATGCAGGTCATGTGATTCAACAAGCCTTCGATAACTGCTCGATCTGTCCGCCTGTGACGTCATCTCAACTATGTCATCGCCGCCTGTAAAACGAAAAATAATATATTTCTTTTTAAATCATGTCTTTGGCTTGAAACTTTTTTTCTGCTGTGTTTAATAAAGCTATTCTAGTTTAAATGCAAAAACTGAAACAGAAAAGATAGATTAAAAACAAAAACAAAAAAGAACTAGATTCATAGTAAATTTCCCAGAAAATATCATAAAATACATGACAAGCTTCATCAAAATAACTGATAATCGAAATTTTTAAATTATTCTTATCATTATTATTATTGTTATAACTATTTTTATTATAATTATTACTATATTAATTATTATTGTTATTATTATTATAATTATTATTATTATTATTATTATTATTATTATTATTATTATTATTATTATTATTATTATTATTATTATTATTATTATTATTATTATTATTATTATTATTATTTTAATAATTATTATTATTTAGAATTAATTGTTCATGACGTTCTTTTCCTTTTACAATACACAAACAAAGCACACGATTCAGGTGAACGCATATCATATGTACACTGTTAAGAATTTTATCTTAGAATTACAGAAAAGAATTTCCTCCGATTAGAAGTAGAGTACGTTCTTGTTGACTGATCCACCATAAGGTCTCGTACAATAGTGAGTCATCTATTATACGGTCTCGTACAATAGTGAGTCATCGCTGACATAACATTTGATTACTTTACTTTCTTTCACTATCTTTTATTTTCTTTATATATATATTTAATAATTTTCCCCAAACAAATCCTTCTTTTAAACATTTTAAATTCTTGTCTCAGTTTTGGAGAAGAAACAAATTGCTGTATATAACCTTTTCTCCCTAAAAGTATAAACTTTTCTAGCACAAGTTAAAACCTTTTCTCTCATAAACTATCACCTTTTCTCCCATAAGCTCTAACCTTTTCTCTCATAGACAATAACCTTTGCTCACATGAACTTATAACCTTTCTCTCCCATAAACGATAACCTTTTCTCTCATAGACAATAACCTTTGCTATCATAAACTTATAACCTTTTTCTCCCATAAACGATAACCTTTTCTCCCATAAACTATAACCTTTTCTCTCATAAACTATAACCTTTTCTCCCATAAACTATAACCTTTTCTCCCATAAACTACAGCCTATCAGACATAAACTGTAACATTTTCTCCCATAAACGATAACCTTTTCTCCCATAAACAATAACCTTTTCTCCCATAAACTATAACTTTTTCTCCCATAAACTTTAACCTTTTCTCCCATAAACTATAACCTTTTATCCAATAAACTATAACCTTTTTTCCCATAAATTATAACCTTTTTCTCCCATAAACTATAACCTTTTCTCCCACAAACTATAACCTTTTCTCCCATAAACTATAACTTTTTCTCCCATAAACTATAACCTTTTCTCCCATAAACTATAACTTTTTCTCCAATAAACTATAACCTTTTCCCATAAATTATAACCTTTTTCTCCCATAAACTATAACCTTTTCTCCCATAAACTATAACCTTTTCTCCCATGAACTATAAAATTTTCTCCCATAAACTATAACCTTTTCTCCCATAAACTACAGCCTTTCAGGCATAAACTATAACCTTTTCTCCCATAAATTTTTCCTACGGCCCCGAGCATTAGTTACTATAACAACAGTCAGCAATGGAGGATTGCCCATATGGAATTAGAAATCAAACAGAAATTCGTAAGAGGAGGGAGTGGGAAGGGGGGCAGGGGGTGGGGGGAGATATATGCACACGTCACGACTCAGCAAACCTGTTTGTTTTGTGCAGTTATTTTTTTATTCAACGCAATCGCCTAGGTGTAAGAAAAAAATAGATAAAAATTTAAGATTGTTACTGGACACCACAATCTAATCTCCAAGCGTTAGACCACAAGCACTGTCCGTTTATTTATTTATTTATTGTTGTTATTTCCCTGATTAGTTTATTTACAGAGACATTTTACCTATTTTTAGAACAATTTAATCTCTTTGGAAATTTCTTTAAAATGTTCATGCAGAGCTTTCCTAAATGAAAAAAAAAATGGAAACATTTTTATTTGAAAAAATATATTTCACACTATTATTTGGCTGAGGTTCGTGAAATCCTCAGGATGTCCATGGAGAAACAGGAAATATGAGTGTCCGTTCAATCACGTGGACAACTATTTTTTCAGTTTTGTAGAAGGCAATGAAGTTGTAAGCACAAGTAGAATCAAAATTAGAAGGTATAAACAGACGTTCAAAATAAAATTGTTCGCAACTGAGCTTTTGTTTCAAAACTGACATTCATATCTCAACACTTTAAAACTGGTGATGGAACTGTCAAAGAAAACGCAACCCAAACAGTGCCACTAGCAAAGGAGTACGCAAGACAGCTTAAACAACACAGCACAACACAACACAACACAGCACAGTAAAGCCCAGTACGAGCAGTGACCAACACAAAAGTTGTCAACACAGAGTGATCAACTCAAAAGTGGGCAACACACAAGGGAGCACCACAAAAGTGCGCAACACAAAAGAGGGCACCACATAAATGGGCAACACAAAAGTAAAAGACACACACTAAACAGCGGAAAGTTAGCAACACAGACTGGACCACTCAACACAACAGTAGACAACACAGAGAGAACAACAACACAATAAACATCAAACACCACGCCTTCAACTATCCATAGCAACCGCCCACCTGTTCCTCCTCCTGCTCACGAAGCTGATCAACCAGTGAACGAGGAAGGGCCAGATGAGGATGAAGATCCAGGTCCGGCTTCGTGAGTTGTTGAGCGGCCACCAGGAAGGGTGCCGGCCCTGGGAGCTGTCCGAGTTCTCACGGCTCCTACGATTCCTCTGCAACAAGGTCACGGCAAGGTCATTCGCATGGCAAGGTTATTTGCACCCGACCTACCTCCTGACCCCTTAACCTCCTTCTTCCATCACCCAAGGAGAGGGAGAGGGAGGGGGAGGGGGAGAGAGAGGGGGAGGGGGAGGGGGAGGGGGAGGGGGGAGGGGGTTCTTTCTTTCTCCCCCATCTATTTTATTTCATTTATTTACTTCTTATTTTTTACATGTTCATTGGCTTGGTGAGAACCCCCCTCCCGGCACACCCACTTCTACCCATTATATTAGTTATGTCTGATTGATCGCAAAATAATGGGTGTGTCACTGAAGAGTGTACCTTTAAATACTCACAAATTACCTGATAGGAGTGCTCAAGAAAAACCACTTATCGTAGATAACAGTGTTTTACCTCAAACGATCATACGCTTATCAGTTCAAAGTTTCGTATTGTTTCAGGATTCAATCCGGTTAAAATGTAGGACAAAAAAATACAGACTGCAGGATTATACTTCTGCTTACATCAAACAAAAGTTGCAGAAAGGAGCAAATTGACAAAAAATATTCTCAGAAGAGCTTAAGGGATACGCCTTCTAAAGGTTAGTGTGATCTTGAAAATAGAATTAAAAGCATGATGCAGATCGAACCCTATAAAATATTTCCCATAACATTTCTTCTTGACTAATTCTATCATAATATAAATGTGTGTAATGTTCTCAGTATTGTTAACAAGAGCAGAGAGGACCGCAAGAAAAAGAAAACAAGTTTGTCCAAGGACAAAGTCCCAGCTTACGAAAAGCAATAAAACCAATTCCAGCGTGCACGAGCAAGGGAATTTTCCTGATAAATTGGGCTTCAAAAGATGAGACGGCAAAGAGCTAGCCCAATAATTAATTTAGCACCGGACCAGAACATAGACCGATAAATACATACAAAGATTTCTTTCCCAGAAAAATGGGAAACAGATCTTTTGTATCTCTGGTAGACTGGATAGTCTGCCATAGATATGTTCAAACAACGCATAGTGCGCATATTTATGTAACTTGCCTTGATGCGCGGTTCGTATTCAGACAAGTGCGCGTGTTTATTTAATTTTTCGTAGATGCGCGGTTCCCATTTTGGAACAGTGCACATGTTTACTTAACTTGCGTTGATGTACGGTTCGCATTTCTGACGAGCGCCCAATTTTTTTTTGCCTTTTGTGGGTGTGCGGTTCTTATTTCGGATCAATGCGCACGTTTATTTACATTGTGTTGATGTGCGGTTCTTATTTCGGATCAGTGCGCAAGTTTATTTACCTTGTGTTGATGTGCGGTTCTTATTTCGGATCAGTGCGCATGTTTATTTACCTTGTGTTTATGTGCGGTTGTTATTTCGGATCAGTGCGCATGTTTATTTACCTTGTGTTGATGTGCGGTTCTTATTCCATACCAGTGCGCATGTTTATTAGTCCCCCGCCGGGGGACTATAGTTTGCGGGTTTGTCTGTCCGTCTGTCTGTCGACACCTTTTTTGTTAACACACTCCAGCCTACATTTTTCCACCGATTGTTAAGATATTGTATATATGGGTAGTACTGGAACGAACAAGGATCGGTATTGTAAATGAGCCATGTCGGCCAAAGGACATTGGCCCAGCTGAACCTCACAAATTTTCCCAATCCTTACTCAGTTGAATGAGTTTAACACACCCAAGCCTACGTTTTCACCGATTGTAAAGATATTGTGTCTATGGGTAGTACTGGAACAAACAAGGATTGGTATTGTAAATGAGCCATATTGGCCCAAGGACATTGGCCCAGCTGAACTTCAGAAATTTTCACAACCCTTACATACTGGAATGAGTTTGTTAACAGACTCAAGCCTACATTTTTTTAAACAATTGCCAAATGTTATACACATAGGTAGTATGAATGGTAACAAGAATTGGTATTGTAAATGAGCCATGTTGGCTTAAGGACATTGGCCCAGCTGGAATTTTAAAATTCACGAACATGATACGAAGGGTTGTAGTCCAACCTAACAAAATCAAATACCGGGATTGTACGCCGGCGGGAGACATAGTCAGTTTCACTGACCCACTTGTTTTACTTGCGCTGATGAGCGGTACTTATTTCGGACAGCCCAAGTTTTCTTAGGTTGCCTTGATACGCGGTTCGCATTTCGGACCAGCTTGCATGTTTATTTAACTTGCGTTGATGCACGGTGCTTATTTTGGACGTGTGCCTATGTTTATTTAACTTGCGTTGGTGCGCGGTTTGCATTTTGGACCAGTGTGCATGTCTCTTTAACTTGCGTTGATGAGCAGTTCGAATTTCGGACCAGTGCGCATGTTTATTTAACTTAGTTGATGCGCAGTGCTTATTTGGGACCAGTGCAAATGTTTATTTAACTTGCGTTGGAGCGTGGTTCGCATTTCGAACCACTGCGCATGTTTATTTAACTTGCGTTGATGCGCGGTTCGAATTTCGGAGAAGTGCGCATGTTTATTTAACTTGCGTTGATGCGCGGTGCTTATTTTAGACCAGTGCAAATGTTTATTTAACTTACGTTGGCGCATGTTTATTTAACTTGCGTTGATGCAACGTGCTTATTTTAATCCAGTGTGCTTGCTTATTTAGCTTGTGTTGCTGTGCGGTTCGCATTTCGAACCAGCGCGCATGTTTTTTTTTACCTTGTGTTGATGCGTGGTTAGCATTTTGGACCATTGCGCATATTTATTTAACTTCTGTTGATGATCGGTACTTATTTTGGACCGGTGCAAATGCTTATCTAACTTACGCTTAAGTGCGGTTCGCAATTCGGACCAGTGTGCATGTTTATTTAATTTGCGTTGATATCCGGCTCGCATTTCGGACCAGTATACCTGTTTCTTTAGGTTGCGTTGATGCGCAGTTCGCATTTTGGGACAAGTGAGCAGGTTCATTTAACTTGCGTTGACGCGCGATTTGCGTTTCGGACCAGAACGCATGTTTATTTAAGTCCCGTCGATGCCCGACTCTTATGTCTATTCAACTTGCGTCGATTCATGGTTCTTTCTTCGGACCACTGCGCATGTTTATTTAGCTTGCGTTGATGCGCGGTTCTCAAATCAGACCACTGCGCATGTCTATTCAACTTGCGTCGATGCATGGTTCTTTTTTCGGACAAGTGCGCATGTTTGTTTAACTTGCGTTGATGTGCGGTACTTATTTTGGACCGGATCGCATGTTTATTTAACTTCCGTCGATGCGCTGTTCGCATTTTAAGCCATTGCCCATGTTTATTTAACTTGTGTTGATGCGTGGTTCTCATTTCAGACCAGTGCGCATATTTATTTAACTTGCGTTGATGCGCGGTTCGCATTTTGGACCACTGCGCATGTTTATTTAATTTGCCTCGATGTGCGATTCACATTTCGGACCAGTGCGCATGTTTCTTTAGGCTGCGTTGATGCGCCGTTCGCATTTCAGACCACTGTGCATGTCTATTCAACTTACGTCGAAGCGTAGTTCTTTTTTCGGACCAGTGCGCTAATTATTTAACCTGCGTTGATGCGCGGTGCCTATTTTGGACCAGTTCGCATCTTTATTTATCTTCCGTCGATGCGCAGTTCAGACTTCGGACCAATGCGCATGTTTATTTAACTTGCATCGATGCGGAGTACTTAATTTGGACTACTGCGAATGTTTCTTTAACTTGCGTCGATGTGCGGTTGTTAAATCTGACTACTGCGCAAGTTCATTTAACTTGCGTTTATGCGCTGCAGGAGGAGATTCATGCAATTTTTTTTTCAAAAATTCTGAAAAATAAATATCGGAAATAAATGAAATCTAATAAAAACTGTAGGAGGAAATGCATTTTGAATTTTTTTCTTCAAAAATTCTCTCATCGACTGAAAAAGACAGGCCATATTCACGACACCTAAGCATGCCTCAGCCCCAAAATAAATGATGTTTGATCAAAACTGCACAAAACTGCAGGAGAAAATGCATTTGGAGGTATTTTTATCAAAAATTCCCCCCGAAATAAAAAATTCCCAAGTCTAGTCAAATAGCACAAGCCGTATGCGAGACCTACCTAAGGATGCCTCATAGCAAAAAATAAATGAAATCGGTTCAAAAATTCCCAAAAAATACAGAAATTGTCGGATCGACTAAAAAGCGCAAGTCGTATTCTCAACCTCTTAGGGATGCCGCAACCCCCCCCCAAAAAAAAAGAGGTTCAAAACTGCAGGGGGAAATGCATTTTGAAGATGTTTCTTCAAAAACTCCCTAAAATACAAAAATTGCCCGATCGACTAAAAAGCACAAGCCGTATGCACTCACACCAAAAATAAATGACATCGAATCAAAATTGTAGGAGTAGATGCATTTTGAATTATTTTCGAAATTTTTGCTTAAAAATTTCCCCAAAAATACAAACTAAAAAAGCATAAGCCGTATGCACGATCCTTTAGGGGTGCCTCATACCAAAAATAAATGACATCGGGTCAAAAATGTAAGAGGAGATACATTTTAAAATTTCTTTATAAAATCCCCCAAAATACAAAAATTGTCCGATCGACCAAAAAAGTACACGCCGTATGCCGAACCCTTTAGGGGTGCTTCATGCCAAAAATAAATGACATCGGGTCAAAAATGTAGGAGGAGATACATTTATTTTTAAATTCGCCAAAAATTCAAAAATCACCCGATCGACTAGAAAAGCACAAGCCGTATGCACGACCCCTTAGGGATGCCTCACACCAAAAATAAATGACATCGGATCAAAATTGTAGGAGGAGATGCATTTTGAAACAAAGTTTACTAAATAAATAACTAACTAACTAACGGACGCCATCCGCAGACCGATAGGAATACCCCAGCTTACGTGTAACGTAAATTGGGCTAAAAAACTTCTAAACTTTGAAACCGTTCACATCTCGAATATGTAATTGCACAGTGGTGGTGGGGGGGGGTTGGGGGTACTAATGGCTCCTACAGTTGCATTCCGAGCCGTGATCGGTTGTAGAGATTGGGGGTGGGGGTGGTCGTGACTGCATAACCCCCTTTTCCTGTTCTTGGCAATCACAACAATGATGCAACGTTTGAAGAAGGCTGGCGTAACAGGTCAGCATCTCTCTCTCAAAAAAGGTTGTCATTTTAACTTTCTGTTCCAGATATATCGAAACTAATACAGGCGTCTTTATTTCAGTTAGAAGCAATGGCGCTGTCGATGAACCTTGCTGAAGAGCTTACCTGTCCGATACATCTTGAAATCTTGGAGAATCCCATGTCATTAAAATGCCTTCACAATTTGTGTCAAAAGGACGTAGATGAGATGATAGACGAAGATGGACTGCTTCAATGTCCCATCTGCCAGCGAGTCTCCCAGCAGAAGGATATCAAAAGAGATTTCCGCATACAAAAGCTGATCGACCTTCATCATGATCACACAAACAGGCTCAAAGATAAACAAGTATGTGAGTTGTGCGACGACGAACCGGCAGTGGGAAAATGTCATCAGTGTGATATGTATATCGGTGACCGCTGTAAAAGAGGCCACACAAAGCAACCTACAACCAAAGCGCACCACATATACATGATAAGTGACATGAAAGCCGCAAGCGAGGAAAAGCTCCAAAGGGTTTTAACAGCCATGGAAGAGACAGTTCAACAGTTTGATAATGCCAAAGCCAAGAAACTAGACGCCAATGCAAAAGCCAGCTCTCTTTTTTGTGACGCTGTTCGCAAAATAAATGACTCAAAAAAACAAATCACTAGCGAGGTTAGAAAAGTCCATGAAAAACTTCGCCAAGAAGTTGAGAAGAAACGGGAGGAACAGAGAAAAAGCTTTGACTCCAGTATCGAAACCTTGGACACACATCGGGCCTCGTTTAATACGGATATGAAGATTATCAAGGACACGATGTCAGAGAACGACCAGCGGACACTCTTAAATGAAGCATTAATTAACGACATGGTGGACCAATCGAAACAAAGCCGGGACACGTTGTCAATGTTAATTAAATCAATGGAAGAAGATAATGAGGAATTAACAATAACAGTTCTACACGGAGACGAAACCATTAAACAACTTAAGCAAATGCAGATTGCAATCTCTGACCAATCAAGTCACACACCAATATTAGAAGAGGCATCTGTAGAGTTACATGCCCAGCCTTCACCAGGTCTCCCTTCAGAATTTAACATGGAACATCTAAGCTTAGAAAGATTTTCCAGGCTATCGGAAGACGTTGTTATGAATCGGGCTTCTCCTGGTCACTTTGTGGCAAGGAACCGAATTCCGATAGAAATCTCTGACCAATCAAGTCACACGAGCCTACCATGTGTAGTGTTAAGTGCCAAGCCTTCAGCAGGTCTCCCTTCAGAATTTAACATGGAACATCTAAGCTCAAAAGCAGTTGCCAAGGCAGTGGAAGGCGTTGTTGTGAATGGGGCTTCTTTCGGTGACTATGTATCAAGGACACTTCAAGTGACAAAACTGTTTAAAAGTAATCGTGATGAATCGCGGAAGATTGCAAGCATAGATAACCATATATGTATAGTGTATAAAACAGGTGACATAGATATACCCAGTTTAAGTGACACCGATACAATATGCAAAGTGAAGACTGTCTGGATACGAGAAAAGAGCTCCACGTGTGATGACGAGGACTGTGTGGAATATAAGGCACGCGCGGTGGCACAAGCCTCTGATGGGAGCATTATAGCCGCTTGTGGAGGTGTCAGTGATGAACACAAGCACAAGCCTCACAGGGACCTAGGGCTGGTGACTGTCACTGCTGACGGCGTTATTAAGGACGTGATTGCTGAAGGCAACTACTCGGATGTCGCCTGTGAGGATCAGCATGTGTACGGGCTGAGGTTTATGACTGTGACAGTACATCAACGCGACAGCCGCGGGTGGTCGTGCATAAAAGAAGTAGAGCTGCACTCGTGTGGGGACGACTTCTCCATCAGAAATAACATCCTGACCTTATCGAGTAGTTTCATGCATGCTGTAGAGCGTTATGACCTGAGTAAAGACACATACTCACACCTCGGTAGAAAAGGAAGAGCTCCTGGTGAGTTCTCATGGCCATGTATAGCCTGCAGCGATGCACACGGTCACGCCCTTGTTTGTGATTATTTGAATCACCGACTCCAGCTCTGCATGAACGACAACACCTGGCGCGTGCTCAAACTCAGCGAGAAGATAGAATACCCACTACACGCCACAGTGGATCACCTCGGTCAGCTGCTCGTTCTCACTAAAGACGGTCTAATCAAACTCACATAAGACGAGTTTCATTCCAAACGTTGCCATAGTGACGTAATCACCATAGAAAACTGAACGCAGCACTGCATATGACGACTGCAAGAAGATCTGTAGATCCAAGTCTAAGTAAAACAAACTGAACCATTCAGTATAATTACACGGAGAATTTATCCTTCCGTGCATTGTATAAAGTTTGGTTCTTTCTATAGAGGGCATCCACAAAGTACGTACGCATAGATGGGCTGGGGTGGAGGGGGAGGGGGGAGGGGATGGCGTGTCGGTGCGGCCTCCAGAGGTGATCTCCATTTTGATTACCTGAGTGAAATCGGCGAGTGGAAGGGAGAAGGGTTTGCTTACGTCATTATGGACGGCTCCCAAAGCAAATAGTTGTGTAAAGAAAAAAATATTCCTGATATGTATCTTTCTTATTTATGTACATTTTCTTTTTACTTCATTTAATTCGTAAGAGCACTTTTGACTTGTGGGAAAATTTCGACACAAAATAACTACTTAATTTTATACTTAGCAATTGCAATTTAGTGATAAATCGATAATTTGTATGTAAATGCTTATGCGTGAACATCGGCTGTACATAACTATTCTGCTTTGTCGAACGACTTAATGAAATCATTTTTTAGAAGTAACAGTAACACGGATGAAATCGTTAATCGAATACCGGATAATGCCAAAGTCGGTTAACAGTATGCCAATTACATTTCATAGAAGTAACACAAGTACAGATAAAACCGGTTAATCGCATAGTTGATAATCCCTAAGTCGGTTAACGGTATGCCAGTTCTGAAGTTGCGTATAAATGTATTACAATTTCACTTTAAAAGTACAGTTTATAATCACATAATCACTTTTATAAAAAGCTTGTATAATCATAAGGCGTTATAACCAAGAGTGTAAAACTGGAGAAAAACTAAAATGGGCCCAAACTTTTATGTCGTGATATCCGATTTCTCTACAATGCCGGTATACTGTATTTTGGAAACGAATCAAATTCAAATCAAATTGAGAAACAGGAGAACATCTTTGTGATGACATGGCTTATAACGACATGGCTTATGACGACATGGCTTATAACGACATGACTTATAACGACATGGCTTATAACGACATGGAACCTGCAACTTCTTATGTTTGCGTTATGGATGTGTAAAATAAAAATTATTAATCGATTTCTCTCATTTTGATAGCCCTGTGACATGATAACAATCTCAATCCCTCCTGCCCCCCTCCTCCCCGCCCGACCCCCCGTTCCTTCCATCATTCAGCACAGCAACCTTTTTGTACAACTTTATCCGTCCGCCCCCCCCCCCACCCCCTCCCGCCCAACTCACAGAGCGGATGCTCACTCATCTTCCTAATCCCCACCACACCCCCCAAACCTCCCCCTCCCCCACCGTTACTTCTTTCCCAGTTTTACAACACCAAAAGAAATGCATTGTTTGACATCAGTATTGTGCTCAACAATTATACAATGGTGTATAGACCCGGTTTATAATTTTTCACCATCCAATCGCAATGCCCCTCCCTCCCCCTCCACCCCACCTCCCCTCCTCCCCACTCCCACATCCCCGCCCCTCCTCCACCTTATCCCCCTCCCCCTACCCCCTACCTGCCCCTCCTCCAAGCCCCTTCCCACCTTCCAGCCCCTCCTCCACCTCCCCGCCCCCTCCCACCTCCCCTCCCCCCTCCCCCCCACTCAACCAGAGGCCAATCACAGGCAAGTAACCAATCATTTCCTGCACCAAAACAAAAATCACTAAATGAATCTGATATCACATTTATTTCATTTACAAAAATTCAGAGTCATTCAACACTCTTACGCATGTTTCTCTTACAATTGGAAAATATATAGCATCGTGCAAATCTGCTCCATCGCAAAAATGTTGTGTCATGATGCACTTGATTACGACAGTACAGACTAGCTACAATGTAGTCACCTGAGTCAATGCAGAGTCACGTGATCTTCAGCAGGTCATGTGATTCAACAAGCCTTCGATGACTGCTCGATCTGTCCGCCTGTGACGTCATCTCAATTATGTCATCGCCGCCTGTAGAACGAAAAATAATATATATATTTTTTAAACATGTCTTTGGCTCGAAACTTTTTTCTGCTGTGTTTAATAAAGCTATTCTAGTTTAAATACAAAAACTGAAACAGAAAAAATAGATTAAAAAAAAAGAACTAGATTCGCATTCAATTTCCCAGAAAATATCATAAAATACATGACAAGCTTCATCAAAATAACTGATAATAGAAATTTTAAATTATTATTATTGTTGTTATTATTATTATTATGATTATTATTATTATTATGTAGAATTAATTGTTCATGACGTTCTTTTGCTTTTCCACTACACAAACAGAGGGCACGATTTTGATGAACGTACATCATATATACATTGTTAAGAATTTTATCTTAGAATTACATAAAAGAATTTCGTCTTTTTAGAAGCAGAGTACATTAATGTTGACTGATCCACCACCGTCATTAAATATATGGTCTCGTACAATATTGAGTCATCACTGACATAACATTTGATTACTTTAATAACCACCAACAATAACAGATTTTTGTGATTATAATCCAGTATTTTCTGACTATAAATCACAGCATCTACAATTCGTAGAGCAATAAAATGAATTGCAATTTATAGCCATTTTCTTTCACTATCTTTTATTTTCTTTTTATATATATATATATTTAATAATTTTCCCCAAACAAATCCTTCTTTTGAGCATTTTAAATTCTTGTCTCAATTTTGCAGAAGAAACAAACTGCTGTATATAACCTTTTTTCCCATAAATAATAACCTTTTCTCCCATAAATTATAACCTTTTCTCCCATTAAGTATAACCTTTTCTTTCATAAACTATAACCTTTTCTCTCATGAACTCTATCCGTTTCTTCCATAACTTTTTCCTACGGCCCCGAGCATTAGTTACTATAGCAACAGCCAGCAATGGAGGATAACCCATATGGAATTCCAAATCATACAGACATTCGTAGGAAGTGGGAGTGGGGGGGGCAGGGGGGGTGGGCGGGGAGATATATGCACACTTAACGACTAAGCAAACCTGTTTGTTTTGTGCAGTTATTTTTTATTCAACGCAATCGCTTAGGGGTAAGAAAAAAAGTAAATAAAAGATTGTTAAGGGACACCACAAGCTGATCTCCAGGCGTTAGACAACAAGCACTCTCCGTTTATTTATTTATTTATTTTTTGTTGTTATTTCCCTGATCAGTTTATTTACAGAGACATCTTACCTATTTTTAGAATAATTTAATCTCTTTGGAAATTTCTTTAAAATGTTCATGCAGAGCTTTCCTAAATGAAAATAAATGGAAACATTTGTTTATAAAAAAAATAGTAAGTACAATTTTTAAACCTGGACCCAGTCCAACATTTTCCACACCATTATTTGGCTAAGGTTCGTGAAATCCTGAGGATGTCCATGGTGAAACAGAAAATATAAGTTTCCGTTAAATCACGTGGACACCTATTTTTTCAGTTTTGTAGAAGGCAATGAAGTTGTAAACCCAATAAGAATCAAATTAGAAAGTATAAACAGACGTTCAAAATAAAATTGTTCGCAACTGAGCTTTTATTTCAAAACTGACTTTCATATCTCAACACTTTAAAACTGGTGATGGAACTGTCAAAGAAAAGGCAACACAAACAGTGCCACTAGCAAAGGAGTACGCAAGACAGCTTAAACAACACAGCACAACACAACACAACACAACACAGTACGAGCAGTGGACAACACACAAGTGGTCAACACAAAAGGGGGCAACATAAAAGTGGTCAATACAAAAGCGGAAACCACAAAAGTGGACAACACAAAAGTGAAAGACACAGACTAAACAGCGAAAAGTGAGCAACACAGACTGGATCACTCAACACAAGAGTAGACAACACAGAGAGAACAACAACACAACAAACATCAAACACCACACCTTCAAAGTATCCATAGCAACCGCCCACCTGTTCCTCCTCCTGCTCACGAAGCTGATCAACCAGTGAACGAGGAAGGGCCAGAGGAGGATGAAGATCCAGGTCCGGCTTCGTGAGTTGTTGAGCGGCCACCAGGAGGAGTGCCGGCCCTGGCAGCTGCCCGAGTTCTCACGGCTCCTACGATTCCTCTGCAACAAGGTCACGGCAAGGTCATTCGCATGGCAAGGTTATTTGCACCCGACCTACCTCCTGACTGACTCCTTAACTTCCTTCTCCCATCACCCAAATGCCGCGATTTAGAGGAGGGGGAGGGGGAGGGGGAAGGGAGAGGGGGTTCTTTCCCTCTCCCCCTTCTATTTTATTTCATTTATTTCTTCTTATTTTTTACATGTTCATTGGCTTGGTGAGAACCCCCTTCCCGGCACCCCCACTTCCACCCATTATATTAGTTCTGATTGATCCCAAAATAATGGGTGTGTCACTGAAGAGTGTACCTTTAAATACTCACAAATTATCTGATAGAAGTGCTCAAGAAAAACCACTTATCGTAGATAACAGTGTTTTACCTCAAACGATCATACGCTTATCAGTTCAAAGTGTCTTATTGTTGCAGGATTCAATCCGGTAAAAATTTAGGACTAAAAATACAGCTTCTGACACAATGTAACCCGCTAAGGGTCGGTCGTGTCGTTAAACAAACCATTTAACTAACTAACTTACTAAAAATACAGACTACGGGATTATACTTACTTACATCAAACAGAAGTTACAGAAAGGAGCAAATTGACAAAAAAATGTTCTCAAAAGAGCTAAAGGGATACGCCCCTTAAAGGTTAGTGTGACCTTGAAAATAGAATTAAAAGCATGATGCAGATCGAACCCTTTAAAATATTTCCCGTAACATTTCTTCTTGACTAATTCTATCACAATATAAATGTGTATAAGGTTCTCAGTATTGTTAACAAGAGCAGAGAGGACCGCAAGGAAAAGAAAAAGACTTCTAAAATTTGAGATCGTTCAGATCTCAAATATGTAATCGCACAGTGGTGGTGAGGGGGGGTATGGGGTACTAATGGCTCCTACAGTTGGATTCCGAGCCGTGATCGGTAGTAGAGATTGGGGGTGGGGGTGGTCGTGACTGCATAACCCCTTTTCCTGTTCTTGGCAATCACAACAATGATGCAACGTTTGAAGAAGGCTGGCGTAACGGACCAGAAACTCTCTCTCAAAAAAAGGTTATCATTTTTACTTTCTGTTCCAGATACATCGAAACTAATACAGTTGTCTTTATTTCAATTAGAAGCAATGGAGCTGTCGATGAACCTTGCTGAAGAGCTTAACTGTCCGATACATCTAGAAATCGTGGAGAATCCCATGTCGTTAAAATGCCTCCACAATTTGTGTCAAAAGGACGTAGATGAGATGATAGACGAAGATGGACTGCTTCAATGTCCCATCTGCCAGCGAGTGTCCGAGCAGAAGGATATCAAAAGAGATTTCCGCATACAAAAGCTGATCGACCTTCATCATGATCACACAAACAGGTTCAAAGATAAACAAGTATGTGAGTTGTGCGAAGATGAAGCGGCAGTGGGTAAATGTCGCCAGTGTGACATGTGTATCTGTGACCGATGTAAAAAGAGTCATATGAGAGCACCCGAAACCAGATCACATTACATATCAACTATCAGTGATATGAACGCAGCAAGTATCAAAAAGCTCCAAAATGTATTGAGAACAATGGAAGAGGCTATGCAAACGTTTGATCAAGTTAAAACCATGAGGGTAGAGGCTAATGCGAAAACAAATTCTCTTTTCTCCCAAGCTGTTTGCAAGATAAATGACTCAGAAAAACAAATCATTAGCGAGGTTAGAAAAGTCCATGAAACACTTCGCCAAGAAGTTGAGAAGAAACGTTAGGAACAGACACACATCGGGCCTCGTTTAATCAGGATATGAAGATTATCAAAGATACGATGTCAGAGAACGACCAACGGACACTCTTAAATGAAGCATTAATTAACAACATGGTAGCCCAATCAAAACAAGGCCAGGACACATTTTCAATGTTTATTAAATCAATGGAAGAAGAGAATCAAGAATTAACAATAACAGTTGTACATGGAGACGAAACCATTAAACAACTTAGGCAAATGCAGATAGCAATCTCTGACCAATCAAGTCACATGAACCCACAAATAGCAAGCAACGCAAGAGCGGAAAATGTGACATCAGGTACCAAGCAATCGCCACGTCTCCCCGAAGCAAATCCCCTGCCAGTTTCTCCAAAACTTTACATGCAACAACAAGATGAGAAAAGGCAAAGCTTAGAAACAGCTTCCAAGGCATCTGAAGACGTTGTTGTGAATCGGGCTTCTTTTGGTGACTATGTGTCAAGGACACTTCAAGTGACAAGACTGTTCAAATGTAAATGAAGATTGCAAGCATAGACAATCAGATATGGATGGTATGTGAAACAGGTGACATAGATATTCTCAGATACAGTGACAGCAATTCAATATGCAAAGTGAAGACTCTCTGGATTAAAGAAAAGACCTGGATGCGAAAAGGTGTGGAATACATAGCACGGGCGGTGTCACAAGCCGTTATTACCGCGTGTGACGGTGTCGGGTATGAACACGAGCACAGCCTCACAAGGACCTAGGACTGGTCGCTGTCACTACTGACGGCGTTATTAAGCACATGATTGCTGAAGGCGGCTACTGGGATGTCGCTTGTGACAGTCGGTATGCGTACGGGCTGAGGAATAATGGGACTGTGACGATACATAAAAATGACAGAGGCGGGTGGTCGTGCATAAAACAAGTAATGTTGCAATCGCGGTACTATTGCTTCTCCATCATTAATAACATCCTGACCTTATCTGACTCTGTTAAAAATGTTGTAGACCGCTATGACATGAGCAACAACACACACTGGAATTGAAGGAAGTGCTTCTGGTGAGTTCTCAAAGCCACGTGTAGCCTGTAGCGATGGACACGGCCACGTCCTCGTTTGTGATTATCGCAATCACAGACTCCAGCTCTGCATGAACAACGTATGGTGTGTGCTAAGTCTCAGCGAGGAGATACAACTCCTAAAACACGCCACAGTGGATCACCTCGGTCAGTTGCTTGTTGTCACTCCTTTTGCTCTATTTAAACTCACATAAGACTAGCTTCACCCCAGACGTTGCCATAGCGACGTTACCACCGTAAAGTACTGAACGCAGCTCTCAATATTGCGAATGCAGGAAGAGGTGCATATCCCAGTCTAAGTAAAACAAACTGAACCATTCTCAGTTATTACACATAATGTTTATGTTCCTAAGCATTTGACGTTTCTATAGGACGCATCCACAAAGTACGTACGAACAGCAGGGGCAAATGGGCCCAGAAGGAGGGGGGAGCCTATCGGAGGGAATCCACAGCTGATCGCACTTTAATGTTGAAGTCTATTTGTCTCATCACAAATTTTGTTTACCTGGGTGACATCAGAGAGAGGGAGGGAGTTAGGGGAATTTTTGCGCACGTTGTTATTATTGCTCCCCAAAGAAAACAGTTGTAGAATCAAAAAAGATAATAATCTTGATATGCTCCAAAGTCAAGGCTATTGTATCTTTCTTATTCATGTACATTTTCATTGACACATAATTAGTGCTTAATTTTATACTTTCTATTTTATACTTTGCACTTGCAATTTCGTAATGATTTGATAAGTTGTATGTAAACTAGTCTGCTTCATCGAACCACTAGATGAAATCATTTTTATAAAAGTAACAAAAGTACAGTTAAAATCGGTTAATTGAATACTGGATAACGCCTAAGCCGTTAACAGCGTGCCGATTTGAAGTTTCATTAAAACGTATAACAATATCCAGCTTTAAAATGACTAATAATATTCACATGTATCGATTTAGACTTGCAATTTAATAAAAAGCTTGCATTAGATATGTCGCTATAACCGAACGTCTTAAACAGGAAAAAAATTAATATGGGTCTAGACATTTATGTCGCAAAACGGTACATGTCGTAATATCTGGTGTCGTTACAATGGCGTTCTATTGTATTTTACAAACAAATAAATGTCATCAAATTGATAAGGAAAACCTCTATGGCGACACTTTTAACGACATGGCGCATTTAAGACATCGCTTAAAATGGTATGGTGCCTGTAACAACATCGCTTATAACGACATAGCCCCTAAACGACATAGCTTATAACGACATAGCCCCTTAACGACATTGCTTATAACGACATAGCGCCTTCACAACTTCGCTTATAACGACATAGCGCCATAAAGACTTCGCTTATAACGACATAGCGCCTTCACGACAGTGCTTATAACGGCATATCGCCTTAACAACTTCGCTTATAACGACATAGCGCCTTAACGACATTGCTTATAACGACATAGCGCCTTAACGACATTGCTTATAACGACATAGCGCCTTAACGACTTTGCTTATAACGTCATACAGCCTGTGATAACACAAACTTCCCCTTTTTTGAAGCTGTCCGCTATAGCACCATATCGGGTATAACGGCATTTCTCGGCCCAACCATGTGGTTATAACCAAGTTGCGCTGTATATTATAATGACAGACACCTATAACGACAGAGCTCATAAAGACATATTTGGCCCCAACCATACTTTTACAACCAGGTTGAGCTTTATATTAAAGTTTGTTTTCAATTTGTTTATTTGTTATAAACAATTATCGAATTCAAGAATGCAATTGTCTGTAAAAAATAAGTAAAGGTGTGGTTTGATGGATGGGGATGAGGGCTGGGAGAGGGATTTCTAATGTGTATGTTGTAGACCTAAAAACATGAAAAAATTAATCAATTTTCTTTAATTTTGATATGACCGGGTTATGAACAGCCTGCACCTCCAAATCAGTTTTTTCAATTCCCTTCTGCCCTGTGACATAGTAACTATTTCATGCTCTCCTGCCACCCCTATGCTCCTCCTTCCATTTAGCACAGAAACTCTTTTTGATCAGTCGACTACATCGGGATGGTCTTATCACGCCAAAAGAGGGGCATTCGTCATCTGTATGTACGCCTGCACGTGCGTGAACTTGTACTTATTCTCCTCCTCCGGGTTTGATTGGATTCCTGTCGAATTTTGTACGAATGTTCTCTAGGTAAGCCTCTCTTGAAAATTTTTTTTTTGGCGATCCGCCAAAAACTAACTAAATGGGGACATTTAAAAATGTCGGTTGCCAATTTTCAAAATGCTTCTTCTCTCACAATTTTGATAGGATTTTCTTTAAAGTTTGAAAGTACTTATTTTGGTGATCCGATAGAAATTGGCTAAATGACAAAAAAAATTTATTATTTTTTGTCTAATTTTCAAAATGCTTCTCCCACAATTTTGATTGGATTCCTTGTCCTCTCTGAAAATTAGATTTTTCGGCGATCCGCCAAAAAATGGCTAAATAGAGCGGGGCAATCATTTAAAATTTTTTGTTGTCAATTTTCAAAATGCTTCTTCTCGAGCAATTGTAATCAGATTTTTTAAAATTGTTTTACGAATGTTCTTAACATACGCCTCTCTTGAAAATTTCCTTTTTTGGCCATCTACCAAAACTTGAGCAAATGGAGGACATTAATAAATATTTGGTTGCCAAGTTTCAAAATGCTTCTTTTCACACAATTATGATCAGATTTTCTTCAATTCTGTGCGAATGCTCTTTAGGTAGGCCTTTCTTGAAAACTTACTTCTTGGCGATCCGCCAAAGCTGGTCAAATGAGGATCATTATTTAATTTTTTTGTGGTGTCTAATTTTCAAAATGCTTCTTCTCCCATCTAATCTGATTCCTGTCCAATTTTCTACGATTGTTCTTTGGTTATTCTTATCTGGAAAAGGTACTTTTTTGGCGATTCGCCAAACATTGGGTAAAGGTGAAACCATTTTTGACCCAGCTTATGTTACATGTAAGCTTAGGTATACCTATCGGTTTGTACATGGCGTCCGTTAGTTAGTTAATTGCTTATTAAGTAAATTTTTGTTTCAAAATAGGGGTCACACATACGGCTTGTGATTCTTCAGTCGATCAGATCATTTTCGAATTTTTGAAGAAAACTTTTTTTTAATGTTTCTCCTCCTGCATTTTTAATTCGATGTCATTTAATTTTAGCATACGGCACTTTCAAGTAGTTATGCATACTATTTGTGCTTATTTTGTCGATCGGACAATTTTTGTATTTTTGAAAAATATTTGAAGAAAAATATTTTAAAATACATCTCCTCCATTTTTTATCCGGTGTCATTTATTTTTGGCATGAGACATTCCTAAGGGAATATACTTAAGATTTGTGTTTTAGTGGATCGGACATTTTTTGAGGAATTTATTAAGAAAAATCTTCAAAATGCATTCCTTCCTGCAGTTTTAATCCAATTTCACTTTTTTTTGGTGTGGCGCATTCTTATGGGGTCATGCATAGGGCGAGTGCTTTTTTAGTCGATCGGACAATTTTTGTATTTTGGGGATTTTTGAAGAGAAAACTTTTTATCCGATTTCATTATTTTGTGATGGGTCAGGCATATGGTTTGTTTTCTTCGAACATTTTGATCGGAATGCTCTCAAGTGTTGCATAAATGTTCACTAGCCTGCCATCTCTTGAAAAGTTACATTTCTGGTGATCCACCGAAAATTGGCGAAATGGGTGGCCATGGCATTTTTCTTTGGCCAATTTTCAAAGCCAGTGGTCCAAGACCATACGTTTCTAGGCACTATACGTGTTTTGGTCTTTCTGCAAAAACATGCATTTTCAAACGTTTTTTAGGCTAATGCGTTTTCATACGTTTTTGGGGACTTTTTGAACATTTACTGAACAGCGTTGTGCTGTTTATATACAGCAGCTTCTGGGAAGATGACTGTTGCTGGAATTTTTCGAAACGTGCGTTCCATTAATTATAAATAAATATAAACATAGGCGCTAGTTAGAAACATAACAATACCAATGCCTTTCATCATTGATTGTATATGCATTTAGTTCTACTTCTATGTGTTGTATACTTATTACAGCGGTATTTCAAGTTTTGATTTCATATATTGGTATACATTTTGCACTCATCTTCCAATTCCCAAGCTGACATCCACCATCCTACAACTTTCTGACCGCCCATCCGTCACCCTCCCCAAACCGTAACCTCTTCCCCGGTTTTACAACACAAAAAGAAATGCATTGTTTGACACCAGTATTATACTCAATAATTATACAATGTTTCATACCCAGCAAACATTAAGACGTCAGAATGACGTCGGGTCGACGTCGTGACCCGACGTTTCCGACGTCACACTGACGTGCCAGATTTGGTTGCATTTGAAATGGAACCGAAGTCGGGTTTTCAACGTCAGAATGACGTCGGGTTCCGACCTAAATCCGACGTCGGAATTAAGTCGGTTTTAGGTTGCATATGAAATTGGAACCGACGTCGGATTCCGACCTGAAACTGACTAGAGTTATATCATTAATAGATAATTAATCATTCAACTGCTGTTGTGAAATACATACGAAAGCATTTTCCATGTACATTTTTACAATCTAGGAAGAAAAATACCGACGCGCCATCAAAATTCTAAAATTTTCATGTAAAAACTACGTTTTTTCTTCCTCTTTTTCAAAATGACTTCCATTTCCGGTGAACGATAATAATGTTCATCGCTTTTTGGTCGTTTTTGCAACGTCGGAATGACGTCAGAAAACCGACGTCTCCTCGACGTCGGAATAAAGTCGGGTTTTTGGGGTAATAGGTCAGAATATGGTTGTGAAGTCGTCGGGACCAAAATCCAACCTTTTTTCAACCAAAAAAGACGTCGGTTGTTTGCTGGGTTAGTATTGGTATACTTTTTGCACTCATCTTCCTATTCCCTAAATGACATCCACCATCCTACAACTTTCTGACCGCCCATCCGTCATCCTCCCCAAAACGTAACCTCTTCCCCGGTTTTACATTACAAAAAGAAATGCATTGTTTGACACCGGTATTATACTCAATAATTATACAATGTTTCATATGCTCGGCTTATAATTCCTTGATCCTGACATTTTTTTCTGCATATATTAGTCATTATTTTCAGGTTCGTAACAAAACAATATATTGTTTCAAAACTCCTCCAATCTCACTCAGCGACCAGTCATATGCAAGTTACTAACGACAATCCCCTTCCTAGATAAAAAATTACTTGATTTATCTGATATCACATTTACTGCATTTACAAAGATTCAGAGATTCATGCAACATCCTTACTCAAGTGTCTGTTACAACGATTAGAAAATACAGCATCGTTCAAATCTAATCCATCGTAAAGCTGTTTGTCATAATGCTATTGATTAGCACAACACAGAACCGCTACAACGTAGTCAGGTAATCTTGTGCAGGTCACGTGATTCAACAAATCTTCGAAGACTGCTCGATTTGCCCGCTGGGACGTCATCTAGACTATGCCATCGTTGCCTGTACAAAAAAATTAATAATGTTTTTAGCTCGAAACTTTTTTTCTGTTGTGTTTTTAAGAGCTATTCGAGATTAACTGTAAAAACTGAAATCTAGATTTACATCTTTTTTCCTGTGGAACATTTCATAAAATATATTACGAACTGTATCAAACTGATTATCTGAGGACTGATAATCAGAAATATCAAATGAAGTTTATTTTTATTATATTATAATTATTATTATAATTATTATCATATTTATTAGCATCCTTATTAAAACTATGATTATTATTTTTAGTGTTATTTTTAAAATATGATTATTTTTTATTGTTATTATTGTTATCATTATTATTATTGTTATTATTGTTGTTATTATCGTTCTTATTGCTATTATTATTATTATAAATTATTATTATTATTATTATTATTATTATTCTGAACTGATAATTTATGTTCTTGTAAATTCCAATTATACAAACTTATCGCATTTTACATTGTAAACGAAGTCAAGATTGTCATTACAATCCAGTATTTTCCTACAATAAACTAGAGCACCTACAATTTGTAGATTAATAGAACAGGTGGCAATTTACAACCATTTTCTTTAATATTTTAAAATTTTAGTTATACTTATTTAAAAGTTTTCAGAAAAAATAATTGGTTTTTCTTTTTTAAAAATCTTTTGAGCATCATAAATTGTTGTCTCGATTTTGCAGTAGAAATAAATTGCTATATATAACCTTTTCTCCAAAAATTAAAATTTTTTCTCCCATAACTTTTTCTTATGGCCCGAGCATAAGTTACCGTAGCAACAACCAACAACGGAGCATAACAATATGGAATTATAAATCATACAGACACAGAGGAAGGAAAAATGCACACTTCGTGATTAGGCAAAACTGTTTGTTTTGTGCAGTTATTTTTTCAAAGCAATAGTCTGGGTGTAAAAAAATTTTAAGATATTACAGGACACCACAAGCTGAGTTCCAAGAGTTATATCAATAACTATCTCCATCTATTAAGTAATTTATATTTTTTATTGTTCATCCCCTGATTAATTTATCTATAAAGATCTTTTACCTATTTAGAACAATTTAATCGCTTTGGAAATATCTTTGAAATGCGCATGCTGAGCTTTCCTGAATGAAAAAATAAATGTTGCTAACATTTTTTTGTAATAAAAAAATAAGTACATGTTTCAAACCTAGATTTAGTCCAACATCTTCCACACTGTTATTTGATTAAGGTTTGTAAAATCCTGAGGATGTCCATGGAAAAAAGGAACCACGAGCTTCCATTAAATCATGTGGACTTATGTTTTTCCGTTTTCTAGAAGGCAATGAAGTTGAAAATACACTCAGAATCAGACTGGGAGGTATAAACAGACGTTCAATAAATAAAATTTTCATTAATTTGGTAACTGGGCTTTTATTGCATAACTGGCATTCATATCTGAAACTGTCAAAGAAAACACAACACAAGGAGTAAGGACACGGAATAAGAAAAACATAAGAACATGCAAACGGCTTAAACAGCACAGCACAACACAGTATGAATAGTGGACAAAAGAGTGACCAAAGCAAAAGGGGAAAACACAATATTGAGCAACACGAAATTGAACAACACAAGAATGAACTAGAACCGCATTTCGCTGGCGAAGTGTTAAACACTTGACAAAAATTAAAACGCAAATATACTTCCTTCAATGGGTTATTTCTTAAATAATATAAAGTGTTTTATAACATGCACAAAGTGAATTATACAACAATGTACAGAGCTTATGCACAGCATGTACACAGCATGTTCACACGTACCCCCGCATAAATAATGTGTTTTGTTGGGAAATTCCCATGTAGTTACGTGGGATTTAGGAGAGTTTGATACCCTTTCCGATATGCATTATGCGCCTGTGAACCCATGCATTTTATACGTATATATTTCCATGCATTTTATATGTGGGAATTCCCACGCATATTAAGCGTGGAATTTTAAAGGAACGACCCACCCTGGGCATACAAGATAACTTCATCGAATACACAGACATGAACCTTTATAACTATAGTGCGGTTATAAAGTCCTCCTTAAAAGAATTTTAAGCATAAAATTTTTAGTGAAATTGGTATTTCCATGTCTAACTTACTATTATACTTAGGAAAAGGCAGCCGTCCACCAAAAATGCAGAATTTAGCTAAATTAGATATATTATCGCTCAATAGCAGGCTGTTACTGGTCTGCGATAATAAATCAACATTACCAGACTGCGTAAAATATGCGTATATTTTCCCATGCATTTATTAAGTGGAAATTTTCACGCGTTATATACGTGTATTTTACATGGGGATGTCCATATGGGAAATCCCACGTAAAATGTACGTGTAATATGCAAATGACTTTCACTGAAATTTTACGTGGGAATTCAAAAGTAGGATATAGGTAGAATATGCGTTTACTTGCCCATATATTTTAGAACTGAGAAATTCTACGTATATTATGCAGGGGAATGACCACGGTGGACATTACGCGGGAAAAACCATGCAGTTTATGCGTGTATCTAGCCGTGCATTTTATACGTGCGAAAGCCTATGTATATTATATGTACGTGGACATTCACACCATGGGAATGTCCACGTATATTACACATGTTTTCTATGTGACCATGCCAACGTCCCACGTTCCCACATAAATCCCACCTAAAAATAGCGCGCTTTATACGTTGGGCGAAAAATCATGCTAACTGGGTATGCGACTTATAATATTCTAAAAAAATCGCCACTGCCAAGAAAAAAACTCAAGAGGTTGATAACTTAATACAAGCTAAATACAAAATATTAGCAAACAACACAGCTTGAATACGTCTTATAAGCCGAGTAGTGATTGGTTTTTGTTGACTTAAGGTTTGATTGACTGATCAGGTTATCTGTTTACGCAGTGAGAGCTCGCACAAAGCTGAGTAACTGTGTGATGTTCTGTGCTATACGTTAAATGCTCTGCATTTAACTGCAAAAATACGCTCTTTTTACATGGCGTTTTAACAAAAAAAAAAAAAAAAAACGAAATCGAAGACGAAAATAAAAAGTGACATGCACACGTCAGATCAAGCTCTTCGTAAGTCCCAAGTTTCATGGTTCCTATGGCTTATAGTATCAGAGAAGAAGACACAAAAAATCGGAAAACTGTCAAGAAGAAAAAAAGGACGAACGGCTGCTCGCACAAACTCATATAACCCTTGCAAGCTAACAGTTTGTCAAGTGTTCATAAAACAACACATATGAAACCATACACGAGTGAGCCACACAAAACGTTTCAACACAAAAGTTCCAGCCAGCCACAGAGTAAACACCGTAAAATTAGCAACACAGTTTGGACCAATCAGCACAAGAGTAGATAACACAGAAAGGGCAACAGCACAATAAACATCATGCCTTCAAGTATCCATAGCAAATCTGTTTCCTCGCCTGCTCATGAACCTGTTTAACCAGTGAACGATAAAAAGCCAGATAAATCGCGACATGACATGGCACCTGATTATATATCGGATTTGCTGATGTGGTATCAACCAGCTCGCAACCTGCGTTCTACAGACCAGCTCCTACTCAAATGCCAGAGAACACGTAACAGATACGGTGATAGAGCATTTTCCGCCATCGCCCCCAAACTGTGGAATAAGTTGCCACTGAATATTAGGAGTTGCTCCACCTTGAGAGAGTTTAAGCGTACCCTCAAAACGCATCTTTTTATTCTGTGCTATGGTAGTAATTAATACAACATTTACTTTATGCTGTACGTCAGTATTATAATGGGTCTGTGTTCATCTTGTCAGTGTTATGTATTTAAAAGTATTTCAAGTTGCATCTTTAGTATTGTCAGTATTACATTGTGTCTGGGTTCAACTCTGTCAGTATTATTTATTCAAAATTATTTCAAATTTGCACCTTTAGTGTTGGCAGTATTACATTGTATCTGTGTTCATCTTTGTTAGTATTATATATTTAATCTATTTTAGATTTGCTCTTAGTCAGTATTTGTATTATAGAATTACTCTTTTCATGCCGTTTTTTTATGTAGTTTTAACCTTATTGTGCGCTTAGTTGCTAGTTCTTAATGGGCGCAGTATAAAAGACTCTAATAAATAAATAAATAAATAAATAAAATGATGGAGAAACAGGTCCTGCTTAGTGAACTGTTGAACGGCCTCTAGGCAATGTGCTGTCTCTGCGAGCTGCCAGAGCTCTCACGGCTCCTACGACTCATCTATAACAACGACACGTGACTAGGTCATTCCCTGTGAACCAACTCCCTCTTCATCCCCTAACTCCCTTCTCTCATAACCCAAATGGCCCAATTTAAGAGGGGAGTTCCTAAAATCTCTCACTTCTATTCCATTTTTTCTTCAATTTTAAGTCCCTTTACTGAACTCTTAGCAATACTATTTTCTTCTTTTGACGATGTCATAATTATCTGACTTTGAGCTACCGTCGATGAATTAAGTTGGTTCAGTATCCCCTTCCAAAGCTACTTGCCTGGCTTTGTAGCACTGTCAGTGCCACTAGCTTGTTCACTGCCCCCTGTCCCCATCCTTCCTCTGCTACTTGCCTGGCTCTGAGCGACTGTTAGTACCTATGGCGCATTTAATCTCATCAGCCTACTGTTCATGTATTGCCGTTACTGGACCCAGACCATCGTGATCTGTTGCTGTCCCTGCCATCGGCATTTCCGCTAAACGCCGCTAGCAGATCGGAGCGCCCTCTCTTGGCTTTCGATAGCATCTCGACTGCAGTTATGGAAATTTGCCACAAAACTGGCCCCATTGGGACAATAGCATACGCAGTCGTCCCTCTGCCCTTATCAATGCAGTAGAGTAGTGGCTATTGCTGCTAAATGAAGAGTTTGTGTACCTGCTTGATTGCTGGATTCTGCGTGTCTGATTTGGCTACCTGCTTCAAGACCAGATTCTGTGTGAGTAATTTGACTACCTGCTTCAATGCTTGATTTTATGTGACTAATTTGACTACCTGTTTTAGTACAAAATTCTGTGTGATTTTACTACCTGCTTTATACACGTTACACGTGATTAATTTGACTTCTTGCTTAGTGGCCAGATTCTGGACCACAGCTGGTCGACACCTGCTCATCGGACCGATTTGCCCTGAGCTAGTCGCCAATAAAAGAAAGAATAATAAGCGAATTGTTTCATCCATCTTAATTATTGATTATGTGCTTTTAACGACATAGCGCATTTAAGACATCGCTTAAAATGGTATGGTGCCTGTAACGACATCGCTTATAACGACATAGCCCCTAAACGACATAGCTTATAACGACATAGCTTATAACGACATAGCGCCTTAACGACATTGCTTATAACGACATAGCGCCTTAACAACTTCGCTTATAACGACATAGCACCTTCACGACAGTGCTTATAACGGCATATCGCCTTAACAACTTCGCTTATAACGACATAGCGCCTTAACGACATTGCTTATTACGACATAGCGCCTTAACGACTTTGCTTATAACGTCATACAGACTGTGATAACACAAACTTCCCCTTTTTTGAAGCTGTCCGCTATAGCACCATATCGGGTATAACGGCATTTCTCGGCCCAACCATGTGGTTATAACCAAGTTGCGCTGTATATTATAATGACAGACACCTATAACGACAGAGCTCATACAGACATATTTGGCCCCAACCATACGTTTACAACCAAGTTGAGCTTTATATTAAAGTTTGTTTTCAATTTTTTTATTTGTTATAAACAATTATCGAATTCAAGAATGCAATTGTCTGTAAAAAAATAAGTAAAGGTGTGGTTTGATGGATGGGGATGAGGGCTGGGAGAGGGGTTTCTAATGTGTATGTTGTAGACCTAAAAAAATGAAAAAATTAATCAATTTTCTTTAATTTTGATATGACCGGGTTATGAACAGCCTGCACCTCCAAATCAGTTTTTTCAATTCCCTTCTGCCCTGTGACATAGTAACTATTTCATGCTCTCCTGCCACCCCTATGCTCCTCCTTCCATTTGGCAGAATGGAAACTCTTTTTATCAGTCGACTACATCGGGATGGTCTTATCACGCCAAAAGAGGGGCATTCGTCATCTGTATGTACGCCTGCACGTGCGTAAACTTGTACTTATTCTCCTCCTCCGGTTTTGATTGGATTCCTGTCGAATTTTGTACGAATGTTCTCTAGGTAAGCCTCTCTTGAAAAAAAATTTTTTGGCGATCCGCCAAAAACTAACTAAATGGGGACATTTAAAAATGTCGGTTGCCAATTTTCAAAATGCTTCTTCTCTCACAATTTTGATAGGATTTTCTTTAAAGTTTGAAAGTACTTATTTTGGTGATCCGATAGAAATTGGCTAAATGACAAAAAAAAATTATTATTTTTTGTCTAATTTTCAAAATACTTCTCCCACAATTTTGATTGGATTCCTTGTCCTCTCAAAAAAAATTAGATTTTTCGGCGATCCGCAAAAATATTGCTAAATAGAGCGGGGCAGTCATTTAAGATTTTTTGTTGTCAATTTTCAAAATGCTTCTTCTCGAGCAATTGTAATCAGATTTTTTTTTTTGAATTTTTTTACGAATGTTCTTAACATACGCCTCTCTTGAAAATTTCCTTTTTTGGCCATCTGCCGAAACTTGAGCAAATGGAGGACATTAATAAATATTTGGTTGCCAAGTTTCAAAATGCTTCTTTTCACACAATTATGATCAGATTTTCTTCAATTCTTTGCGAATGCTCTTTAGGTAGGCCTTTCTTGAAAACTTACATTTTGGCGATCCGCCAAAGCTGGTCAAATGAGGAACATTATTTAATTTTTTTTGTGGTGTGTAATTTTCAAAATGCTTCTTCTCCCATCTAATCTGATTCCTGTCCAATTTTCTACGGAAGTTCTTTGATTATTCTCATCTGAAAAGGGTACTTTTTTGGCGCTTCGCCAAACATTGGGTAAAGGTGAAACCATTTTTGACCCAGCTTATGTTACATGTAAGCTTAGGTATACCTATCGCTTTGTACACGGCGTCCGTTAGTTAGTTATTTGCTTATTAAGTAAATTTTTTGTTTCAAAATAGGGGTCACACATACGGCTTGTGATTCTTCAGTTGAAAGAATTTTTGAAGAAAACTTTTTTTTAATGTTTCTCCTCCTGCATTTTCAATTCGATGTCATTTATTTTTAGCATACGGCACTTCCAAGTAGTTATGCATACTATTTGTGCTTATTTTGTCGATCGGACAATTTTTGTATTTTTGGAAAATTTTTGAAGAAAAATATTTTAAAATACATCTCCTCCATTTTTTATCCGATGTCATTTATTTTTGGCATGAGACATTCCTAAGGGAATATACTTAAGATTTGTGTTTTAGTGGATCGGACATTTTTTGTATTTTTAAGGAATTTATTAAGAAAAATCTTCAAAATGCATTCCTTCCTGCAGTTTTAATCCAATTTCACTTTTTTTGGTGTGGCGCATTCTTATGGGGTCATGCATAGGGCGAGTGCTTTTTTAGTCGATCGGACAATTTTTGTATTTTGGGGAATTTTTGAAGAGGAAACTTCAGAATGTATTTGCTCCTGCAGTTTTTATCCGATTTCATTATTTTTGGATGGGTCAGGCATATGGTTTGTTTTCTTCGAACATTTTGATCGGAATGCTCTCAAGTGTTGCATAAATGTTCACTAGCCTGCCATCTCTTGAAAAGTTACATTTCTGGTGATGCACCGAAAATTGGCCAAATGGGTGGCCTTGGCATTTTTCTTTGGCCAATTTTCAAAGCCAGTGCTCCAAGACCATACGTTTTTAGGCACTATACGTGTTTTGGTCTTTCTGCAAAAACATGCATTTTCAAACGTTTTTTAGGCTAATACGTTTTCATACGTTTTTGGGGACTTTTTGAACATTTACTGAACAGCGTTGTGCTGTTTATATGCAACAGCTTCTGGGAGGACGACTGTTGCTGGAATTTTTCGAAAGGTGCAATTATAAATAAATATAAACATAGGCGCTAGTTAGAAACATAACAATACCAATGCCTTTCATCATTGATTGTATATGCATTTAGTTCTACTTCTCTGTGTTGTATATTTATTACAGCGGTATTTCCAGATTTTATAGCATATATTGGTATACGTTTTGCACTCATCTTCCTATTCCCAAAATGACATCCACCATCCTACAACTTTCTGACCGCCCTCCCCCAACCGCAACCTCTTCCCCGGTTTTACAACACAAAAAGAAATGCATTGTTTGACACCAGTATTATACTCAATAATTATACAATGTTTCATATGCTCGGCTTATAATTCCTTGATCCTGACATTTTTTCTGCATATATGAGTCATTATTTTCAGGTTCGTAACAAAACAATTTATTGTTTCAAAACTCCTCCAATCTCGACAATCCCCTTCCTAGATAAAAAAATTACTTGATTTATCTGATATCACATTTACTTCATTTACAAAGATTCAGAGATTCATGCAACATCCTTATTCAAGTGTCTCTTACAACGATTAGAAAATACAGCATCGTTCAAATCTAATCCATCCTAAAGCTGTTTGTCATAATGCTATTGATTAGCACAACACAGAACCGCTACAACGTAGTCAGGTAATCTTGTGCAGGTCACGTGATTCAACAAATCTTCGAAGACTGCTCGATTTGCCCGCTGGGACGTCATCTAGACTATGCCATCGTTGCCTGTACAAAAAATTAATAATGTTTTTAGCTCGAAACTTTTTTTCTATTGTGTTTTTAAGAGCTATTCGAGATTAACTGTAAAAACTGAAATCTAGATTTACATCTTTTTTCCTGTGGAACATTTCATAAAATATATTACGAACTGTATCAAACTGATTATCTGAGGACTGATAATCAGAAATATCAAATGAAGTTTATTTTTATTATATTATAATTATTATTATAATTATTATCATATTTATTAGCATCCTTATTAAAACTATGATTATTATTTTAGTGTTATTTTTAAAATATGATTTTTTTTATTGTTATTATTGTTATCATTATTATTATTGTTATTATTGTTGTTATTATCGTTCTTATTGCTATTATTATTATTATAAATTATTATTATTATTATTATTATTATTATTATTATTATTATTATTCTGAACTGATAATTTATGTTCTTGTAAATTCCAATTATACAAACTTATCGCATTTTACATTGTAAACGAAGTCAAGATTGTCATTACAATCCAGTATTTTCCTACAATAAACTAGAGCACCTACAATTTGTAGATTAATAGAACAGGTGGCAATTTACAACCATTTTCTTTAATATTTTAAAATTTTAGTTATACTTATTTAAAAGTTTTCAGAAAAAATAATTGGTTTTTCTTTTTAAAAAATCTTTTGAGCATCATAAATTGTTGTCTCGATTTTGCAGTAGAAATAAATTGCTATATATAACCTTTTCTCCAAAAATTAAAATTTTTTCTCCCATAACTTTTTCTTATGGCCCGAGCATAAGTTACCGTAGCAACAACCAACAACGGAGCATAACAATATGGAATTATAAATCATACAGACACAGAGGAAGGAAAAATGCACACTTCGTGATTAGGCAAAACTGTTTGTTTTGTGCAGTTATTTTTTCAAAGCAATAGTCTGGGTGTAAAAAAATTTTAAGATATTACAGGACACCACAAGCTGAGTTCCAAGAGTTATATCAATAACTATCTCCATCTATTAAGTAATTTATATTTTTTATTGTTCATTCCCTGATTAGTTTATCTATAAAGATCTTTTACCTATTTAGAACAATTTAATCGCTTTGGAAATATCTTTGAAATGCGCATGCTGAGCTTTCCTGAATGAAAAAATAAATGTTGCTAACATTTTTTTGTAATAAAAAAATAAGTACATGTTTCAAACCTAGATTTAGTCCAACATCTTCCACACTGTTATTTGATTAAGGTTTGTAAAATCCTGAGGATGTCCATGGAAAAAAGGAACCACGAGCTTCCATTAAATCATGTGGACTTATGTTTTTCAGTTTTCTAGAAGGCAATGAAGTTGAAAATACACTCGGAATCAGACTGGGAGGTATAAACAGACGTTCAATAAATAAAATTTTCATTAATTTGGTAACTGGGCTTTTATTGCATAACTGGCATTCATATCTGAAACTGTCAAAGAAAACACAACACAAGGAGTAAGGACACGGAATAAGAAAAACATAAGAACATGCAAACGGCTTAAACAGCACAGCACAACACAGTATGAATAGTGGACAAAAGAGTGACCAAAGCAAAAGGGGAAAACACAATATTGAGCAACACGAAATTGAACAACACAAGAATGAACTAGAACCGCATTTCGCTGGCGAAGTGTTAAACACTTGACAAAAATTAAAACGCAAATATACTTCCTTCAATGGGTTATTTCTTAAATAATATAAAGTGTTTCATAACATGCACAAAGTGAATTATACAACAATGTACAGAGCTTATGCACAGCATGTACACAGCATGTTCACACGTACCCCCGCATAAATAATGTGTTTTGTTGGGAAATTCCCATGTAGTTACGTGGGATTTAGGAGAGTTTGATACCCTTTCCGATATGCATTATGCGCCTGTGAACCCATGCATTTTATACGTATATATTTCCATGCATTTTATATGTGGGAATTCCCACGCATATTAAGCGTGGAATTTTAAAGGAACGACCCACCCTGGGCATACAAGATAACTCCATCGAATACACAGACATGAACCTTTATAACTATAGTGCGGTTATCAAGTCCTCCTTAAAAGAATTTTAAGCATAAAATTTTTACTGAAATTGGTATTTCCATGTCTAACTTACTATTATACTTAGGAAAAGGCAGCCGTCCACCAAAAATGCAGAATTTAGCTAAATTAGATATATTATCGCTCAATAGCAGGCTGTTATTGGTCTGCGATAATAAATCAACATTACCAGACTGCGTAAAATATGCGTATATTTTCCCATGCATTTATTAAGTGGAAATTTTCACGCGTTATATACGTGTATTTTACATGGGGATGTCTATATGGGAAATCCCACGTAAAATGTACGTGTAATATGCAAATGACTTTCACTGAAATTTTACGTGGGAATTCAAAAGTAGGATATAGGTAGAATATGCGTTTACTTGCCCATGTATTTTAGAACTGAGAAATTCTACGTATATTATGCAGGGGAATGACCACGGTGGACATTACGCGGGAAAAACCATGCAGTTTATGCGTGTATCTAGCCGTGCATTTTATACGTGCGAAAGCCTATGTATATTATATGTACGTGGACATTCACACCATGGGAATGTCCACGTATATTACACATGTTTTCTATATGGCCATGGCAACGCCCCACGTTCCCACATAAATCCCACCTAAAAATAGCGCGCTTTATACGTTGGGCGAAAAATCATGCTAACTGGGTATGCGACTTATAATATTCTAAAAAAATCGCCACTGCCAAGAAAAAAACTCAAGAGGTTGATAACTTAATACAAGCTAAATACAAAATATTAGCAAACAACACAGCTTGAATACGTCTTATAAGCCGAGTAGTGATTGGTTTTTGTTGACTTAAGGTTTGATTGACTGATCAGGTTATCTGTTTACGCAGTGACAGCTCGCACAAAGCTGAGTAACTGTGTGATGTTCTGTGCTATACGTTAAATGCTCTGCATTTAACTGCAAAAATACGCTCTTTTTACATGGCGTTTTAACAAAAAAAAAAAACGAAATCGAAGACGAAAATAAAAAGTGACATGCACACGTCAGATCAAGCTCTTCGTAAGTCCCAAGTTTCATGGTTCCTATGGCTTATAGTATCAGAGAAGAAGACACAAAAAATCGGAAAACTGTCAAGAAGAAAAAAAGGACGAACGGCTGCTCGCACAAACTCATATAACCCTTGCAAGCTAACAGTTTGTCAAGTGTTCATAAAACAACACATAGGAAACCATACACGAGTGAGCCACACAAAACGTTTCAACACAAAAGTTCCAGCCAGCCACAGAGTAAACACCGTAAAATTAGCAACACAGTTTGGACCAATCAGCACAAGAGTAGATAACACAGAAAGGGCAACAGCACAATAAACATCATGCCTTCAAGTATCCATAGCAAATCTGTTTCCTCGCCTGCTCATGAACCTGTTTAACCAGTGAACGATAAAAAGCCAGATAAATCGCGACATGACATGGCACCTGATTATATATCGGATTTGCTGATGTGGTATCAACCAGCTCGCAACCTGCGTTCTACAGACCAGCTCCTACTCAAATGCCAGAGAACACGTAACAGATACGGTGATAGAGCATTTTCCGCCATCGCCCCCAAACTGTGGAATAAGTTGCCACTGAATATTAGGAGTTGCTCCACCTTGAGAGAGTTTAAGCGTACCCTCAAAACGCATCTTTTTATTCTGTGCTATGGTAGTAATTAATACAACATTTACTTTATGCTGTACGTCAGTATTATAATGGGTCTGTGTTCATCTTGTCAGTGTTATGTATTTAAAAGTATTTCAAGTTGCATCTTTAGTATTGTCAGTATTACATTGTGTCTGGGTTCAACTCTGTCAGTATTATATATTCAAAATTATTTCAAATTTGCACCTTTAGTGTTGGCAGTATTACATTGTATCTGTGTTCATCTTTGTTAGTATTATATATTTAATCTATTTTAGATTTGCTCTTAGTCAGTATTTGTATTATAGAATTACTCTTTTCATGCCGTTTTTTATGTAGTTTTAACCTTATTGTGCGCTTAGTTGCTAGTTCTTAATGGGCGCAGTATAAAAGACTCTAATAAATAAATAAATAAATAAATAAAATGATGGAGAAACAGGTCCTGCTTAGTGAACTGTTGAACGGCCTCTAGGCAATGTGCTGTCTCTGCGAGCTGCCAGAGCTCTCACGGCTCCTACGACTCATCTATAACAACGACACGTGACTAGGTCATTCCCTGTGAACCAACTCCCTCTTCATCCCCTAACTCCCTTCTCTCATAACCCAAATGGCCCAATTTAAGAGGGGAGTTCCTAAAATCTCTCACTTCTATTCCATTTTTTCTTCAATTTTAAGTCCCTTTACTGAACTCTTAGCAATACTATTTTCTTCTTTTGACGATGTCATAATTATCTGACTTTGAGCTACCGTCGATGAATTAAGTTGGTTCAGTATCCCCTTCCAAAGCTACTTGCCTGGCTTTGTAGCACTGTCAGTGCCACTAGCTTGTTCACTGCCCCCTGTCCCCATCCTTCCTCTGCTACTTGCCTGGCTCTGAGCGACTGTTAGTACCTATGGCGCATTTAATCTCATCAGCCTACTGTTCATGTATTGCCGTTACTGGACCCAGACCATCGTGATCTGTTGCTGTCCCTGCCATCGGCATTTCCGCTAAACGCCGCTAGCAGATCGGAGCGCCCTCTCTTGGCTTTCGATAGCATCTCGACTGCAGTTATGGAAATTTGCCACAAAACTGGCCCCATTGGGACAATAGCATACGCAGTCGTCCCTCTGCCCTTATCAATGCAGTAGAGTAGTGGCTATTGCTGCTAAATGAAGAGTTTGTGTACCTGCTTGATTGCTGGATTCTGCGTGTCTGATTTGGCTACCTGCTTCAAGACCAGATTCTGTGTGAGTAATTTGACTACCTGCTTCAATGCTTGATTTTATGTGACTAATTTGACTACCTGTTTTAGTACAAAATTCTGTGTGATTTTACTACCTGCTTTATACACGTTACACGTGATTAATTTGACTTCTTGCTTAGTGGCCAGATTCTGGACCACAGCTGGTCGACACCTGCTCATCGGACCGATTTGCCCTGAGCTAGTCGCCAATAAAAGAAAGAATAATAAGCGAAATGTTTCATCCATCTTAATTATTGATTATGTGCTTTTAACGACATAGCGCATTTAAGACATCGCTTAAAATGGTATGGTGCCTGTAACGACATCGCTTATAACGACATAGCCCCTAAACGACATAGCTTATAACGACATAGCTTATAACGACATAGCGCCTTAACGACATTGCTTATAACGACATAGCGCCTTAACAACTTCGCTTATAACGACATAGCACCTTCACGACAGTGCTTATAACGGCATATCGCCTTAACAACTTCGCTTATAACGACATAGCGCCTTAACGACATTGCTTATTACGACATAGCGCCTTAACGACTTTGCTTATAACGTCATACAGACTGTGATAACACAAACTTCCCCTTTTTTGAAGCTGTCCGCTATAGCACCATATCGGGTATAACGGCATTTCTCGGCCCAACCATGTGGTTATAACCAAGTTGCGCTGTATATTATAATGACAGACACCTATAACGACAGAGCTCATACAGACATATTTGGCCCCAACCATACGTTTACAACCAAGTTGAGCTTTATATTAAAGTTTGTTTTCAATTTTTTTATTTGTTATAAACAATTATCGAATTCAAGAATGCAATTGTCTGTAAAAAAATAAGTAAAGGTGTGGTTTGATGGATGGGGATGAGGGCTGGGAGAGGGGTTTCTAATGTGTATGTTGTAGACCTAAAAAAATGAAAAAATTAATCAATTTTCTTTAATTTTGATATGACCGGGTTATGAACAGCCTGCACCTCCAAATCAGTTTTTTCAATTCCCTTCTGCCCTGTGACATAGTAACTATTTCATGCTCTCCTGCCACCCCTATGCTCCTCCTTCCATTTGGCAGAATGGAAACTCTTTTTATCAGTCGACTACATCGGGATGGTCTTATCACGCCAAAAGAGGGGCATTCGTCATCTGTATGTACGCCTGCACGTGCGTAAACTTGTACTTATTCTCCTCCTCCGGTTTTGATTGGATTCCTGTCGAATTTTGTACGAATGTTCTCTAGGTAAGCCTCTCTTGAAAAAAAATTTTTTGGCGATCCGCCAAAAACTAACTAAATGGGGACATTTAAAAATGTCGGTTGCCAATTTTCAAAATGCTTCTTCTCTCACAATTTTGATAGGATTTTCTTTAAAGTTTGAAAGTACTTATTTTGGTGATCCGATAGAAATTGGCTAAATGACAAAAAAAAATTATTATTTTTTGTCTAATTTTCAAAATACTTCTCCCACAATTTTGATTGGATTCCTTGTCCTCTCAAAAAAAATTAGATTTTTCGGCGATCCGCAAAAATATTGCTAAATAGAGCGGGGCAGTCATTTAAGATTTTTTGTTGTCAATTTTCAAAATGCTTCTTCTCGAGCAATTGTAATCAGATTTTTTTTTTGAATTTTTTTACGAATGTTCTTAACATACGCCTCTCTTGAAAATTTCCTTTTTTGGCCATCTGCCGAAACTTGAGCAAATGGAGGACATTAATAAATATTTGGTTGCCAAGTTTCAAAATGCTTCTTTTCACACAATTATGATCAGATTTTCTTCAATTCTTTGCGAATGCTCTTTAGGTAGGCCTTTCTTGAAAACTTACATTTTGGCGATCCGCCAAAGCTGGTCAAATGAGGAACATTATTTAATTTTTTTTGTGGTGTGTAATTTTCAAAATGCTTCTTCTCCCATCTAATCTGATTCCTGTCCAATTTTCTACGGAAGTTCTTTGATTATTCTCATCTGAAAAGGGTACTTTTTTGGCGCTTCGCCAAACATTGGGTAAAGGTGAAACCATTTTTGACCCAGCTTATGTTACATGTAAGCTTAGGTATACCTATCGCTTTGTACACGGCGTCCGTTAGTTAGTTATTTGCTTATTAAGTAAATTTTTTGTTTCAAAATAGGGGTCACACATACGGCTTGTGATTCTTCAGTTGAAAGAATTTTTGAAGAAAACTTTTTTTTAATGTTTCTCCTCCTGCATTTTCAATTCGATGTCATTTATTTTTAGCATACGGCACTTCCAAGTAGTTATGCATACTATTTGTGCTTATTTTGTCGATCGGACAATTTTTGTATTTTTGGAAAATTTTTGAAGAAAAATATTTTAAAATACATCTCCTCCATTTTTTATCCGATGTCATTTATTTTTGGCATGAGACATTCCTAAGGGAATATACTTAAGATTTGTGTTTTAGTGGATCGGACATTTTTTGTATTTTTAAGGAATTTATTAAGAAAAATCTTCAAAATGCATTCCTTCCTGCAGTTTTAATCCAATTTCACTTTTTTTGGTGTGGCGCATTCTTATGGGGTCATGCATAGGGCGAGTGCTTTTTTAGTCGATCGGACAATTTTTGTATTTTGGGGAATTTTTGAAGAGGAAACTTCAGAATGTATTTGCTCCTGCAGTTTTTATCCGATTTCATTATTTTTGGATGGGTCAGGCATATGGTTTGTTTTCTTCGAACATTTTGATCGGAATGCTCTCAAGTGTTGCATAAATGTTCACTAGCCTGCCATCTCTTGAAAAGTTACATTTCTGGTGATGCACCGAAAATTGGCCAAATGGGTGGCCTTGGTATTTTTCTTTGGCCAATTTTCAAAGCCAGTGCTCCAAGACCATACGTTTTTAGGCACTATACGTGTTTTGGTCTTTCTGCAAAAACATGCATTTTCAAACGTTTTTTAGGCTAATACGTTTTCATACGTTTTTGGGGACTTTTTGAACATTTACTGAACAGCGTTGTGCTGTTTATATGCAACAGCTTCTGGGAGGACGACTGTTGCTGGAATTTTTCGAAAGGTGCAATTATAAATAAATATAAACATAGGCGCTAGTTAGAAACATAACAATACCAATGCCTTTCATCATTGATTGTATATGCATTTAGTTCTACTTCTCTGTGTTGTATATTTATTACAGCGGTATTTCCAGATTTTATAGCATATATTGGTATACGTTTTGCACTCATCTTCCTATTCCCAAAATGACATCCACCATCCTACAACTTTCTGACCGCCCTCCCCCAACCGCAACCTCTTCCCCGGTTTTACAACACAAAAAGAAATGCATTGTTTGACACCAGTATTATACTCAATAATTATACAATGTTTCATATGCTCGGCTTATAATTCCTTGATCCTGACATTTTTTCTGCATATATGAGTCATTATTTTCAGGTTCGTAACAAAACAATTTATTGTTTCAAAACTCCTCCAATCTCGACAATCCCCTTCCTAGATAAAAAAATTACTTGATTTATCTGATATCACATTTACTTCATTTACAAAGATTCAGAGATTCATGCAACATCCTTATTCAAGTGTCTCTTACAACGATTAGAAAATACAGCATCGTTCAAATCTAATCCATCCTAAAGCTGTTTGTCATAATGCTATTGATTAGCACAACACAGAACCGCTACAACGTAGTCAGGTAATCTTGTGCAGGTCACGTGATTCAACAAATCTTCGAAGACTGCTCGATTTGCCCGCTGGGACGTCATCTAGACTATGCCATCGTTGCCTGTACAAAAAATTAATAATGTTTTTAGCTCGAAACTTTTTTTCTATTGTGTTTTTAAGAGCTATTCGAGATTAACTGTAAAAACTGAAATCTAGATTTACATCTTTTTTCCTGTGGAACATTTCATAAAATATATTACGAACTGTATCAAACTGATTATCTGAGGACTGATAATCAGAAATATCAAATGAAGTTTATTTTTATTATATTATAATTATTATTATAATTATTATCATATTTATTAGCATCCTTATTAAAACTATGATTATTATTTTTAGTGTTATTTTTAAAATATGATTTTTTTTTATTGTTATTATTGTTATCATTATTATTATTGTTATTATTGTTGTTATTATCGTTCTTATTGCTATTATTATTATTATAAATTATTATTATTATTATTATTATTATTATTATTCTGAACTGATAATTTATGTTCTTGTAAATTCCAATTATACAAACTTATCGCATTTTACATTGTAAACGAAGTCAAGATTGTCATTACAATCCAGTATTTTCCTACAATAAACTAGAGCACCTACAATTTGTAGATTAATAGAACAGGTGGCAATTTACAACCATTTTCTTTAATATTTTAAAATTTTAGTTATACTTATTTAAAAGTTTTCAGAAAAAATAATTGGTTTTTCTTTTTAAAAAATCTTTTGAGCATCATAAATTGTTGTCTCGATTTTGCAGTAGAAATAAATTGCTATATATAACCTTTTCTCCAAAAATTAAAATTTTTTCTCCCATAACTTTTTCTTATGGCCCGAGCATAAGTTACCGTAGCAACAACCAACAACGGAGCATAACAATATGGAATTATAAATCATACAGACACAGAGGAAGGAAAAATGCACACTTCGTGATTAGGCAAAACTGTTTGTTTTGTGCAGTTATTTTTTCAAAGCAATAGTCTGGGTGTAAAAAAATTTTAAGATATTACAGGACACCACAAGCTGAGTTCCAAGAGTTATATCAATAACTATCTCCATCTATTAAGTAATTTATATTTTTTATTGTTCATTCCCTGATTAGTTTATCTATAAAGATCTTTTACCTATTTAGAACAATTTAATCGCTTTGGAAATATCTTTGAAATGCGCATGCTGAGCTTTCCTGAATGAAAAAATAAATGTTGCTAACATTTTTTTGTAATAAAAAAATAAGTACATGTTTCAAACCTAGATTTAGTCCAACATCTTCCACACTGTTATTTGATTAAGGTTTGTAAAATCCTGAGGATGTCCATGGAAAAAAGGAACCACGAGCTTCCATTAAATCATGTGGACTTATGTTTTTCAGTTTTCTAGAAGGCAATGAAGTTGAAAATACACTCGGAATCAGACTGGGAGGTATAAACAGACGTTCAATAAATAAAATTTTCATTAATTTGGTAACTGGGCTTTTATTGCATAACTGGCATTCATATCTGAAACTGTCAAAGAAAACACAACACAAGGAGTAAGGACACGGAATAAGAAAAACATAAGAACATGCAAACGGCTTAAACAGCACAGCACAACACAGTATGAATAGTGGACAAAAGAGTGACCAAAGCAAAAGGGGAAAACACAATATTGAGCAACACGAAATTGAACAACACAAGAATGAACTAGAACCGCATTTCGCTGGCGAAGTGTTAAACACTTGACAAAAATTAAAACGCAAATATACTTCCTTCAATGGGTTATTTCTTAAATAATATAAAGTGTTTCATAACATGCACAAAGTGAATTATACAACAATGTACAGAGCTTATGCACAGCATGTACACAGCATGTTCACACGTACCCCCGCATAAATAATGTGTTTTGTTGGGAAATTCCCATGTAGTTACGTGGGATTTAGGAGAGTTTGATACCCTTTCCGATATGCATTATGCGCCTGTGAACCCATGCATTTTATACGTATATATTTCCATGCATTTTATATGTGGGAATTCCCACGCATATTAAGCGTGGAATTTTAAAGGAACGACCCACCCTGGGCATACAAGATAACTCCATCGAATACACAGACATGAACCTTTATAACTATAGTGCGGTTATCAAGTCCTCCTTAAAAGAATTTTAAGCATAAAATTTTTAGTGAAATTGGTATTTCCATGTCTAACTTACTATTATACTTAGGAAAAGGCAGCCGTCCACCAAAAATGCAGAATTTAGCTAAATTAGATATATTATCGCTCAATAGCAGGCTGTTATTGGTCTGCGATAATAAATCAACATTACCAGACTGCGTAAAATATGCGTATATTTTCCCATGCATTTATTAAGTGGAAATTTTCACGCGTTATATACGTGTATTTTACATGGGGATGTCCATATGGGAAATCCCACGTAAAATGTACGTGTAATATGCAAATGACTTTCACTGAAATTTTACGTGGGAATTCAAAAGTAGGATATAGGTAGAATATGCGTTTACTTGCCCATGTATTTTAGAACTGAGAAATTCTACGTATATTATGCAGGGGAATGACCACGGTGGACATTACGCGGGAAAAACCATGCAGTTTATGCGTGTATCTAGCCGTGCATTTTATACGTGCGAAAGCCTATGTATATTATATGTACGTGGACATTCACACCATGGGAATGTCCACGTATATTACACATGTTTTCTATATGGCCATGGCAACGCCCCACGTTCCCACATAAATCCCACCTAAAAATAGCGCGCTTTATACGTTGGGCGAAAAATCATGCTAACTGGGTATGCGACTTATAATATTCTAAAAAAATCGCCACTGCCAAGAAAAAAACTCAAGAGGTTGATAACTTAATACAAGCTAAATACAAAATATTAGCAAACAACACAGCTTGAATACGTCTTATAAGCCGAGTAGTGATTGGTTTTTGTTGACTTAAGGTTTGATTGACTGATCAGGTTATCTGTTTACGCAGTGACAGCTCGCACAAAGCTGAGTAACTGTGTGATGTTCTGTGCTATACGTTAAATGCTCTGCATTTAACTGCAAAAATACGCTCTTTTTACATGGCGTTTTAACAAAAAAAAAAAAAACGAAATCGAAGACGAAAATAAAAAGTGACATGCACACGTCAGATCAAGCTCTTCGTAAGTCCCAAGTTTCATGGTTCCTATGGCTTATAGTATCAGAGAAGAAGACACAAAAAATCGGAAAACTGTCAAGAAGAAAAAAAGGACGAACGGCTGCTCGCACAAACTCATATAACCCTTGCAAGCTAACAGTTTGTCAAGTGTTCATAAAACAACACATAGGAAACCATACACGAGTGAGCCACACAAAACGTTTCAACACAAAAGTTCCAGCCAGCCACAGAGTAAACACCGTAAAATTAGCAACACAGTTTGGACCAATCAGCACAAGAGTAGATAACACAGAAAGGGCAACAGCACAATAAACATCATGCCTTCAAGTATCCATAGCAAATCTGTTTCCTCGCCTGCTCATGAACCTGTTTAACCAGTGAACGATAAAAAGCCAGATAAATCGCGACATGACATGGCACCTGATTATATATCGGATTTGCTGATGTGGTATCAACCAGCTCGCAACCTGCGTTCTACAGACCAGCTCCTACTCAAATGCCAGAGAACACGTAACAGATACGGTGATAGAGCATTTTCCGCCATCGCCCCCAAACTGTGGAATAAGTTGCCACTGAATATTAGGAGTTGCTCCACCTTGAGAGAGTTTAAGCGTACCCTCAAAACGCATCTTTTTATTCTGTGCTATGGTAGTAATTAATACAACATTTACTTTATGCTGTACGTCAGTATTATAATGGGTCTGTGTTCATCTTGTCAGTGTTATGTATTTAAAAGTATTTCAAGTTGCATCTTTAGTATTGTCAGTATTACATTGTGTCTGGGTTCAACTCTGTCAGTATTATATATTCAAAATTATTTCAAATTTGCACCTTTAGTGTTGGCAGTATTACATTGTATCTGTGTTCATCTTTGTTAGTATTATATATTTAATCTATTTTAGATTTGCTCTTAGTCAGTATTTGTATTATAGAATTACTCTTTTCATGCCGTTTTTTATGTAGTTTTAACCTTATTGTGCGCTTAGTTGCTAGTTCTTAATGGGCGCAGTATAAAAGACTCTAATAAATAAATAAATAAATAAATAAAATGATGGAGAAACAGGTCCTGCTTAGTGAACTGTTGAACGGCCTCTAGGCAATGTGCTGTCTCTGCGAGCTGCCAGAGCTCTCACGGCTCCTACGACTCATCTATAACAACGACACGTGACTAGGTCATTCCCTGTGAACCAACTCCCTCTTCATCCCCTAACTCCCTTCTCTCATAACCCAAATGGCCCAATTTAAGAGGGGAGTTCCTAAAATCTCTCACTTCTATTCCATTTTTTCTTCAATTTTAAGTCCCTTTACTGAACTCTTAGCAATACTATTTTCTTCTTTTGACGATGTCATAATTATCTGACTTTGAGCTACCGTCGATGAATTAAGTTGGTTCAGTATCCCCTTCCAAAGCTACTTGCCTGGCTTTGTAGCACTGTCAGTGCCACTAGCTTGTTCACTGCCCCCTGTCCCCATCCTTCCTCTGCTACTTGCCTGGCTCTGAGCGACTGTTAGTACCTATGGCGCATTTAATCTCATCAGCCTACTGTTCATGTATTGCCGTTACTGGACCCAGACCATCGTGATCTGTTGCTGTCCCTGCCATCGGCATTTCCGCTAAACGCCGCTAGCAGATCGGAGCGCCCTCTCTTGGCTTTCGATAGCATCTCGACTGCAGTTATGGAAATTTGCCACAAAACTGGCCCCATTGGGACAATAGCATACGCAGTCGTCCCTCTGCCCTTATCAATGCAGTAGAGTAGTGGCTATTGCTGCTAAATGAAGAGTTTGTGTACCTGCTTGATTGCTGGATTCTGCGTGTCTGATTTGGCTACCTGCTTCAAGACCAGATTCTGTGTGAGTAATTTGACTACCTACTTCAATGCTTGATTTTATGTGACTAATTTGACTACCTGTTTTAGTACAAAATTCTGTGTGATTTTACTACCTGCTTTATACACGTTACACGTGATTAATTTGACTTCTTGCTTAGTGGCCAGATTCTGGACCACAGCTGGTCGACACCTGCTCATCGGACCGATTTGCCCTGAGCTAGTCGCCAATAAAAGAAAGAATAATAAGCGAAATGTTTCATCCATCTTAATTATTGATTATGTGCTTTTAACGACATAGCGCATTTAAGACATCGCTTAAAATGGTATGGTGCCTGTAACGACATCGCTTATAACGACATAGCCCCTAAACGACATAGCTTATAATGACATAGCTTATAACGACATAGCGCCTTAACGACATTGCTTATAACGACATAGCGCCTTAACAACTTCGCTTATAACGACATAGCACCTTCACGACAGTGCTTATAACGGCATATCGCCTTAACAACTTCGCTTATAACGACATAGCGCCTTAACGACATTGCTTATTACGACATAGCGCCTTAACGACTTTGCTTATAACGTCATACAGACTGTGATAACACAAACTTCCCCTTTTTTGAAGCTGTCCGCTATAGCACCATATCGGGTATAACGGCATTTCTCGGCCCAACCATGTGGTTATAACCAAGTTGCGCTGTATATTATAATGACAGACACCTATAACGACAGAGCTCATACAGACATATTTGGCCCCAACCATACGTTTACAACCAAGTTGAGCTTTATATTAAAGTTTGTTTTCAATTTTTTTATTTGTTATAAACAATTATCGAATTCAAGAATGCAATTGTCTGTAAAAAAATAAGTAAAGGTGTGGTTTGATGGATGGGGATGAGGGCTGGGAGAGGGGTTTCTAATGTGTATGTTGTAGACCTAAAAAAATGAAAAAATTAATCAATTTTCTTTAATTTTGATATGACCGGGTTATGAACAGCCTGCACCTCCAAATCAGTTTTTTCAATTCCCTTCTGCCCTGTGACATAGTAACTATTTCATGCTCTCCTGCCACCCCTATGCTCCTCCTTCCATTTGGCAGAATGGAAACTCTTTTTATCAGTCGACTACATCGGGATGGTCTTATCACGCCAAAAGAGGGGCATTCGTCATCTGTATGTACGCCTGCACGTGCGTAAACTTGTACTTATTCTCCTCCTCCGGTTTTGATTGGATTCCTGTCGAATTTTGTACGAATGTTCTCTAGGTAAGCCTCTCTTGAAAAAAAATTTTTTGGCGATCCGCCAAAAACTAACTAAATGGGGACATTTAAAAATGTCGGTTGCCAATTTTCAAAATGCTTCTTCTCTCACAATTTTGATAGGATTTTCTTTAAAGTTTGAAAGTACTTATTTTGGTGATCCGATAGAAATTGGCTAAATGACAAAAAAAAAATTATTATTTTTTGTCTAATTTTCAAAATACTTCTCCCACAATTTTGATTGGATTCCTTGTCCTCTCAAAAAAAATTAGATTTTTCGGCGATCCGCAAAAATATTGCTAAATAGAGCGGGGCAGTCATTTAAGATTTTTTGTTGTCAATTTTCAAAATGCTTCTTCTCGAGCAATTGTAATCAGATTTTTTTTTTGAATTTTTTTACGAATGTTCTTAACATACGCCTCTCTTGAAAATTTCCTTTTTTGGCCATCTGCCGAAACTTGAGCAAATGGAGGACATTAATAAATATTTGGTTGCCAAGTTTCAAAATGCTTCTTTTCACACAATTATGATCAGATTTTCTTCAATTCTTTGCGAATGCTCTTTAGGTAGGCCTTTCTTGAAAACTTACATTTTGGCGATCCGCCAAAGCTGGTCAAATGAGGAACATTATTTAATTTTTTTTGTGGTGTGTAATTTTCAAAATGCTTCTTCTCCCATCTAATCTGATTCCTGTCCAATTTTCTACGGAAGTTCTTTGATTATTCTCATCTGAAAAGGGTACTTTTTTGGCGCTTCGCCAAACATTGGGTAAAGGTGAAACCATTTTTGACCCAGCTTATGTTACATGTAAGCTTAGGTATACCTATCGCTTTGTACACGGCGTCCGTTAGTTAGTTATTTGCTTATTAAGTAAATTTTTTGTTTCAAAATAGGGGTCACACATACGGCTTGTGATTCTTCAGTTGAAAGAATTTTTGAAGAAAACTTTTTTTTAATGTTTCTCCTCCTGCATTTTCAATTCGATGTCATTTATTTTTAGCATACGGCACTTCCAAGTAGTTATGCATACTATTTGTGCTTATTTTGTCGATCGGACAATTTTTGTATTTTTGGAAAATTTTTGAAGAAAAATATTTTAAAATACATCTCCTCCATTTTTTATCCGATGTCATTTATTTTTGGCATGAGACATTCCTAAGGGAATATACTTAAGATTTGTGTTTTAGTGGATCGGACATTTTTTGTATTTTTAAGGAATTTATTAAGAAAAATCTTCAAAATGCATTCCTTCCTGCAGTTTTAATCCAATTTCACTTTTTTTGGTGTGGCGCATTCTTATGGGGTCATGCATAGGGCGAGTGCTTTTTTAGTCGATCGGACAATTTTTGTATTTTGGGGAATTTTTGAAGAGGAAACTTCAGAATGTATTTGCTCCTGCAGTTTTTATCCGATTTCATTATTTTTGGATGGGTCAGGCATATGGTTTGTTTTCTTCGAACATTTTGATCGGAATGCTCTCAAGTGTTGCATAAATGTTCACTAGCCTGCCATCTCTTGAAAAGTTACATTTCTGGTGATGCACCGAAAATTGGCCAAATGGGTGGCCTTGGCATTTTTCTTTGGCCAATTTTCAAAGCCAGTGCTCCAAGACCATACGTTTTTAGGCACTATACGTGTTTTGGTCTTTCTGCAAAAACATGCATTTTCAAACGTTTTTTAGGCTAATACGTTTTCATACGTTTTTGGGGACTTTTTGAACATTTACTGAACAGCGTTGTGCTGTTTATATGCAACAGCTTCTGGGAGGACGACTGTTGCTGGAATTTTTCGAAAGGTGCAATTATAAATAAATATAAACATAGGCGCTAGTTAGAAACATAACAATACCAATGCCTTTCATCATTGATTGTATATGCATTTAGTTCTACTTCTCTGTGTTGTATATTTATTACAGCGGTATTTCCAGATTTTATAGCATATATTGGTATACGTTTTGCACTCATCTTCCTATTCCCAAAATGACATCCACCATCCTACAACTTTCTGACCGCCCTCCCCCAACCGCAACCTCTTCCCCGGTTTTACAACACAAAAAGAAATGCATTGTTTGACACCAGTATTATACTCAATAATTATACAATGTTTCATATGCTCGGCTTATAATTCCTTGATCCTGACATTTTTTCTGCATATATGAGTCATTATTTTCAGGTTCGTAACAAAACAATTTATTGTTTCAAAACTCCTCCAATCTCGACAATCCCCTTCCTAGATAAAAAAATTACTTGATTTATCTGATATCACATTTACTTCATTTACAAAGATTCAGAGATTCATGCAACATCCTTATTCAAGTGTCTCTTACAACGATTAGAAAATACAGCATCGTTCAAATCTAATCCATCCTAAAGCTGTTTGTCATAATGCTATTGATTAGCACAACACAGAACCGCTACAACGTAGTCAGGTAATCTTGTGCAGGTCACGTGATTCAACAAATCTTCGAAGACTGCTCGATTTGCCCGCTGGGACGTCATCTAGACTATGCCATCGTTGCCTGTACAAAAAATTAATAATGTTTTTAGCTCGAAACTTTTTTTCTATTGTGTTTTTAAGAGCTATTCGAGATTAACTGTAAAAACTGAAATCTAGATTTACATCTTTTTTCCTGTGGAACATTTCATAAAATATATTACGAACTGTATCAAACTGATTATCTGAGGACTGATAATCAGAAATATCAAATGAAGTTTATTTTTATTATATTATAATTATTATTATAATTATTATCATATTTATTAGCATCCTTATTAAAACTATGATTATTATTTTTAGTGTTATTTTTAAAATATGATTTTTTTTATTGTTATTATTGTTATCATTATTATTATTGTTATTATTGTTGTTATTATCGTTCTTATTGCTATTATTATTATTATAAATTATTATTATTATTATTATTATTATTATTATTATTCTGAACTGATAATTTATGTTCTTGTAAATTCCAATTATACAAACTTATCGCATTTTACATTGTAAACGAAGTCAAGATTGTCATTACAATCCAGTATTTTCCTACAATAAACTAGAGCACCTACAATTTGTAGATTAATAGAACAGGTGGCAATTTACAACCATTTTCTTTAATATTTTAAAATTTTAGTTATACTTATTTAAAAGTTTTCAGAAAAAATAATTGGTTTTTCTTTTTAAAAAATCTTTTGAGCATCATAAATTGTTGTCTCGATTTTGCAGTAGAAATAAATTGCTATATATAACCTTTTCTCCAAAAATTAAAATTTTTTCTCCCATAACTTTTTCTTATGGCCCGAGCATAAGTTACCGTAGCAACAACCAACAACGGAGCATAACAATATGGAATTATAAATCATACAGACACAGAGGAAGGAAAAATGCACACTTCGTGATTAGGCAAAACTGTTTGTTTTGTGCAGTTATTTTTTCAAAGCAATAGTCTGGGTGTAAAAAAATTTTAAGATATTACAGGACACCACAAGCTGAGTTCCAAGAGTTATATCAATAACTATCTCCATCTATTAAGTAATTTATATTTTTTATTGTTCATTCCCTGATTAGTTTATCTATAAAGATCTTTTACCTATTTAGAACAATTTAATCGCTTTGGAAATATCTTTGAAATGCGCATGCTGAGCTTTCCTGAATGAAAAAATAAATGTTGCTAACATTTTTTTGTAATAAAAAAATAAGTACATGTTTCAAACCTAGATTTAGTCCAACATCTTCCACACTGTTATTTGATTAAGGTTTGTAAAATCCTGAGGATGTCCATGGAAAAAAGGAACCACGAGCTTCCATTAAATCATGTGGACTTATGTTTTTCAGTTTTCTAGAAGGCAATGAAGTTGAAAATACACTCGGAATCAGACTGGGAGGTATAAACAGACGTTCAATAAATAAAATTTTCATTAATTTGGTAACTGGGCTTTTATTGCATAACTGGCATTCATATCTGAAACTGTCAAAGAAAACACAACACAAGGAGTAAGGACACGGAATAAGAAAAACATAAGAACATGCAAACGGCTTAAACAGCACAGCACAACACAGTATGAATAGTGGACAAAAGAGTGACCAAAGCAAAAGGGGAAAACACAATATTGAGCAACACGAAATTGAACAACACAAGAATGAACTAGAACCGCATTTCGCTGGCGAAGTGTTAAACACTTGACAAAAATTAAAACGCAAATATACTTCCTTCAATGGGTTATTTCTTAAATAATATAAAGTGTTTCATAACATGCACAAAGTGAATTATACAACAATGTACAGAGCTTATGCACAGCATGTACACAGCATGTTCACACGTACCCCCGCATAAATAATGTGTTTTGTTGGGAAATTCCCATGTAGTTACGTGGGATTTAGGAGAGTTTGATACCCTTTCCGATATGCATTATGCGCCTGTGAACCCATGCATTTTATACGTATATATTTCCATGCATTTTATATGTGGGAATTCCCACGCATATTAAGCGTGGAATTTTAAAGGAACGACCCACCCTGGGCATACAAGATAACTCCATCGAATACACAGACATGAACCTTTATAACTATAGTGCGGTTATCAAGTCCTCCTTAAAAGAATTTTAAGCATAAAATTTTTAGTGAAATTGGTATTTCCATGTCTAACTTACTATTATACTTAGGAAAAGGCAGCCGTCCACCAAAAATGCAGAATTTAGCTAAATTAGATATATTATCGCTCAATAGCAGGCTGTTATTGGTCTGCGATAATAAATCAACATTACCAGACTGCGTAAAATATGCGTATATTTTCCCATGCATTTATTAAGTGGAAATTTTCACGCGTTATATACGTGTATTTTACATGGGGATGTCCATATGGGAAATCCCACGTAAAATGTACGTGTAATATGCAAATGACTTTCACTGAAATTTTACGTGGGAATTCAAAAGTAGGATATAGGTAGAATATGCGTTTACTTGCCCATGTATTTTAGAACTGAGAAATTCTACGTATATTATGCAGGGGAATGACCACGGTGGACATTACGCGGGAAAAACCATGCAGTTTATGCGTGTATCTAGCCGTGCATTTTATACGTGCGAAAGCCTATGTATATTATATGTACGTGGACATTCACACCATGGGAATGTCCACGTATATTACACATGTTTTCTATATGGCCATGGCAACGCCCCACGTTCCCACATAAATCCCACCTAAAAATAGCGCGCTTTATACGTTGGGCGAAAAATCATGCTAACTGGGTATGCGACTTATAATATTCTAAAAAAATCGCCACTGCCAAGAAAAAAACTCAAGAGGTTGATAACTTAATACAAGCTAAATACAAAATATTAGCAAACAACACAGCTTGAATACGTCTTATAAGCCGAGTAGTGATTGGTTTTTGTTGACTTAAGGTTTGATTGACTGATCAGGTTATCTGTTTACGCAGTGACAGCTCGCACAAAGCTGAGTAACTGTGTGATGTTCTGTGCTATACGTTAAATGCTCTGCATTTAACTGCAAAAATACGCTCTTTTTACATGGCGTTTTAACAAAAAAAAAAACGAAATCGAAGACGAAAATAAAAAGTGACATGCACACGTCAGATCAAGCTCTTCGTAAGTCCCAAGTTTCATGGTTCCTATGGCTTATAGTATCAGAGAAGAAGACACAAAAAATCGGAAAACTGTCAAGAAGAAAAAAAGGACGAACGGCTGCTCGCACAAACTCATATAACCCTTGCAAGCTAACAGTTTGTCAAGTGTTCATAAAACAACACATAGGAAACCATACACGAGTGAGCCACACAAAACGTTTCAACACAAAAGTTCCAGCCAGCCACAGAGTAAACACCGTAAAATTAGCAACACAGTTTGGACCAATCAGCACAAGAGTAGATAACACAGAAAGGGCAACAGCACAATAAACATCATGCCTTCAAGTATCCATAGCAAATCTGTTTCCTCTCCTGCTCATGAACCTGTTTAACCAGTGAACGATAAAAAGCCAGATAAATCGCGACATGACATGGCACCTGATTATATATCGGATTTGCTGATGTGGTATCAACCAGCTCGCAACCTGCGTTCTACAGACCAGCTCCTACTCAAATGCCAGAGAACACGTAACAGATACGGTGATAGAGCATTTTCCGCCATCGCCCCCAAACTGTGGAATAAGTTGCCACTGAATATTAGGAGTTGCTCCACCTTGAGAGAGTTTAAGCGTACCCTCAAAACGCATCTTTTTATTCTGTGCTATGGTAGTAATTAATACAACATTTACTTTATGCTGTACGTCAGTATTATAATGGGTCTGTGTTCATCTTGTCAGTGTTATGTATTTAAAAGTATTTCAAGTTGCATCTTTAGTATTGTCAGTATTACATTGTGTCTGGGTTCAACTCTGTCAGTATTATATATTCAAAATTATTTCAAATTTGCACCTTTAGTGTTGGCAGTATTACATTGTATCTGTGTTCATCTTTGTTAGTATTATATATTTAATCTATTTTAGATTTGCTCTTAGTCAGTATTTGTATTATAGAATTACTCTATTCATGCCGTTTTTTATGTAGTTTTAACCTTATTGTGCGCTTAGTTGCTAGTTCTTAATGGGCGCAGTATAAAAGACTCTAATAAATAAATAAATAAATAAAATGATGGAGAAACAGGTCCTGCTTAGTGAACTGTTGAACGGCCTCTAGGCAATGTGCTGTCTCTGCGAGCTGCCAGAGCTCTCACGGCTCCTACGACTCATCTATAACAACGACACGTGACTAGGTCATTCCCTGTGAACCAACTCCCTCTTCATCCCCTAACTCCCTTCTCTCATAACCCAAATGGCCCAATTTAAGAGGGGAGTTCCTAAAATCTCTCACTTCTATTCCATTTTTTCTTCAATTTTAAGTCCCTTTACTGAACTCTTAGCAATACTATTTTCTTCTTTTGACGATGTCATAATTATCTGACTTTGAGCTACCGTCGATGAATTAAGTTGGTTCAGTATCCCCTTCCAAAGCTACTTGCCTGGCTTTGTAGCACTGTCAGTGCCACTAGCTTGTTCACTGCCCCCTGTCCCCATCCTTCCTCTGCTACTTGCCTGGCTCTGAGCGACTGTTAGTACCTATGGCGCATTTAATCTCATCAGCCTACTGTTCATGTATTGCCGTTACTGGACCCAGACCATCGTGATCTGTTGCTGTCCCTGCCATCGGCATTTCCGCTAAACGCCGCTAGCAGATCGGAGCGCCCTCTCTTGGCTTTCGATAGCATCTCGACTGCAGTTATGGAAATTTGCCACAAAACTGGCCCCATTGGGACAATAGCATACGCAGTCGTCCCTCTGCCCTTATCAATGCAGTAGAGTAGTGGCTATTGCTGCTAAATGAAGAGTTTGTGTACCTGCTTGATTGCTGGATTCTGCGTGTCTGATTTGGCTACCTGCTTCAAGACCAGATTCTGTGTGAGTAATTTGACTACCTACTTCAATGCTTGATTTTATGTGACTAATTTGACTACCTGTTTTAGTACAAAATTCTGTGTGATTTTACTACCTGCTTTATACACGTTACACGTGATTAATTTGACTTCTTGCTTAGTGGCCAGATTCTGGACCACAGCTGGTCGACACCTGCTCATCGGACCGATTTGCCCTGAGCTAGTCGCCAATAAAAGAAAGAATAATAAGCGAAATGTTTCATCCATCTTAATTATTGATTATGTGCTTTTAACGACATAGCGCATTTAAGACATCGCTTAAAATGGTATGGTGCCTGTAACGACATCGCTTATAACGACATAGCCCCTAAACGACATAGCTTATAACGACATAGCTTATAACGACATAGCGCCTTAACGACATTGCTTATAACGACATAGCGCCTTAACAACTTCGCTTATAACGACATAGCACCTTCACGACAGTGCTTATAACGGCATATCGCCTTAACAACTTCGCTTATAACGACATAGCGCCTTAACGACATTGCTTATTACGACATAGCGCCTTAACGACTTTGCTTATAACGTCATACAGACTGTGATAACACAAACTTCCCCTTTTTTGAAGCTGTCCGCTATAGCACCATATCGGGTATAACGGCATTTCTCGGCCCAACCATGTGGTTATAACCAAGTTGCGCTGTATATTATAATGACAGACACCTATAACGACAGAGCTCATACAGACATATTTGGCCCCAACCATACGTTTACAACCAAGTTGAGCTTTATATTAAAGTTTGTTTTCAATTTTTTTATTTGTTATAAACAATTATCGAATTCAAGAATGCAATTGTCTGTAAAAAAATAAGTAAAGGTGTGGTTTGATGGATGGGGATGAGGGCTGGGAGAGGGGTTTCTAATGTGTATGTTGTAGACCTAAAAAAATGAAAAAATTAATCAATTTTCTTTAATTTTGATATGACCGGGTTATGAACAGCCTGCACCTCCAAATCAGTTTTTTCAATTCCCTTCTGCCCTGTGACATAGTAACTATTTCATGCTCTCCTGCCACCCCTATGCTCCTCCTTCCATTTGGCAGAATGGAAACTCTTTTTATCAGTCGACTACATCGGGATGGTCTTATCACGCCAAAAGAGGGGCATTCGTCATCTGTATGTAAGCCTGCACGTGCGTAAACTTGTACTTATTCTCCTCCTCCGGTTTTGATTGGATTCCTGTCGAATTTTGTACGAATGTTCTCTAGGTAAGCCTCTCTTGAAAAAAAAATTTTTGGCGATCCGCCAAAAACTAACTAAATGGGGACATTTAAAAATGTCGGTTGCCAATTTTCAAAATGCTTCTTCTCTCACAATTTTGATAGGATTTTCTTTAAATTTTGAAAGTACTTATTTTGGTGATCCGATAGAAATTGGCTAAATGACAAAAAAAAATTATTATTTTTTGTCTAATTTTCAAAATACTTCTCCCACAATTTTGATTGGATTCCTTGTCCTCTCTAAAAAAAATAGATTTTTCGGCGATCCGCAAAAATATTGCTAAATAGAGCGGGGCAGTCATTTAAAATCTTTTGTTGTCAATTTTCAAAATGCTTCTTCTCGAGCAATTGTAATCAGATTTTTTTTGAATTTTTTTACGAATGTTCTTAACATACGCCTCTCTTGAAAATTTCATTTTTTGGCCATCTGCCGAAACTTGAGCAAATGGAGGACATTAATAAATATTTGGTTGCCAAGTTTCAAAATGCTTCTTTTCACACAATTATGATCAGATTTTCTTCAATTCTTTGCGAATGCTCTTTAGGTAGGCCTTTCTTGAAAACTTACATTTTGGCGATCCGCCAAAGCTGGTCAAATGAGGAACATTATTTAATTTTTTTTGTGGTGTCTAATTTTCAAAATGCTTCTTCTCCCATCTAATCTGATTCCTGTCCAATTTTCTACGGAAGTTCTTTGATTATTCTCATCTGAAAAGGGTACTTTTTTGGCGCTTCGCCAAACATTGGGTAAAGGTGAAACCATTTTTGACCCAGCTTATGTTACATGTAAGCTTAGGTATACCTATCGCTTTGTACACGGCGTCCGTTAGTTAGTTATTTGCTTATTAAGTAAATTTTTGTTTCAAAATAGGGGTCACACATACGGCTTGTGATTCTTCAGTTGAAAGAATTTTTGAAGAAAACTTTTTTTTAATGTTTCTCCTCCTGCATTTTCAATTCGATGTCATTTATTTTTAGCATACGGCACTTCCAAGTAGTTATGCATACTATTTGTGCTTATTTTGTCGATCGGACAATTTTTGTATTTTTGGAAAATTTTTGAAGAAAAATATTTTAAAATACATCTCCATTTTTTATCCGATGTCATTTATTTTTGGCATGAGACATTCCTAAGGGAATATACTTAAGATTTGTGTTTTAGTGTATCGGACATTTTTTGTATTTTTAAGGAATTTATTAAGAAAAATCTTCAAAATGCATTCCTTCCTGCAGTTTTAATCCAATTTCACTTTTTTTGGTGTGGCGCATTCTTATGGGGTCATGCATAGGGCGAGTGCTTTTTTAGTCGATCGGACAATTTTTGTATTTTGGGGAATTTTTGAAGAGGAAACTTCAGAATGTATTTGCTCCTGCAGTTTTTATCCGATTTCATTATTTTTGGATGGGTCAGGCATATGGTTTGTTTTCTTCGAACATTTTGATCGGAATGCTCTCAAGTGTTGCATAAATGTTCACTAGCCTGCCATCTCTTGAAAAGTTACATTTCTGGTGATGCACCGAAAATTGGCCAAATGGGTTTCCATGGCATTTTTCTTTGGCCAATTTTCAAAGCCAGTGCTCCAAGACCATACGTTTTTAGGCACTATACGTGTTTTGGTCTTTCTGCAAAAACATGCATTTTCAAACGTTTTTTAGGCTAATACGTTTTCATACGTTTTTGGGGACTTTTTGAACATTTACTGAACAGTGTTGTGCTGTTTATATGCAACAGCTTCTGGGAGGACGACTGTTGCTGGAATTTTTCGAAAGGTGCAATTATAAATAAATATAAACATAGGCGCTAGTTAGAAACATAACAATACCAATGCCTTTCATCATTGATTGTATATGCATTTAGTTCTACTTCTCTGTGTTGTATATTTATTACAGCGGTATTTCCAGATTTTATAGCATATATTGGTATACGTTTTGCACTCATCTTCCTATTCCCAAAATGACATCCACCATCCTACAACTTTCTGACCGCCCTCCCCCAACCGCAACCTCTTCCCCGGTTTTACAACACAAAAAGAAATGCATTGTTTGACACCAGTATTATACTCAATAATTATACAATGTTTCATATGCTCGGCTTATAATTCCTTGATCCTGACATTTTTTTCTCCATATATGAGTCATTATTTTCAGGTTCGTAACAAAACAATTTATTGTTTCAAAACTCCTCCAATCTCACTCAGCGACCAGTCATATGCAAGTTACTAACGACAATCCCCTTCCTAGATAAAAAATTACTTGATTTATCTGATATCACATTTACTTCATTTACAAAGATTCAGAGATTCATTCAACATCCTTATTCAAGTGTCTCTTACAACGATTAGAAAATACAGCATCGTTCAAATCTAATCCATCCTAAAGCTGTTTGTCATAATGCTATTGATAAGCACAACACAGAATAGCTACAACGTAGTCAGGTAATCTTGTGCAGGTCACGTGATTCAACAAATCTTCGAAGACTGCTCGATTTTCCCGCTGGGACGTCATCTAGACTATGCCATCGTCGCCTGTACAAAAAAATTAATGATGTTTTTAGCTCGAAACCTTTTTCTGTTGTGTTCGAGATTAACTGTAAAAACTGAAATCAAGATTTACATCTTTTTTTATGAAAATATATTTCATAAAATATATTACGAACTGTATCAAACTGATTATTTTAGGACTGATAATCAGAAATATCAAATGAAGTTTATTTTTATTATATTATAATTATTATTATAATTATTATCATATTTATTAGCATCCTTATTAAAACTATGATTATTATTTTTAGTGTTATTTTTAAAATATGATTATTTTTTATTGTTATTATTGTTATCATTATTATTATTGTTATTATTGTTGTTATTATCGTTCTTATTGCTATTATTATTATTATTATTATTATTATTATTATTATTATTATTATTATTATTATTATTATTATTATTATTATTATTATTATTATTATTATTATTATTATTATTATTATTATTATTATTATTATTATTATTATAAATTATTATTATTATTATTATTCTGAACTGATAATTTATGTTCTTGTAAATTCCAATTATACAAACTTATCGCATTTTACATTGTAAACGAAGTCAAAACTGTCATTACAAACCAGTATTTTTCTACAATAAACTAGAGCACCTACAATTTGTAGATTAATAGAACAGGTGGCAATTTACAACCATTTTCTTTAATATTTTAAAATTTTAGTTATACTTATTTAAAAATTTTCAGAAAAAATAATTTGTTTTTCTTTTTAAAAAATCTTTTGAGCATCATAAATTGTTGTCTCGATTTGGAGTAGAAATAAATTGCTATATATAACCTTTTCTCCAAAAATTAAAATTTTTTCTCCCATAACTTTTTCTTATGGCCCGAGCATAAGTTACCGTAGCAACAACCAACAACGGAGCATAACAATATGGAATTATAAATCACACAGATACAGAGGAAGTAAAAATGCACACTTCATGATTAGGCAAAACTGTTTGTTTTGTACAGTTATTTTTTCAAAGCAATAGTCTGGGTGTAAAAAAAAATTAAAGATATTACAGGACACCACAAGCTGAGTTCCAAGAGTTATATCAATAACTATCTCCATCTATTAAGTAATTTATATTTTTTATTGTTCATTCCCTGATTAGTTTATTTATAAAGATCTTTTACCCATTTAGAACAATTTAATCGCTTTGGAAATATCTTTGAAATGCGCATGCTGAGCTTTCCTGAATGAAAAAATAAATGTTGCTAACATTTTTTTGTAATAAAAAAATAAGTACATGTTTCAAACCTAGATTTAGTCCAACATCTTCCACACTGTTATTTGATTAAGGTTTGTAAAATCCTGAGGATGTCCATAGAAAAAAGGAACCACGAGCTTCCATTAAATCATATGGACTTATGTTTTTCAGTTTTCTAGAAGGCAATGAAGTTGAAAATACACTCGGAATCAGACTGGGAGGTATAAACAGACGTTCAATAAATAAAATTTTCATTAATTTGGTACCTGGGCTTTTATTGCATAACTGGAATTCTTATCTGAAACTGTCAAAGAAAACACAACACAAGGAGTTAGGACACGGAATAAGAAAAACATAAGAACATGCAAACGGCTTAAACAGCACAGCACAACACAGTATGAATAGTGGACAAAAGAGTGACCAAAGCAAAAGGGGAAAACACAATATTGAGCAACACGAAATTGGACAACACAAGAATGAACTAGAACCGCATTTCGCTGGCGACGTGTTAAACACTTGACAAAAATTAAAACGCAAATATACTTCCTTCAATTGGTTATTTCTTGAATAATATGAAGTGTTTTACAACATGCACACAGTGTGTTATACAACAATGTACAGAGCTTATGGCACAGCATGTAACAAGATAGCAGTCCTGCATGGGGACTATGCATAATATATGAGGGTATTCCCACGTACCCCCGCATAAATAATGTGTGTTTCGTTGGGAAATTCCCATGTAGTTCCCTTTCCGATGTGCATTGTGCGCCTGTGAACCCATGCATTTTATACGCATATATTTCCATGCATTTTATATGTGGAAATTCCCACGCATATTAAGCGTGGAATTTTAAAGGAACGACCCACCCTGGGCATACACGATAACTCCATCGAATACACAGACATGAACCTTTATAACTATAGTGTGGTTATAAAGTACTGCTTAAAAGAATTTTAAGCATAAAATTTTTAGTGAAATTGGTATTTCCATGTCTAACTTACTATTATACTTAGAAAAAAGGCAGCCCTCCACCAAAATATGCAGAATTTAGCAAAATTTAAATATATTAACGCTTAATGGCAGGCTGTTTCCGGTGTGCGATAATAAGTGAACATTACCAGACTGCGTAAAATATGCGTATATTTTACCATGCATTTATTAAGTGGAAATTTTCACGCGTTATATACGTGTATTTTACATGGGAATGTCCATATGGGAAATCCCACGTGAAATGTACGCGTAATATGCAAATGACTTTCAATGAAATTTTACATGGGAATTCAAAAGTAGAATATACATAGAATATGCGTTTACCTACCCATGCATTTTAGAAGTGGGAAATTCTACGTATACTATTTAGGGGAATGACCACGGCGGGCATTACGCGAGAAAAACCATGCAGTTTATGCGTGTATCTACCCGTGCATTTTATACGTGGGAAAGCCTATGTATTTTATATGTAGAGTTTATACGGAAATCACACCAGGGGAATGTCCACGTATATTACACATGCTTTCTATGTAACCATGCCAACGTCTCACGTTCCCACATAAATCCCACATAAAAACAAGGCGCTTTATACGTTGGACGAAAAATCATGCTAACTGGGTATGCGACTTATAATATTCTAAAAAAATCGCCACTGTCAAGAAAAAAACTTAATACAAGCTAAATACAAAATATTAGCAAACAACACAGCTTGAATTCATCTTATAAGCCGAGTAGTGTTTGGTTTTTGTTGACTTAAGGTTTTATTGACTGATCAGGCATACGCTGTGTTATCTGTTTAGGCAGTGAGAGCTCGCACAAAGCTGAGTAACTGCGTGATGTTCTGTGCTATACGTTAAATGCTCTGCATTAAGTTGCAAAAATACGCTCTTTTTACATGGCGTTTTAGCAAAAAATAAAAAACGAAATCGAAGACGAAAATAAAAAGTGACATGCACACGTCAGATCAAGCTCTTCGTAAGTCCCAAGTTTCATGGTCCTAGTGCCCATAGTATCAGAGAAGAAGAAGACACAAAAAATCGGAAAACTGTCAAGAAGAAAAAAAGACGAACAGCTGCTCGCACAAACTCATATAACTCTTGCAAGCTAACAGTTTGTCAAGTGTTCATAAAACAACACATAGGGAACCATACACGAGTGAGCCACACAACATTTTCAACACAAAAGTTCCAGCCACAGAGTAAACACCGTAAAATTAGCAACACAGTTTGAACCAATCAGCACAAGAGTAGATAACACAGAAGGGGCAACAACACAATATACATCATGCCTTCATGTATCCATAGCAAACCTGTTTCCTCGCCTGCTCATGAACCTGTTTAACCAGTGAACGATGAAATGCCAGATAATGATGGAGAAACAGGTCCTGCTTAGTGAACTGTTGAACGGCCTCTAATGAATGTGCTGTCTCTGCGAGCTGCCAGAGCTCTCACGGCTCCTACGACTCGTCTATAACAACGACACGTGACTAGGTCATTCCCTGTGAACCAACTCCCTCTTCATCCCCTTCTCTCATAACCCAAATGGCCCAATTTAAGAAGGGAGCTCCTAAAATCTCTCACTTCTATTCCATTTTTTCTTCCATTTTAACTCCCTTTACTGAACTCTTAGCAATACTATTTTCTTCTTTTGACGATGTCATAATTATCTGACTTTGAGCTACTGTCGCTGAATTCTAACGCTACTTGCCTGGTTTTGTAGTACTGTCGGTGCCACTAGCGTGTTCACTGCCCCCTCTCTCCATCCTTCCTCTGCTACTTGCCTGGCTCTGAGCAACTGTCAGTGCCTATGGCGCATTTAATCTCATCAGCCCACTGTTCATGTATTTCTGTAACTGGACACAGGCCATCGCAATTTGTTGCTGTCCCAGCCACCGGCATTTCCGCTAAACGCCGCTAGCAGATCGGAGCGCCCTCTCTGGGCTTGCGATAGCATCTCGACTGCAGTTATGGAAATTAGCCACAAAATAGGCCCCCATTGGGAAACTAGCATACGCAGTCGTCCCTCTGCCCTTATCAATGTAGTAGAGTAGTGGCTATTGCTGCTAAATGAAAAGTTTGTGCACCTGCTTGATTACTGGATTCTGCGAGTCTGATTTGGCTACCTACTTCAAGACCAGATTCTTTGTGACTAATTTGAATACCTACTTCAATGCTTAATTTTATGTGACTTATTTGACTACCTACTTCAATGCTTGATTTTATGTGACTAATTTGACTACCTACTTCAATGCTTGATTTTATGTGACTAATTTGACTACCTACTTCAATGCTTGATTTTATGTGAGTAATTTGACTACCTACTTCAATGCTTGGTTTTATGTGGCTAATTTGACTACCTGTTTCAGTACAAAATTCTGTGTGATTTAACTACCTGCTTTATACACGTTACATGTGATTAATTTGACTTCTTGCTTGGTGACCAGATTGTGGACCACAGCTGGTCGACACCTGCTCATCGGACCGATTTTCCCTGAGCTAGTCGCCAATAAAAGAAAGAATAATAAGCGAAATGGTTGATCCATCTTAAATTACTGAAAAATACTGCACACAGCTGCGAGTTGTAGAAACATGTCCAAGCAATTTTCAGAAATAGATCTAAAAATTTGATACACCTGTTCAGAATTCAACCTGTTTTCAACTTTTGGCTAAAGCAGTTTATTAGAAGTCACAGAATGCAGGTGTTTGGTCGCACCCAAAAACAATGGCTAAGCAACGTTATATACTCAATATTGCTCTGCGTCTTCTTGTTCACACGCTGAAATGTTTGCCATCAATATTTTATATAAATATACTTAAAAATTGATCTCACACATACCCAACCCTTTGGGTATACAAAAGGTCGGAGAAACTAGTTGCTAGAATGACCTTGACATTTTGGAAGGACAACTCTCTCTTTCAGACCCCAATACAGTTGGTTCTGTCCATAAACTATATCCCCGTCTCCATTACATTCTTGTCCCTAAGTCAGAGATAGGTGTTTAATTCCATAACAAAATATCTGGTGCACTAGGAAATGACGTTTACCAAACGTGTATAAAAAAGCGGATATCGGATCGTTAACCGGAAACTAAACCAATTTTAAATTGAAAAATATATATTGGAAGGTTGCATTTGACCATATTGGTCAAATTTATGCAAAGAAAATAGCGGGTAAACAGAGTTCTCAGCATTCAAAGCTAGATAAGAAATAATGTTACAACAAAGAATTCAGTGACTTGAATACTTATGGTCCCTTTCCGGCCCTTCGCGTATCTTACCTGATCAATTCTGTAGTTGTTGGGAGATACCATGCATTAAGTGATGAAAGGAAAAACACCTCGGCATGTTTTACTTTCACGATATGACGACGTTTGGTAGCGAAACTACTTACGGGTAGTGGTGCTGTTTTTGAACGAGACAGACCATGATTCATTCACTTTAATTATCGCTGGTATAATAATCATTTTCGTTTCCCGAAAACCAGTCAAAATAATTCCCTTAATTCTGATCCCAAGCAATGTTCTTGACCCCCACCCCAACCCCCCCCCCAAATCTCCCGACTGTGTCGAATGATACAAACTGGTGTTCCGTTGACAAACTGGGATCCAGAACGGACAAATGTGCAGAAAACAGAAAAACTTCCGAAATTTGGCAGAAAGGACTCATTCGAGTTATGAAACTCTTATTGCAAGGCGGCATACATGGAATATTTGTACCAAAAATACTGGGCTTATTGTGCATTTTCACCTAAATTGCTGACCTCAAATATTAAAAGCCATGTTAATAGTAATACATATTTCTGCAGCTATCTAATCCTATGCTTGGCTTGCACATTTGCTATGGTGTTATTAAACAAACAAATACGACCGGAGAAAGGAGCAGCAGATAAGATTGTTCATTATTTTTTCCAGCAATTTATATCCATCGAGCTCTTCTCACAAGCGCCTCTCTCTAAAAGATCGTTATCCGGATTTGTAAACCAATACAGTCAAACAACAACACCACGGCAAAAATGTCGATATTGGTTTTCAATGACTTGTAGTACTGTACACAGGACGTCGTCAAATAAGCACCAAACACCCAATAATAACAGTGATTTCTGTACGTTTCCACAATTCCATGCTCACAGCTCATGCCGATAACCTTGTTTAACCTTGTGTGTTTAATGATTTCTTATTATACGATGCAGGCAATTTTTTCAAAGTAATTTTAATAATAACTACACCGTTTTAGTTGAGTAGCGTAAATTACACTTGGGAGTCACAATAAATACGATTCTATACTCTTGAACCCTTATATATCGTCTTTTCGGCCCAAAGAGTCGAAAAAAGCTCAAAATCTCTAACCGTTTTCGAGATAATGACGCACTTCCGGTTTTTTACTTTCACCATGGTCGAGCAGGTCAAGGTCACCAAGGACCCCTTACATATCCTCTTTTTGGCCCGATGGGTCGAAAATAAGCTCAAAATCTCTAACCGTTTTCGAGATAATACCAAACTTCCGGTTTTTTTCTTTAACCATGTCCAAGGAGATCAAGATCACTGAGGTACCTCTTACGGATTGTCTTTTAGGCCCAAAGAGTCGAAAATAAGCTCAAAATCTCTAAACGTTTTTGAGATAATGGTCAACTTCCAGTTTCTGACTTTGACCCTTGCCGAGGAGGTCAAGGACCCATACATATGGTCTTTTATGCCCAAATGTTCGAAAATAAGCTCAAAATCGCTCTATCTCTGTTTTCGACATAGTAGCCCACTTCTGGTTTTTGACATTGAGCATGGTCGAAGATGTCAATCGTTCTCTAAAGTTATGGTTAAAAATGTGTCTTACACATATATCTTTTCGGCCCAAAATCTCTAAACGTTTTCGAGATAATTTTCAACTGCCGCCTTTTACTTTGACCATGTCCGTGGAAATCAAGGCCACCGATGTACCTCTGTCCTATTGTCTTTTAGGCCCAAAGGGTTGAAAATAGCTCAAAATCGCTCTATCTGTAACCGTTTTCGAGATAGTGGCCCACTTCAGGTTTTTGACATTGAACATGGACGAAGATGTCAATCGTTCTCAAAGGTTATGATTAAAAATGTGGCTTTCACGGCGTCTAATATCTCTCTATCGGTGAGACAAATTTCTTCACTCTAATTTTGGAAAACCCAAACGCTGCAGCCAACTTAAAAATTGCAAATGCATGCTGTGATGGCTTTCATTGAGAGTTGGGCGATCAATACACCGAGGCTGATATCATGCCAGCTTAAACTACTGCTCTTAGCTTCTCGCCGCCTGTTTTGCAAATTTGATTTGTCGTTTTTTAATTGAAAAATCAAGCGAATTAAAAAAATACAGGAGGATAAACTAGACATACTGAAGTTTATCATATCCAAATTTGATCTTTATAGCTTTAACGGCCTCTGACTAGCAAACTAAAAAACGAAAAACCATGCCATACATGTGGCTAAAATTTTTGTACAAATTCAATACACTAGTTGATTTTGGCAAATTCCCAAGTGTAATGTAGGCTTCGTAGGCAATGGAATGAGTAAGGCCATGTATTTACTAAAGCGTTATTAAACAAACTGTAACATGAGGAGACAGTACGGGCATACCCTTTTTCCACAAATCTATTCACTAAACTATTCCCACAATCACCCCTCCTCTCTACAGGATCTGCATTCGGATTTTTAAATTACTAAAGACAGGAGTACACGACAGTATTGCAATTTATATCAACTTTACTTATTTCACAGGCTCCCTTCTCTAAAACCAAGACAAATCTACTGATATTCCAATAATCTTTTCAATAACATACAGGACTGTACCTAGGACTGAGGTACTCGGTAATATAAGCAATTTCTATAAGTTCCCCCTTTTTACCTCATTCGCCCCTTCTACGGCTATAATAACAGTCATATTGATCCGATTATATGGAAACTCTGTGTTTTGACGACTGAACTGAATCTATGTAGTATTCTGTATAATCTGGACCATTAGAATGACATTATTTGCAGGCGGCAACAAATAAATTTCTGCAGTATATGGTTGGAACACTCTAACAGGTATTTAATTTATAAACTAGGAAAGTTAAACTTTCGATAAAACAGTTTAATAGAAGCGGATCTGGTGCATTTGCGAGCAAATACGATGTTAAATATGAAATAAAATCTGGGGATTTTTGTGGTGTAGCGGTGGGATTTTTGTGCTGTATCATGAGGATATTTGTGGTGTAGTTTGGGTTTCTTGTGGTACAGCGTGAGAATTTTTGTGGTGTAGCGTGGAGATTTTTGTGGTACAGCGTGGGGATTTTTGTGGTGCAGCGTGGGGATTTTTGTGGTGTAGCGTGGGGATTTTTGTGGTGCAGCGTGGCGTTTTTTGCGGTGTAGCATGGGGGATAGCTCTCACGTTTATTACATTTATTATCATTTTGAGGCAGCGGGCGGGAATCGGGTGGGGGAGGGAATGAGAGTTCTGGAGAGTTTGCTAGAACTGAAGTCAGAGACTTTATGCACGGCAGCCCTGTATTGCAATTTCGCTAAGTCAGAGGAGTATTTCTAGATCCGGTTTGTATGCAGGAATAGCTAACGGAAAGGGCTAATTGCACCACCATCAAAATATGCTTCGTTTAATTAATATGTATATAAACAAATATACTTCTACTAATTCCTTATTCGCTGTCAGAAAATCAAGGTATTAACCGGCACCGTTTGTTTAACTTTGCCACATCGTCACAGACGTTCTGGCGCACCGTCAAAAATAGTAGCAAAGGTGTATGCCAAGCTACTGGGGCTACGATTAGTGTCAAAACTATAATTTGAAATCGATTATTCAAGTGCAAAATTTAGTACTCCTTTTCTCATCAAGTGCCCGCTCCGAGACTCGAGAAGTCGGGTGTGAGTAAGTCAAGGAAAGTGGGCTCCTTTGTATCACAACAAACGATAAAGAAGTTGTCAATTATTAGAACTGTGTTCAAAACCACTGTTGATCAGATGGAAGAACAGATACGGTGATAATCGTTCATATTAAGGCCACATTTGGCAAAATTCGCCCTCTTCAGGCAATTTTCAATTAAATTCTAAAAACTAAAATTTTAATTAAAAATACAACCACTTTTGGAAGCAGAATAATTTCATTTGATTTCGGTTTACGAATTCTTAAAATTTGCTTTCGAGGAAAAATAGAAAGATATTTGACTATTCGAAATTCTTTTCAAAAATAAAGCACTCATCTATTCTCTTGTTAGATAAATATTCAAGGAAAACCATATTTTCAAAACCATATTTTCAAAAGTAAAAGTAAAAGCATAGTCAGGTAGGAGCATAAACACATCACAGCGACATTGTTTTAACTTCAGTTTCAGCAAAAATGGCGCTGTCGATGAACCTTGCTGAAGAGCTTACCTGTCCCATACATCTCGAGAATCCCATGTCATTAAAATGCCTCCACAATTTGTGTGAAAAGGACGTAAATGAGATGATTGACGAAGATGGACTGCTTCAATGTCCCGTCTGTAAGCGAGTGTCCGAGCATAGTGATATCAAAAGAGATTTCCGCATGCAAAAGCTAATCGACCTTCATCATGATCACGCAAACAGGCTCAAAGATAAACAAGTATGTGAGTTGTGCGACGATGAAGCGGCAGTGGGTAAATGTCGCCAGTGTGACATGTATATCTGTGACCGATGTAAAAAGAGTCATATGAGAGCACCCGCAACTAGATCACATGACATATCAGCTATCAGTGATATGAACGCAGCAAGTATCGAAAAGCTCCAAAATGTATTGACAACAATGGAAGAGGCTATGCAAACATTTGATCAAGTTAAAACCATGAGGGTAGATGCTAATGCGAAAACAAATTCTCTTTTCTCCCAAGCTGTTTGCAAGATAAATGACTCAGAAAAACAAATCATTAGCGAGGTTATAAATGTTCACGAAAAACTTCGCCAAGAAGTTGAAAAGAAACGTGAGGAACAGACAAAAACCTTCGACTCCAGTATCGAAACCTTGGACACACATCGGGCCTCGTTTAATCAGGATATGAAGATTATCAAAGATACGATGTCAGAGAACGACCAGCGGACACTCTTAAATGAAGCATTAATTAACGACATGGTAGCCCAATCAAAACAAAGCCATGACACATTTTCGTTGTTTATTAAATCAATGGAAGAAGAGAATCAAGAATTAACAATAACAGTTCTACACGGAGACGAAACCATTAAACAACTTCAGCAAATGCGGATAGCAATCTCTGACCAATCAGGTCACACGAACCCACAAATGACAAGCAACATAACAGCGAAAAATGTAACATCAGATGCCAAGCAATCCCCACGTCTAGCTGAACCGAATCCCCCGCCACTTGCTCAAAGACGTTACATGAAACAACCAGACGAGGAAAGGAAAAGCCCAGGCATTGTTGTAAATCCGAGCTCTTTCAGTGACTATGTGTCAAGGACACTTCAAGTGACAAAACTGTTCAAATGTAATCGTGCTGAATCGGGGAAGATTGCAAGCATAGATAACCAGATATGGATAGTGTGTATAACAGGTTACATAGATATACTAAGTTACAGTAACACCGACTCAGCACGCAAAGTGAAGACTCTCTGGATTAAAGAAAAGACCTCGATACGAAAATATGTGGAATACATAGCACGGGCGGTGTCACAAGCCCCTGATGGCAGTGTTATAGCCGCGTGTTACGGTGTCAGGCATGAACACGAGCACAAGCCTCACAAGGACCTAGGACTGGTGACTGTCACTACTGACGGCGTTATTAAGGACGTGATTACTGAAGGTCGCTACTGGGATGCCGCCTGTGACAATCAGTATGTATACGGGCTGAGATATAATAAGACTGTAACGATACATCAACGCGGCAGGAGCGGGTGGTCGTGCATAAAACAAGTACAGTTGCACTCGAATCACTACGACTTCTCCATCAGAAATAACATCCTGACCTTATCGAGTGTTTTCATGCATGCTGTAGACCGTTATGACCTGAGTAAAGACACATACTCACACCTCGGTAGAAAAGGAAGTGCTCCTGGTGAGTTCTTCCGGCCATATGTAGCCTGCAGCGATGCACACGGCCACGTCCTTGTTTGTGATTATTTGAATCACCGACTCCAGCTCTGCATGAACGACAACACGTGGCGCGTGCTCAAACTCAGCGAGAAGATAGAATACCCACTACACGCCACAGTGGATCATCTCGGTCAGTTGCTCGTTCTCACTAAAGACGCTCTACTGAAACTCACATAAGACGAGTTTCATCCCAGACGTTGCCATAGTGACGTAATCACCATAGAACACTGAACGCAGCATTCCATATGACGACTGAAAGAAGAATTGTAGATACAAGTCTAAGTAAAACAAACTGAACCATTCACTATAATTCCACGGAGAATTCAAACTTCTGTGCATTGTAAAGCGGTTGGTCCTTTCTAGAGGGCATCCACAAAGCACGTACGCATAGAAGATGGGGCGGGCGGGGAGGGGAGAGGGGGGAGGGGATGGCTTGTGGGTGCGGTCTCCAGAACTGATCGCACTTCGTGACGTCACACATTATGATTACCTGAGTGAAATCGGCGAGTGGTGGGGGAGGAAGGGTTTGCTTACGTCATTATGAAAGGCCCCCCAAAGCAAACAGTTGCGTAAAGAAAAAAATATTCCTGATATGTATCTTTCTTATTTATGTACATTTTCTTTTTACTTCATTTAATTCGTAAAAGCACTTTTGACTTGTGGAAAAACTTCGACACAAAATAACTACTTAATTTTATACTTAGCAACTGCAATTTAGTAATAAATCGATAATTTGTATGTAAATGCTTATGCGTAAAAATCGGCTATATATAACTATTCTGCTTTGTCGAACGACTTAATGAAAACATTTTATATAAGTAACACAGTACAGATGAAATCGGTTAATCGAATACCGAATAATGCCTAAGTCGGTTCACAGTATGCCAGTTTCATTTCATAGAAGTAACACAAATACACATGAAATCGGTTAATCGAATACCGGATAATGCCTAAGTCGGTTAACATTATGCCCGTTCTGAAGTTTCGTATAAATGTATTACATTTCACTTTAAAAGTACAGTTTATAATCACATAATCACTTTTATAAAAAGCTTGTATCATATATGGCGTTATAACCAAGAGTGCTAAACTGGAAAAAAAACTAATATGGGCCCAAACATTTATGTCGGGATACAGAATATGTCGTGATATCCGATGTCGTTATAATGCCGTTATAATGCTGTATTTTGGAAACGAATCAAATTCAAATCAAATTGAGAAACATTAGAACATCTTTATGACGACATGGCTTATAACGACATGGCTTATGACGACATGGCTTATAAGACATGGCGCCTGTAACGACATCGCTTCTTATGTTTGCGTTATGGATGTGTAAAATAAAAATTACGAATCGATTTCTCTCATTTTGATAGCCCTGTCACATTATAACAATCTCGATCCCTCCTGCCCCCCCCTCCCCGCCCGACCCCCCCCCGTTCCTTCCACCATTCACCACAGCAACCTTTTTGTATAACTTTATCCGTCCGCCCCCCACCCCCTCCCACCCAACTCACCCAGCAGATGCTCACTCATCTTCCTAATCTTCATCATACCCCCCAATCCCCCTCCCCCCCTCCCACCGTAACTTCTTTGCCAGTTTTATAACACCAAAAGAAATGCATTGTTTGACATCGGTATTATGCTCAACAATTATATAATGATGTATTGCCCCGGTTTATAATTTTTTACCATCCAATCGCAATGCCCCTCCCTCCCCCTCCACCCAACCCCCGTCCCCTCCTCCACCTCCCCCCTCCCACATCCCCGCCCCTCCTCCACTTTCTCCCCCTCCCCCTACCCCCTCCCCGCCCCTTCTCCACCTCCCCGCCCCCTCCCACCTCCCCGCCCCATCCTCCACCTTCTCCCCCTTCCCCCTCCCCGCCCCCTCCCACCTCCCCGCCCCCTCCACCTTCTCCCCCTACCCCCTCCCCGCCCCCTCCCACCTCCCCGCCCCTCAACCCAAGGCCAATCGCAGGTAAATAACCAGCCATTTCCTGGACCAAAAAAAATATCACTAAATGTATATGATATCACATTTATTTCATTTACAAAAATTCAAAGAGTCATTCAACACTCTTACGCACGGTTTCTCTTACAATTGGAAAATATATAGCATCGTCCAAATCTGCTCCATCGCAAAACTGTTGCGTCATGATGCACTTGATTACGACAATACAGACTAGTTACAATGTAGTCACGTGAGTCAATGCAGCGTCACGTGATCTTATGCAGGTCATGTGATTCAACAAGCCTTCGATAACTGCTCGATCTGTCCGCCTGTGACGTCATCTCAACTATGTCATCGCCGCCTGTAAAACGAAAAATAATATATTTCTTTTTAAATCATGTCTTTGGCTCGAAACTTTTTTTCTGCTGTGTTTAATAAAGCTATTCTAGTTTAAATGCAAAAACTGAAACAGAAAAGATAGATTAAAAACAAAAACAAAAAAGAACTAGATTCATAGTAAATTTCCCAGAAAATATCATAAAATACATGACAAGCTTCATCAAAATAACTGATAATCGAAATTTTTAAATTATTCTTATCATTATTATTATTGTTATAACTATTTTTATTATAATTATTACTATGTTAATTATTATTGTTATTATTATTATAATTATTATTATTATTATTACTATTATTATTATTATTTTAATAATTATTATTATTTAGAATTAATTGTTCATGACGTTCTTTTCCTTTTACAATACACAAACAAAGCACACGATTCAGGTGAACGCATATCATATATACACTGTTAAGAATTTTATCTTAGAATTACAGAAAAGAATTTCCTCCGATTAGAAGTAGAGTACGTTCTTGTTGACTGATCCACCATAAGGTCTCGTACAATAGTGAGTCATCTATTATACGGTCTCGTACAATAGTGAGTCATCGCTGACATAACATTTGATTACTTTACTTTCTTTCACTATCTTTTATTTTCTTTATATATATATTTAATAATTTTCCAGAACAAATCCTTCTTTTAAACATTTTAAATTCTTGTCTCAGTTTTGGAGAAGAAACAAATTGATGTATATAACCTTTTCTCCCTAAAAGTATAAACTTTTCTAGCACAAGCTAAAACCTTTTCTCCCATAAACTATAACCTTTTCTCTCATAAACTATCACCTTTTCTCCCATAAACTCTAACCTTTTCTCTCATAGACAATAACCTTTGCTCACATGAACTTATAACATTTTTCTCCCATAAACGATAACATTTTCTCTCATAGACAATAACCTTTGCTCACATAAACTTATAATCTTTTTCTCCCATAAACGATAACCTTTTCTCCCATAAACTATAACCTTTTCTCCCATAAACTACAGCCTATCAGACATAAACTGTAACATTTCTCCCATAAACGATAACATTTTCTCCCATAAACAATAACCTTTTCTCCCATAAACTACAGCCTATCAGACATAAACTGTAACATTTCTCCCATAAACGATAACATTTTCTCCCATAAACAATAACCTTTTCTCCCATAAACTATAACTTTTTCTCCCATAAACTTTAACCTTTTCTCCCATAAACTATAACCTTTTCTCCAATAAACTATAACCTTTTTTCCCATAAATTACAACCTTTTTCTCCCATAAACTATAACCTTTTCTCCCACAAACTATAACCTTTTCTCCCATAAACTATAACTTTTTCTCCAATAAACTATAACCTTTTCTCCCATAAACTATAACCTTTTCTCCAATAAACTATAACCTTTTCCCATAAATTATAACCTTTTTCTCCCATAAACTATAACCTTTTCTCCCATAAACTATAAACTTTTCTCCCATAAACTATAAAATTTTCTCCCATAAACTATAACCTTTTCTCCCATAAACTACAGCCTTTCAGGCATAAACTATAACCTTTTCTCCCATAACTTTTTCCTACTGCCCCGAGCATTAGTTACTATAACAACAGTCAGCAATGGAGGATAACCCATATGGAATTAGAAATCAAACAGAAATTCGTAAGAGGAGGGAGTGGGAAGGGGGGCAGGGGGTGGGGGGAGATATATGCACACGTCACGACTCAGCAAACCTGTTTGTTTTGTGCAGTTATTTTTTTATTCAACGCAATCGCCTAGGTGTAAGAAAAAAATAGATAAAAATTTAAGATTGTTACTGGACACCACAATCTAATCTCCAAGCGTTAGACCACAAGCACTGTCCGTTTATTTATTTATTTATTGTTGTTATTTCCCTGATTAGTTTATTTACAGAGACATTTTACCTATTTTTAGAATAATTTAATCTCTTTGGAAATTTCTTTAAAATGTTCATGCAGAGCTTTCCTAAATGAAAAAAAAAATGGAAACATTTTTATTTGAAAAAATATATTTCACACTATTATTTGGCTGAGGTTCGTGAAATCCTCAGGATGTCCATGGAGAAACAGGAAATATGAGTTTCCGTTCAATCACGTGGACAACTATTTTTTCAGTTTTGTAGAAGGCAATGAAGTTGTAAGCACAAGTAGAATCAAAATTAGAAGGTATAAACAAACGTTCAAAATAAAATTGTTCGCAACTGAGCTTTTATTTCAAAACTGACATTCATATCTCAACACTTTAAAACTGGTGATGGAACTGTCAAAGAAAACGCAACCCAAACAGTGCGACTAGCAAAGGAGTACGCAAGACAGCTTAAACAACACAGCACAACACAACACAACACAGCACAGTACAGCCCAGTACGAGCAGTGACCAACACAAAAGTTGTCAACACAGAGTGATCAACTCAAAAGTGGGCAACACACAAGGGAGCACCACAAAAGTGGGCAACACAAAAGAGGGCACCACATAAATGGGCAACACAAAAGTAAAAGACACACACTAAACAGCGGAAAGTTAGCAACACAGACTGGACCACTCAACACAACAGTAGACAACACAGAGAGAACAACAACACAATAAACATCAAACACCACGCCTTCAACTATCCATAGCAACCGCCCACCTGTTCCTCCTCCTGCTCACGAAGCTGATCAACCAGTGAACGAGGAAGGGCCAGATGAGGATGAAGATCCAGGTCCGGCTTCGTGAGTTGTTGAGCGGCCACCAGAAAGGATGCCGGCCCTGGGAGCTGCCCGAGTTCTCACGGCTCCTACAACTCCTCTGCAACAAGGTCACGGCAAGGTCATTCGCATGGCAAGGTTATTTGCACCCGACCTACCTCCTGACCCCTTAACCTCCTTCTTCCATCACCCAAGGAGAGGGAGAGGGAGGGGGAGGGGGAGAGAGAGGGGGAGGGGGAGGGGGAGGGGGAGGGGGTTCTTTCCCTCTCCCCCTTCTATTTTATTTCATTTATTTACTTCTTATTTTTTACATGTTCACACCCACTTCTACCCATTATATTAGTTCTGTCTGATTGATCGTAAAATAATGGGTGTGTCACTGAAGAGTGTACCTTTAAATACTCACAAATTATCTGATAGAAGTGCTCAAGAAAAACCACTTATCGTAGATAACAGTGTTTTACCTCAAACGATCATACGCTTATCAGTTCAAAGTTTCATATTGTTTCAGGATTCAATCCGGTTAAAATGTAGGACAAAAAAATACAGACTGCAGGATTATACTTCTGCTTACATCTAACAAAAGTTACAGAAAGGAGCAAATTGACAAAAAATATTCTCAGAAGAGCTTAAGGGATACGCCTTCTAAAGGTTAGTGTGATCTTGAAAATAGAATTAAAAGCATGATGCAGATCGAACCCTATAAAATATTTCCCATAACATTTCTTCTTGACTAATTCTATCATAATATAAATGTGTGTAATGTTCTCAGTATTGTTAACAAGAGCAGAGAGGACCGCAAGAAAAAGAAAACAAGTTTGTCCAAGGACAAAGTCCCAGCTTACGAAAAGCAATAAAACCAATTCAAGCGTGCACGAGCAAGGGAATTTTCCTGATAAATTGGGCTTCAAAAGATGAGACGGCAAAGAGCTAGCCCAATAATTAATTTAGCACCGGACCAGAACATAGACCGATAAATACATACAAAGATTTCTTTCCCAGAAAAATGGGAAACAGATCTTTTGTATCTCTGGTAGACTGGATAGTCTGCCATAGATATGTTCAAACAACGCATAGTGCGCATATTTATGTAACTTGCCTTGATGCGCGGTTCTTAATCAGACAAGTGCGCGTGTTTATTTAATTTTTCGTAGATGCGCGGTTCCCATTTTGGAACAGTGCACATGTTTACTTAACTTGCGTTGATGTACGGTTCGCATTTCTGACGAGCGCCCAATTTTTTTTTGCCTTTTGTGGGTGTGCGGTTCTTATTTCGGATCAGTGCGCAAGTTTATTTACCTTGTGTTGATGTGCGGTTGTTATTTCGGATCAGTGCGCATGTTTATTTACCTTGTGTTGATGTGCGGTTCTTATTCCATACCAGTGCGCATGTTTATTAGTCCCCCGCCGGGGGACTATAGTTTGCGGGTTTGTCTGTCCGTCTGTCTGTCGACACCTTTTTTGTTAACACACTCAAGCCTACATTTTTCCACCGATTGTTAAGATATTGTATATATGGGTAGTACTGGAACGAACAAGGATCGGTATTGTAAATGAGCCATGTCGGCCAAAGGACATTGGCCCAGCTGAACCTCACAAATTTTCCCAATCCTTACTCAGTTGAATGAGTTTAACACACCCAAGCCTACGTTTTCACCGATTGTAAAGATATTGTGTCTATGGGTAGTACTGGAACAAACAAGGATTGGTATTGTAAATAAACCATATTGGCCCAAGGACATTGGCCCAGCTGAACTTCAGAAATTTTCACAACCCTTACATACTGGAATGAGTTTGTTAACAGACTCAAGCCTACATTTTTTTAAACAATTGCCAAATGTTATACACATAGGTAGTATGAATGGTAACAAGAATTGGTATTGTAAATGAGCCATGTTGGCTTAAGGACATTGGCCCAGCTGGAATTTTAAAATTCACGAACATGATACGAAGGGTTGTAGTCCAACCTAACAAAATCAAATACCGGGATTGTACGCCGGCGGGAGACATAGTCAGTTTCACTGACCCACTTGTTTTACTTGCGCTGATGAGCGGTACTTATTTCGGACAGCCCAAGTTTTCTTAGGTTGCCTTGATACGCGGTTCGCATTTCGGACCAGCTTGCCTGTTTATTTAACTTGCGTTGATGCACGGTGCTTATTTTGGACGTGTGCCTATGTTTATTTAACTTGCGTTGGTGCGCGGTTTGCATTTTGGACCAGTGTGCATGTTTATTTAACTTGCGTTGATGAGCAGTTCGAATTTCGGACCAGTGCGCATGTTTATTTAACTTAGTTGATGCGCAGTGCTTATTTTGGACCAGTGCAAATGTTTATTTAACTTGCGTTGGAGCATGGTTCGCACTTCGAACCACTGCGCATGTTTATTTAACTTGCTGAACCTCACAAATTTTCCCAATCCTTACTCAGTTGAATGAGTTTAACACACCCAAGCCTACGTTTTCACCGATTGTAAAGATATTGTGTCTATGGGTAGTACTGGAACAAACAAGGATTGGTATTGTAAATAAACCATATTGGCCCAAGGACATTGGCCCAGCTGAACTTCAGAAATTTTCACAACCCTTACATACTGGAATGAGTTTGTTAACAGACTCAAGCCTACATTTTTTTAAACAATTGCCAAATGTTATACACATAGGTAGTATGAATGGTAACAAGAATTGGTATTGTAAATGAGCCATGTTGGCTTAAGGACATTGGCCCAGCTGGAATTTTAAAATTCACGAACATGATACGAAGGGTTGTAGTCCAACCTAACAAAATCAAATACCGGGATTGTACGCCGGCGGGAGACATAGTCAGTTTCACTGACCCACTTGTTTTACTTGCGCTGATGAGCGGTACTTATTTCGGACAGCCCAAGTTTTCTTAGGTTGCCTTGATACGCGGTTCGCATTTCGGACCAGCTTGCATGTTTATTTAACTTGCGTTGATGCACGGTGCTTATTTTGGACGTGTGCCTATGTTTATTTAACTTGCGTTGGTGCGCGGTTTGCATTTTGGACCAGTGTGCATGTTTATTTAACTTGCGTTGATGAGCAGTTCGAATTTCGGACCAGTGCGCATGTTTATTTAACTTAGTTGATGCGCAGTGCTTATTTTGGACCAGTGCAAATGTTTATTTAACTTGCGTTGGAGCATGGTTCGCACTTCGAACCACTGCGCATGTTTATTTAACTTGCGTTGATGCGCGGTTCGAATTTCGGAGAAGTGCGCATGTTTATTTAACTTGCGTTGATGCGCGGTGCTTATTTTAGACCAGTGCAAATGTTTATTTAACTTACGTTGGTGCATGTTTATTTAACTTGCGTTGATGCAACGTGCTTATTTTAATCCAGTGTGCTTGCTTATTTAGCTTGTGTTGCTGTGCGGTTCGCATTTCGAACCAGCGCGCATGTTTTTTTTACCTTGTGTTGATGCGTGGTTAGCATTTTGGACCATTGCGCATATTTATTTCACTTCTGTTGATGATCGGTACTTATTTTGGACCGGTGCAAATGCTTATTTAACTTACGCTTAAGTGCGGTTCGCAATTCGGACCAGTGTGCATGTTTATTTAATTTGCGTTGATATCCGGCTCGCATTTCGGACCAGTATACCTGTTTCTTTAGGTTGCGTTGATGCGCAGTTCGCATTTTGGGACAAGTGAGCAGGTTCATTTAACTTGCGTTGACGCGCGATTTGCGTTTCGGACCAGAACGCATGTTTATTTAAGTCCCGTCGATGCCCGACTCTTATGTCTATTCAACTTGCGTCGATTCACGGTTCTTTCTTCGGACCACTGCGCATGTTTATTTAGCTTGCGTTGATGCGCGGTTCTCAAATCAGACCACTGCGCATGTCTATTCAACTTGCGTCGATGCATGGTTCTTTTTTCGGACAAGTGCGCATGTTTGTTTAACTTGCGTTGATGTGCGGTGCTTATTTTGGACCGGTTCGCATGTTTATTTAACTTCCGTCGATGCGCTGTTCGCATTTTAAGCCATTGCCCATGTTTATTTAACTTGTGTTGATGCGTGGTTCTCATTTCAGACCAGTGCGCATATTTATTTAACTTGCGTTGATGCGCGGTTCGCATTTTGGACCACTGCGCATGTTTATTTAATTTGCCTCGATGTGCGATTCACATTTCGGACCAGTGCGCATGTTTCTTTAGGCTGCGTTGATGCGCCGTTCGCATTTCAGACCACTGTGCATGTCTATTCAACTTACGTCGAAGCGTAGTTCTTTTTTCGGACCAGTGCGCTAATTATTTAACCTGCGTTGATGCGCGGTGCCTATTTTGGACCAGTACGCATCTTTATTTATCTTCCGTCGATGCGCAGTCCCGACTTCGGACCAATGCGCATGTTTATTTAACTTGCATCGATGCGAAGTACTTAATTTGGACTACTGCGAATGTTTCTTTAACTTGCGTCGATGTGCGGTTGTTAAATCTGACTACTGCGCAAGTTCATTTAACTTGCGTTTATGCGCTGCAGGAGGAGATTCATGCAATTTTTTTTCAAAAATTCCGAAAAATAAATATCGGAAATAAATGAAATCTAATAAAAACTGTAGGAGGAAATGCATTTTGAATTTTTTTCTTCAAAAATTCTCTCATCGACTGAAAAAGACAGGCCATATTCAGGACACCTAAGCATGCCTCAGCCCCAAAATAAATGATGTTTGATCACAACTGCAGGAGAAAATGCATTTGGAGGTATTTTTATCAAAAATTCCCCCCGAAATAAAAAATTCCCAAGTCTAGTCAAATAGCACAAGCCGTATGCGAGACCTACCTAAGGATGCCTCATAGCAAAAAATAAATGAAATCGGTTCAAAAATTCCCAAAAAATACAGAAATTGTTGGATCGACTAAAAAGCGCAAGTCGTATTCTCAACCTCTTAGGGATGCCGCAACCCCCCCCCCCCCCCCAAAAAAAAAAAAGAGGTTCAAAACTGCAGGGGGAAATGCATTTTGAAGATGTTTCTTCAAAAACTCCCTAAAATACAAAAATTGCCCGATCGACTAAAAAGCACAAGCCGTATGCACTCACACCAAAAAATAAATGACATCGAATCAAAATTGTAGGAGTAGATGCATTTTGAATTATTTTCGAAATTTTTGCTTAAAAATTTCCCCAAAAATACAAACTAAAAAAGCATAAGCCGTATGCACGATCCTTTAGGGGTGCCTCATACCAAAAATAAATGACATCGGGTCAAAAATGTAAGAGGAGATACATTTTAAAATTTCTTTATAAAATCCCCCAAAATACAAAAATTGTCCGATCGACCAAAAAAGTACACGCCGTATGCCGAACCCTTTAGGGGTGCTTCATACCAAAAATAAATGACATCGGGTCCAAAATGTAGGAGGAGATACATTTTTTTATTTTTAAATTCGCCAAAAATTCAAAAATCACCCGATCGACTAGAAAAGCACAAGCCGTATGCACGACCCCTTAGGGATGTCTCACACCAAAAATAAATGACACCGGATCAAAATTGTAGGAGGAGATGCATTTTGAAGCAAAGTTTACTAAAGAAATAACTAACTAACTAACGGACGCCATCCGCAGACCGATAGGAATACCCCAGCTTACGTGTAACGTAAATTGGGCTAAAAAACTTCTAAACTTTGAAACCGTTCACATCTCGAATATGTAATTGCACAGTGGTGGTGGTGGGGGGGGGGGGGGGGGTTGGGGGTACTAATGGCTCCTACAGTTGCATTCCGAGCCGTGATCGGTTGTAGAGATTGGGGGTGGGGGTGGTCGTGACTGCATAACCCCCTTTTCCTGTTCTTGGCAATCACAACAATGATGCAACGTTTGAAGAAGGCTGGCGTAACAGGCCAGCATCTCTCTCTCAAAAAAGGTTGTCATTTTAACTTTCTGTTCCAGATATATCGAAACTAATACAGGCGTCTTTATTTCAGTTAGAAGCAATGGCGCTGTCGATGAACCTTGCTGAAGAGCTTACCTGTCCGATACATCTTGAAATCATGGAGAATCCCATGTCATTAAAATGCCTCCACAATTTGTGTCAAAAGGACGTAGATGAGATGATAGACGAAGATGGGCTGCTTCAATGTCCCATCTGCCAGCGAGTCTCCGAGCAGAGAGATATCAAAAGAGATTTCCGCACACAAAAGCTCATCGACCTTCATCATGATCACACAAACAGGTTTAAAGATAAACAAGTATGTGAGTTGTGCGACGACGAACCGGCAGTGGGAAAATGTCATCAGTGTGATATGTATATCGGTGACCGCTGTAAAAGAGGCCACACAAAGCAACCTACAACCAAAGCGCACCACATATACATGATAAGTGACATGAAAGCCGCAAGCGAGGAAAAGCTCCAAAGGGTTTTAACAGCCATGGAAGAGACAGTTCAACAGTTTGATAATGCCAAAGCCAAGAAATTAGACGCCAATGCAAAAGCCAGCTCTCTTTTTTGTGACGCTGTTCGCAAAATAAATGACTCAGAAAAACAAATCATTAGCGAGGTTAGAAAAGTCCACAGTAAACTTCGCCAAGAAATTGAGAAGAAACGTGAGGAACAGACAAAAGCCTTCGACTCCAGTATCGAAACCTTGGACATACATCGGGCTTCGTTTAATCAGGATATGAAGATTATCAAGGACGCGATGTCAGAGAACGACCAGCGGACACTCTTAAATGAAGCATTAATTAACGACATGGTAGCCCAATCAAAACAAAGGCATGACACGTTTTCAATGGTCATTACATCAATGGAAGAAGAGAATCAAGAATTAACAATAACAGTTCTACATGGAGACGAAACCATTAAACAACTTAAGCAAATGCAGATAGCAATCTCTGACCAATCAAGTCACACGAACCCACAAATGGCAAGAACGGAAACCCCAACCGTAACCCTATCACCACGTCTCGCTGAACAGAATCCTCAATCATTTCCTTCAGAAGGGTACATGGAACTGCTAAGCTTAGAAACAGTTTCCATGACATGGGAAGACGTTTTTGTGAATCGGGCTTCTTTTGGTAACTATGTGTCAAGGACACTTCAAGTGAAAAAACTGTTCAAATGTACCCGTAGTACTTCGTGGAAGATTGCAAGCATAGACAATCAGATATGGATAGTGTATAAAACAGGTGACATAGATATTCTCAGTTACAGTGACACCGATTCAGCACGCAATGAGAAGACTGTCTGGATACGAGAAAAGAGCTCCACGTGTGATGACGAGGACTGTGTGGTATTTGACGCAAGCGCGGTGTCACAAGCCGCTAATGGCAGCGTTATAGTCGCGTGTAACGGTGTCAGGCTTGAACATAAGCACAAGCCTCACAAGGACCTAGGACTGGTGACTGTCACTGCTGACGGCGTTATTAAGCACGTGATTGCTGAAGGTCGCTACTGGGATGCCGCCTGTGACAATCAGTATGTATACGGGCTGAGCAATAATAAGACTGTAACGATACATCAACGCGGCAGGAGCGGGTGGTCGTGCATAAAACAAGTACAGTTGCACGAGCATTACTACGACTTCTCCATCAGAAATAACATCCTGACCTTATCGAATGTTTTCATGAATGCTGTAGACCGTTATGACCTGAGTAAAGACACATACTCACGCCTCGGTAGCAAAGGAAGTGCTCCTGGTGATTTCTCACGGCCACGTGTAGCCTGTAGCGATGCACACGGCCACGCCCTTGTTTGTGATTATTGGAATCACCGACTCCAGCTCTGCATGAACGACAACACGTGGCGCGTGCTCAAGCTCAGTGAGAAGATAGAATGCCCACGACACGCCACAGTGGATCACCTCGGTCAGCTGCTCGTTGTCACTAAAGACGCTCTTTTCAAACTCACATAAGATGAGTTTCATCCCAGACGTTGCCATAGTGACTTAATCACCATAGAACACTGAACGCGGCACTCCATATGACGACTGCAAGAAGGGCTGTAGATCCAAGTCTAAATATAAAAAAAATTGAAAGAAATTCACTATAATTACACGGAGAATTTATCCTTCCGTGCATTGTAAAGCGATTGGTCCTTTCTATAGAGGGCATCCACAAAGTACGTACGCATAGATGGGGCTGGGGTGGAGGGGGAGGGGGGAGGGGATGGCTTGTCAGTTGTAGATCAATGTCTAAGTAAAACAAATTGAACCAGTCACTATAATTCCACGGAGAATTCAAACTTCTGTGCATTGTAAAGAGGTTGGTCCTTTCTATAGAGGGCATCCACAAAGCACGTACGCATAGACGATGGGGCGGGCGGGGAGCGCGGAGGGGGGAGGGGATCGCTTGTCGGTGCGATCTCCAGAGCTGATCGCACTTCGTGACGTCACACATTATGATTACCTGAGTGAAATCGGCGAGCGGTGGGGGAGGGGAGGAAGGGTTTGCTTACGTCATTATGAATGGCCCCCAAAGCAAACAGTTGCGTAAAGAAAAAAATATTCCTGATATGTATCTTTCTTATTTATGTACATTTTCTTTTTACGACATTTAATTCGTAAAAGCACTTTTGACTTGTGGAAAACTTCGACACAAAATAACTACTTAAATTTATACTTAGTAACTGCAATTTAGTAATAAATGGATAATTTGTATGTAAATTCTTATGCATTAAAATCGGCTATATATAACTACTCTGCTTTGTCAAATGACTTAATGAAAACATCTTTTAGAAGTAACAGTAATACAGATAAAATCGGTTAATCGAATACCGAATAATGCCTAAGTCGGTTAACAGTATGCCAGTTACATTTCATACAAGTAACACAAGTACAGATGAAATCGGTTAATCGAATACCGGTTAATGCCTAAGTCGTTTTGAAGTTTCGTATAAATGTATTACAATTTCACTTTAAAAGTACAGTTTATAATCACATAATCACTTTTATAAAAAGCTTGTATCATATAACCAAGAGTGTTAAACTGGAGAAAAACTAATGTGGGTCCAAACATTTGTGTCGGGACACCGAATATGTCGCGATATCCGGCGTCGTTATAATGCCGTTATACTGTATTTTGGAAACGAATCAAATTCAAATCAAATTGAGAAACATTAAAACATCTTTGTGATGACATGGCTTATAACGACATGGCTTATGACGGCATGGCTTATAACGACATGGCTTATGACGACATGGCTTATAACGACATGGCTTATGACGGCATGGCTTATAACGACATGCCTTATGACGGCATGGCTTATAACGACATGACTTATGACGACATGGCTTATAACGACATGGCTTATGACGACATGGCTTATAACGACATGGCTTATAACGACATGTCGCCTGTAATGACATTGCTTCTAATGTTTGCGTTATGGATGTGTAAAATAATAAAATAAAAATTACGAATCGATTTCTCTCATTGTGATAGCCCTGTGACATGATAACAATCTCAATCCCTCCTGCTCCTTCCTCCCCGCCCGACCCCTCCCCGCCCGACCCCCCGTTCCTTCCACCATTCACCACAGCAACCTTTTTGTACAACTTTATCCGTCCGCACCCCCCCCCCACCCCCTCCCACCCATCTCACCGAGCAGATGCTCACTCATCTTCCAAACCCACACCACACCCCCCAATCGTCCCCTCCCCCTCTCACCGTAACTTCTCTCCCAGTTTTACAACACCAAAAGAAATGCATTGTTTGACATCAGTATTATGCTCAACAATTATATAATGGTGTATAGACCCGGTTTATAATTTTTCACCATCCAATCGCAATGCCCCTCCCTCCCCCTCCGATCCACCTCCCCTCCACCCTCCCCTCCCCTCCTCAACCTCCCCGCCCCTTCCCACCTCCCTGCCTCTCCTCCACCTTCTCCCCCTCCCCCTACCTGCCCCTCCTCCACCTCCCAGCACCTTCCCAACTCCCAGCCCTTGCTCCACCTCCCCGCCCCCCTCCCATCTCCCCGACCCCCCCTCCTCCTCCCGCCCCTAAACCCAAGGCCAATCGCAGGTAAATAACCAGCCATTTCTTGGACCAAAAAAAAATCACTAAATATATATGATATCACATTTATTTCATTTACAAAAATTCAAAGAGTCATTCAACACTCTTACGCACGGGTTTCTCTTACAATTGGAAAATATATAGCACTGTTCAAATCTGCTCCATCGCAAAACTGTTGCGTCATGATGCACTTGATTACGACAATACAGACTAGCTACAATGTAGTCACGTGAGTCAATGCAGAGTCACGTGATCTTATGCAGGTCATGTGATTTAACAAGCCTTCGATGACTGCTCGATCTGTCCGTGGTGAAGTCATCTAGACTATGTCATCGCCGCCTGTACCAAGAAAAAAATTTTTTTTTAAATCATATCTTTGGCTCAAAACTTTGTTCTGCTGTGTTTAATAAAGCTATTCTAGTTTAAATGCAAAAACTGAAACAGAAAAGATAGATTTAAAAAAAAAACAAAAAAGAACTAGATTCATATTAAATTTCCCAGAAAATATCATAAAATACATGACAAGCTTCATCAAAATAACTGATAATCGAAACTTTTAAATTATTCTTATCATTATTATTATTGTTATTACTATTATTATTATAATTATTACTATGTTAATTATTATTGTTATCGTTATTATAATAATTATTATTATTACTATTATTATTATTTTAATTATTATTATTATTATTTAGAATTAATTGTTCATTACGTTCTTTTCCTTTTACAATACACAAACAAAGCACACGATTCAGGTGAACGCATATCATATATACACTGTTAAGAATTTTATCTTAGAATTAAAGAAAAGAATTTCCTCTTATTAGAAGTAGAGTACGTTCTTGTTGACTCATCCACCACCGTCATCTATTATACGGTCTCGTACAATATGGAGTCATCACTGACATAGCATTTGATTACTGTAATATCTATCAACAATAACGGATTTTTGTGATTATAATCCAGTATTTTCTGACTATACATCACAGCGTCTACAATTCGTAGAGCAATAAAATGAATAGCAATTTATAGCCGTTTTCTTTCACTATCTTTTATTTTCTTTATATATATATTTAATAATTTTCCCCAAACAAATCCTTCTTTTGAGGATTTTAAAGTCATGTCTCAATTTTACAGAAGAAACAAATTGCTGTATATAACCTTCTCTCCCATAAAGTATAACTTTTCCTCCCATAAGCTATAACCTTTTCTCCAATAAACTATAAACTTCCCTCCCATAAACTATAACCTTTCCTCCCATAAACTATAACCTTTTCTCCCATAAACTATAACTTTTCTCCCATAAACTATAACCTTTCCTCCCATAAACTATAACCTTTTCTCCCATAAACTATAACCTTTTCTCCCATAAACTATAACCTTTTCTCCCATAAACTATAACCTTTTCTTCTAAAACTTTTTCCTACGGCCCCGAGCATTAGTTACCATAGCAACAGCCAGCAATGGAGGATAGCCATACGGAATTACAATACAGACATTCGTAAGAGGTGGGAGTTAGGGGGCAGGGGGTGGGTGGGTGGGGAGATATATGCACACTTAACAACTCAGCAAACCTGTTTGTTTTGTGCAGTTACTTTTTATTCAACGCAATCGCCTAGGTGGAAGAAAAAAATTTAAAACTATTACAGGACACCACAAGCTGATCTCCAGGCGTTAGACCACAAGCACTCTCCGTTTATTTATTTATTTACTGTTGTTATTTCCCTGATTAGTTTATTTACAGAGACATTTTACCTATTTTTAGAATAATTTAATCTCTTTGGAAATTTCTTTAAAATGTTCATGCAGAGCTTTCCTAAATGAACAAAAAATGGAAACATTTTTTAATTGAAAAAATATATTTCACACTATTATTTGGCTGAGGTTCGTGAAATCCTGAGGATGTCCATGGAGAAACAGGAAATATGAGTTTCCGTTCAATCACGTGGACACCTATTTTTTTCAGTTTTGTAGAAGGCAATGAAGTTGTAAACACAATTAGAATCAAAATTAGAAGGTATAAACTGAGGTTCAAAATAAAATTGTTCGCAACTGAGGTTTTATTTCAAAACTGACATTCATATCTCAACACTTGAAAAATGGTGATGGAACTGTCAAAGAAAAGGCAACACAAAAAGTGCGACAAGCAAAGGAGTATGCAAGACAGCTTAAACAACACAGCACAACACAACACAGCACAACACAGTACGAGCAGTGGACAACACACAAGTGGTCAACACAAAAGTGGGCACCACAAAAGTGGACAACACAAAAGTGAAAGACACAGACTAAACAGCGGAAAGTTAGCAACACAGACTGGACCACTCAACACAAGAGTAGACAACACAGAGAGAACAACAACACAACAAACACCAAACACCACGCCTTCAAAGTATCCATAGCAACCGCCCACCTGTTTCTCCTCCTGCTCACGAAGCTGATCAACCAGTGAACGAGAAAGGGCCAGATTAAGATGAAGAACCAGGTCCGGCTTCGTGAGCTGTTGAGCGGCCACCAGGGGGAGTGCCGGCCCTGCGTGCTGCCCGAGTTCTCACGGCTCCTACGACTCCTCTGCAACAAAAGGTCACGGCAAGGTCATTCGCATTGCAAGGTCATTCGCAGCCGACCAGCTGCCTCCTGACTCCTTAACTCCCCTTCTCCCATCACCCAAATGCCGCGATTTAGAGGAGGGGGGAGGGGGAGGGGGAGGGGTTTCTTTTTCTCTCCCCCTTCTATTTTATTTCATTTATTTACTTATTATTTTTATTATTATTATTATTTTCAATTTTCAACTACCTTCACTTGACTTTCAGCAATGCTATTTTTTTCTTTTCACGATGTCATAATTATCTGGCTTTGAGCTACTCTCACAGAATTAAGTTGCTCAGTCCCCCCCCCCCCCACCCCACCTTCTCCCGCTACTTGCCTGGCTCCGAGCGATTGTCAGTGCCTTCAGTGAGTTCAGTGTTCCCTTCTCTCCCCCTCCCCCTCTACCCCCTTCCCCCACCCCGCTGCTTGCCTGACTCTGAGCGATTGTCAGTGCCTCCACGTGTCCAGTGCCCCCTTCTCTCCCCCTCCCCCCCGCTACTTACCTGACTCTGAGCCACTGTCAGTGCCTCTAGCGTGGTCAGTGCCCCCTTCTCTCCCCCCCCCGCGCTACTTACCTGACCCTGAGCCACTGTCAGTGCCTCTAGTGTGGTCAGTGCCCCCCTCTCCCTCCCTCCCCCCCCCCGCTGCTTACCTGACACTGTGCCACTGTTAGTGCCTCTAGTGTGGTCAGTGCCCCCTTCTCTCCCCCTCCTCCCCCCCTCCGCTACTTACCTGACTCTGAGCCACTGTCAGTGCCTCTAGCGTGGTCAGTGCCCCCCTCTCACCCCCCCACCCCGCTGCTTACCTGACTGTGCCACTGTCAATGCCTCTAGCGTGGTCAGTGCCCCCCCCCCCCTCTCCCGCTACTTGCCTGACTCTGAGCCACTGTGAGTGCCTCTAATGTGGTCAGTCCCCCCTCTCCCCCTCACCCCCCCCCCCGCTACTTACCTGGCTCTGAGCCACTGTCAGTGCCTCTAGCGTGGTCAGTGCCCCCCTCTCCCCCCTCCCCCCCCGCTGCTTACCTGACTCTGTGCCACTGTCAGTGCCTCAACGTGTCCAGTGCCCTCTTCTCCTCCCCTCCCTCCCCCCACCCCGCTGCTTACCCGACTCTGTGCCACTGTCAATGCCTCAACGTGTCCAGTGCCCCCCTCTCTCTCTCCTGCCCCCCTCCCCCGCCACTTACCTGACTCTGAGCCACTGTGAGTGCTTCCAGCGTGTTCAGTGCCCCCCTCTCCCCCTCCTCCCTCCCCCCCCCCCCGCTACTTACCTGACTCTGAGCCACTGTCAATGCCTCTAGCGTGTCCAGTGCCCCATTCTCCCCCTCCTCCTCCCCCCCCCCGCTACTTACCTGGCTCTGAGCCACTGTCAATGCCTCTAGCCTGTCCAGCTCCCCCCTTTCCCCTCCCCCCCCTGCCACTCACCTGACTCTGAGCCACTGTCAGTGCCTCCAGCGTATTCAACCTCGTCAGCACGCTGTTCATGTCCTGCTGTAGCTGGACCAGGGCCGTCGCGATCTGTTGCGTCACTTCCGGTCGGTTGGGCGGGGGGTCGTTGCCGCCCCCACCGCCGCCCGCACTTCCGCCCCCCGCCGATAGCAGATGGGAGCGCCCTCCCGTGGCTTGCGATAGCATCCCGACTCCTGCAGTCAACGAAAGTTGTCACAAAAATTGCCTCATTGGGAGCCTGCGGTATACACACACCCCCCTCCCCCCTCCACCCCAGATCTTTAGCAAGGCAGTAGATTCTACAGAATTCAGCTACTGGTTTCGTTGTCAACGCATCACCTGTTTGGTGACTAGCTTCTGTGTGACTGGTCTGACTATGTGCCTCAAGGCTAGATTCTATATGACTGATTTGACTACCTGATTAGTGACTAGATTCTGTATGACTGATCTGACTACCTGCTTGGTGACTAGATTCTGTGTAGCTAATTTGACTGCCTGCTTGTTGTCTAGAAAACGGTATGACTAGCTTGACTACCTGCTTGGTGACTAGATTCTAGATGACTGATTTGACTACCTGCTCTATGATTAGATTCTGTGTGACTACTCTGACTACTGTTTGTTGACTAGATTCTGTATGACTGATTTGACAACCTGTTCGTTGACTAGCTGTATGACTGATTTGACTACCTGTTTGTTGACTAGATTATATATGACTGATTTGACTACCCGCTTGGTGACTAGATTCTGTGTGACTACTCTGACTACCTGTTCGTTGATTAGCTGTATGACTGAGTTGACTACCAGTTTGTTGACTAGATAATGTATGACTGATTTGACTACCCGCTTGGTGACTAGATTCTTTGTGACTACTCTGACTACCTGTTTGTTGACTAGATTCTGTATGACTGATTTGACTACCTGTTTGTTGACTAGATTCTGCGCCAGAGTTGGGCGGCACCCGTGACGTTGCACCAGGCTGTGCCTCCCCTGCCCCACGGGCCGATTTGCCCTGAGCCCGTCGCCAACCCCTAAAAACATAGCATACGAAATGGTTGATCCACTTCACATAATCGAAAAATACAATACACTGTGAGTTGTAGAAACAAGCTCTTGTAATTTTTCGGCAAATATTTTTAAATTCCAAAATGAGATATCTGAAAGTCTGATATCCCTTAAAGAAGATAGTTTGAAATGACCCAGTTTTTCGTTGCTATGACACACTTTCCGTTGCTATGCCACACGCATTCTCGTTCCTGTTATACACACACTCCGTCGTTGCTAAGGCCTACACTGACCCGTTGCTAAGGTCCGCCAGCGAGCGCTGCGTGAAAACTGAGCTCTGGCTCCTGTCCGCCATGACGGCTGGCGGCATAAATTCACTCATCCCCTCCGCCGGCGATAGCAGGCCGGAACTGTTGCTATGGCTACACAAATCAACAAAACTATTTTCTCATCAAATGATTTGGGGGTGGGGGGGGAGGGGGGGTGGATAGATAGCAAAGTACTAATTTCTAAATTACTTTCATTTTCAAGCTACATTAACTTTCAAGTTACTTTCACTTTCATGTTACTTTCTTTTTTTTTCAGTTGCTTTTCAAGTGAGCCACATCACTTATTGTCAAGCCCAATAGCTAAACAACACAACCTCCAACCCATCCAATACAATCTCTACCCACCCAACACAACCTCTACACACCCAACACAATCTCTACACACCCAACACAACCTCTACCCACCCAACACAACTTCTACCCACCCAACACAACCTCTACACACCCAACACAATCTCTACACACCCAACACAACCTCTACCCACCCAACACAATCTCCAACCCATCCAACACAATCTCTACACACCCAAAACAACCTGCAATCCAACCATTACAATCCCTACCCACCCAACACAACCTCCAACCCATCCAACAAAATCTCTACCCACCCAACACAACCTCCCACCCAACCATTACAATCTCTACCCACCCAACACAACCTCCAACCATCCAACACAACCTCTACCCACCCAACACAACCTCTACCCACCCAACACAACCTCCATCCCATCAAACACAATCTCTACACACCCAAAACAACCTCCAACCCAACCATTACGATCTCTACCCACCCAACACAACCTCCAACCCATCCAACAAAATCTCTACACACCCAACACAACCTCCGTTCATCCAACACAACCTCTACACACCCAACACAATCTCTACACACCCAACACAACCTCTACCCACCCAACACAACCTCAGCCCATCCAACACCTCTACACACCCAACACAATCTCTACACACCCAACAAATCCTCTACACACCCAACACAATCTCTACACAGCCAACACAACCTCTAGCCACACAACACAACCTCTACCCACCCAACACAACCTCCAACCCATCCAACACAATCTCTACACACCCAACACAACCTCCAACCCAACCATCACAATCTCTACCCACCCAACACAACCTGCAACCCATCCAACAAAATCTCTACCCACCCAAGACAACCTCCCACCCAACCATTACAATCTCTACCCACCCAACACAACCTCCAACCCAACCATTACAACCTCTACCCACTCAACACAACCTCCGCCCATACAACACAATCTCTACACATCTGAACAATGTCCACAATCTCAACACAGTTAGAACAACCTCCCCGTATCTAACTCAACCTCCTGACATTCAGCACAAACCTCAAATATCCAACACAACCTCCATCTACCTGACACAACCTCCTCACACACAACACAACCTCCTCGCATGCAACACAACCTCCCTACATACAACACAACCTCCTCACACATAACATAACCTCCTCACATACAACACAACCTCCTCACACACAACACAACCTCCTCACACACAACACAACCTCCACTCACACAATAAACACAAACCCCACCTGATACCATACTGGCTGGAGTAGCTGACATTGTATGGCAGGCCGCTGGTTGGCGGCTGGTTGGCTGGATGCCGGTGGTAGGTGTGATCCGTTTGGTCGGCGGGGTACATCTCTTCAAAATCCTCCACATTCGCCCTCTGTTTAAGCAGTGTCAACAAAATCAACAAAACATCGAGAACTTAAGCAGTGTGCAGAGCCCACATATTCCCCACAGCCCCCTCCCCCCCCCCCCCATCAGTTAAACACGGCCATCAATAGTTGAAATTTTCCAAGTCCAGCTGGTCCATTTTCCCTGGACGAACCTGGCCCATTTACAATACCGATCTGTGTTTGTTCCCATAGAAGCTACATACCAAGTTTCATTAAAATCCTTGCAGCAGTTTTTAAGTTATCGTGTAAACAAGCCCTTGATGACAGACAGACAGACCGACCGACACACGGTCGATCGCATATATTCCCTGTGGGGAATAAATTACTGTCATTACAAGTAAGTATTTGTGAAACACACGCAGGCCCCAACCGCCCCCGAAATTCATAGGACGGACAGACAGACGGACGGACACCCCAAACCTATAGGCCCCAATCCGAAGGGCCTAATTATCACACTACATTATTATAATTTAGTGAGGAAATGGGGGGGGGGGAAGGGGGTGGGGGTGGGGGGGAGGGGGGATAAGGGGTATGATCTTTGCCTAACCTGGGACTGTGGCGAGTCGGACGTATCACAGAATTCGTCCCCCTCGCTGTCACTCTCCGGTGTTGACCCCGCCCCGTCCTTGACGCCGCCCGCGGCGCCACCTGGCGGGTATTCCAACACGCCCTCTGGCGGTGGCTCAAGAGGACTCCCTGCGCCACCTGGCGGGGATTCTAAAAGGCCCTCTGGCGGTGCCTCTACAGGACTCCCTGCGCCACCTAGCGTGAATTCCACCGCACCGTTCAGGTCTCCTACATCAGATAAAATACTGTCACCATCGAACCATCAAATGCTGTCACCATCCAACCCCCTGTCAACATCTTTGCCAACTTACATTTGCACCAATTTCCAAGTCAACTTTTTACATGATAAATCCTTCTCTTTGAAGAAAACCACCTGCAATATTTAAATTACGATTTTCTCTCCTGGCACCAAATCACTTATATGTATTAATAAGACTTTCACCGCTGCTACTAAATGAATTATAATGTGAAGATTTTATCTGCAAATATTAAGATTTTCTCTGCGAATGTTAAGATTTTCTCTGCGCATTGTTAAGATTTTCCTATGCGAATGTTCAGTTTTTTTTCTCCGAATGTTAAGATTTTCTCCACGTATTGTTAAGTTTTTTTCTCTCCGAATGTTAAGATTTTCTCCACGTATTGTTAAGTTTTTTTCTCTCCGAATGTTAAGATTTTCTCCACGTTTTGTTAAGATTTTCTCTGCCTATTGTTAAGATTTTCTCTGTGAATGTTAAGATTTTCTCTGCGCATTGTTAAAATTTTCTCTGCGTATTGTTAAGATTATCTCTGCGAATTTTACGTTTTTTCTCTCCGAATGTTAAGATTTTCCTCTGCTACATACCAGACTTCAACTGCATCGACTGCGGCAACATTTGTGCCGCTGAAATGTCATTGTGGATGACGTCACCGCGTTGGTCATACGTATCTCCCACACCTGTACACGAAGTCAACGCGAGCTACGGTCTACTGGCTAAAAACACTAGCTTTAAAAAGGGAATCTCTCTCTCTCTCTTTTTATCTCTCTCTCTCTCTCTCTCTCTCTCTCTCTATCACTATCTCTCTCACGCTCTCTCTCTCTCTCTCTCTCTCTTTATCACTTTCTCTCTCTTCCTCTCTTTCTTATCTCTCTATCTACCTCACTCACTCTCTCTCTCTCTCTCTCTCTTTCTCTTTCTCTCTCTCTTATCACTTTCTCTCTCTCTTATTAATTAGCCCCCAACCGGGGACTCAGGCTCTGTCGGGGCGCTTTAAGTTTATCTCAGCTAAAGATCCATATATTGAAAACGATATACAGCAGTTACCATTAATCGGGCAAGGTGGTGGGAGGAGGGTACGCTTATAGATCAAGATGGGAACACCTGTGAGAGGGAATCAGTTTTTTAATAAAATCTCTTTTTATAGTCCCTTGATCACGGCATCTCTGGAACTGACTTGTACCTGCCGTTTCATGTGACCTTTGACCTTGACCTTCGGTTGACCTCAATGATAGATCATCTTCAGTCCCGGAATGGTCGTCCACGCCACTGGAATGGTCACCATTTCCATTGGGAATGGAACCATTTGGTTTCGGTGATTTCTCTTTTGGGTCTACAAGTTCATAGAAGTTGTCCAGTTTTTGGACGAAGTCCTGTACCATAGCTGTGTGGGGCATTGCCTCTACGATCTGTAAAACGTCAATCAAATTACTCATCATTAAAAGGCGTGGCTTCTACGATCTGTAAACGTCAATCAAATTACTCATCATTGAAAGGCGTGGCCTCTACGATCTGTAAACGTCAATCAAATTACTCATCACTGAAAGGCGTGGTCTCTACCACTTGTACCTGTCAATCAAAAGCCATCAGGCAGTTTGGGGGCGTGGTCTCTACAATCTATAATCGCGTATCAAAATCAACGAGTCGTCAAAGGCGTGGCATCCCCTAACTACAGATGTCAATCAAACTCAAACCAGAGCGATAGTAACCACTGATTCAATCATTATTATTATTATTATTATTATTTATTTATTTATTTATTTAAACAAAAGACAAACATTTCATATCATTTAGAACATTTGATTTCTGCTGCATCTACCAATAAGTTATCGATTACTTTCTCAAGCCAGCAAATGCGTAGTGATAAAATCTTTTTCTCCACTTGGGAGTTCAAAAGAAGTGAAGTTTTAGACTTGAAAGGCGATTGCTTATCGTGAGTTATTGATCTCCCCCCTCCTCCAATCCCCCCCACCACTCCACCTCCTTTCCCCTCCCCGAGCCGAGTTTAGATGTTCAATAACAACGCTCTGGCCACCAAAAAAACTAGAGCGGCCAGTGCACACCGACAACAGTGTACCCGGACATACCGAACCCAATTACCTGAAATGGCGCTTCTGCTTACCAAAAAGTAGCCTTACAGACGAGGGAGGAGAGGCAGAGAGGCGCGGTGGGGGGGGGGGGAGAGGGCGGGAACGGGGACGGGGAGGGCAGGCACGGACGAGATGCTTTAAGTACTGGCCTTTCATGTGGATGCCATGTAATGTAATTTTTGCAGGACATGCATAACTCTATAGTGTTAACAAAACGGCTAGTATAGAAATGGCATGAGCGTTTTTTTAAGTCTTGGGTAGGAGAAAAGGGTGTTAAAATGGGTACGGGGAGGGAGGGGGCGGACGAATAACACACCGTACTATGAGCACTACTAGACAATCCCGCCGAAATGAAAGAATTGACAGTCATTAATTCACCTTTTTCAGTTCTTCCACATACTTAAGCATGGCTTGCTCACGTGACATATCTCCCAGACGGCTCCAGGCGTCCCTGCAATGCAGAGAGACACACACACACCGTGTCACGTGATGTCATCGCACGTGATGTTGTACCGATGTGACTGGTTCTGCGCTTGGGAACAGGTATATATTACTCAGTACACGAGATGTTTAACATGTTTAACTATACCACAGTAACATGATTTTTATAACTCTATTAATTAAATGTGCAATTGTTAGGAGATTAACAAATGTAATATGGGGACCCTATTGTGAAAAAAAAACGGAAAAAAAAAAAAAAACAAAGCAAAGGTACACAAAAATTTTTGCAGGAAAGGGGGAGTCTTACCACTTGGCCTTGCCGACAACATCCCAGAAGGCGGGTCTAGAACTCGTGCACGGACCGTTGTTGGCTTGTTTGAAGTAGGCATAGAACTTGAGCATAAGCCCGTGGCTCGGCTGGAAGGCACCTGATTTGACAGCAGAAGCTGTAGGATGAAAACAGAACCAAAAAGACAAACAAAGAAAATATAAAGCCAATAACCACTACACACATAAAACATGCAGTTAAAAAATAGTTAGCTGACAGTGTGCTCCAAACGGGTACAGCATGCGAGTTATAAAGTGAAATTTAAAAAGTTAAACACTCGGACATCAATAGCACAAAAGCAAACATGCAAACGAAGAAAAACAAGCATGTCCAGGGACATGGTGACCAACCGTGACCTACAGAATATATATCCAAGAATCACAGACAAAATCATGATCCAATTCGCAGACAGCGGTTACGAAAAAAGCCGTAACTGAATGGAGAAAATATTCGCTCACTTGATCGGTGTAGTTGTGGCTGATGAGGAGTCATTCTTTAAATTCTTTCATAAGGGGAAAAAATTTAAAAATGCCCCTCATTTGGCCAATTTTTGGCGGATCGCCAAAATGAGTAATTTTTCAAAAACAAAAAAGAAAAAAAGAGGCCTAGCTAGGGAGTATTCATGCAAAATTTGAAGAAAATATGATCAAAATTGTGGGAGAAGAAGCATTTTGAAAATTGGCAACCACAAAATTACAAATGTCCCCCATTTGGCCAATTTTTGGCAGATCACCAAAACGGGCAAATTTTCAAGAGAGGTCTACCTAGAGAACAAGTATCCAAAATCGGAAAAGAATCAGATTAAAATTGTGGGAGAAAAAGCAATTTGAAAATTTGACACCAAAAAATTAAAAAATGTCCCCAATTTAGCCAATTTTTGGCGGATCGCCAAAACGAGTAGTTTTTCAAAAGAAGTCAACCTAGGAAATATTGGTGCAAAATTTGAAGAAAATCTGATCAAAATTGTGGGAGAAGAAGCATTTTGAAAATTGGCAACCACAAAATTACAAATGTCCCCCATTTGGCCAATTTTTGGCGGATCGCCAAAAAAAAATTTTTAAAGAGAGGTATACCTAGAGAACATTCGTGTAAAATTTGAGAGGAATCCGATCAAAACTGAAGTAGAAGAAGCATTTTAAGTAAAAGTTTACACACGTACATACATACGTGCATACGTACATACGGACGACGGATACCCCTCTATTGATAAGATAAGACCAGCCCGACATAGTCGGCTGGTCTAAAAAGCCGTATGAAATGGGAAATTCCTTGTGCAGAAAAAAAAACAACCCATAGCATACAAACTATCGCCGTCCAAAAATTCGATTTTACCAATGGTAAGATTTCATACCTGAGCAGCACATCCTCATTAGCCAACATTTTTCCAGGAGCGATTCATTTGAGTTGATATTGTTAAGAAAGAGGTGCAAAACGTTAAGAAACCGCTTGTAAAGTATAAAATAATAGAAATAAATCAAAACCCACATAAGATAAGCACTGGAGACTGTTACTCGAAGTAGTAAAAGCTAAAATAGGGTGCATAAACAGCAGAGGTGTAATGCAAAGCCGATTTTCACATACATCAACACAGCTATGCACAGAAAAATTGACGTTACGTCAATGTATCACATTAAAAAGTAACAACAAATTGCATGGTTTTATAATATGCGCATCAATGTAACGGCGTAGATGTCATACAAGCTACTCGTTTAATCTTAATATATCCAAAGTAGTTTAGAAAATAACGACAACTAAATAATGACAATTTATGACAGAACTGAAATATTTCCATTGCAAGAAATTTCATTAGCTTGAAATTTTATTCTACATTTGAGATGGAGTGGGTTTTAAGAACGAATGAAATTTAATGCGGCGTAAAATTTAAGCCGCGTAAATGAGACAAGAAATACGTTTCTGCTAAACGACATCATATCATTTTTTTTTAATTTGAAAGACTGAATGTCGAAAAAATGAACCTTTTCAAAAAGTTATTTTACATATTATTCAGTAATGTTAAAAGCCAACTTTTGAGTATGCTTTTTGGCCAAATGGAATTTTGTTAATTTTTTCTAGGTCGATCGTTTCTTTATATCTTTATCCAAACCGAATTCAGTCGAAACGCAAAAACTTTTCGAGAAGTGTAAGAAATAATCCGCTCATTTTTTTGTTTCCCTTATAATTTCTCTGTAATTGTACGAGTAGTCCCAGCGGACCTTTCTGTCTTCTTGCTGTCACAGGAAGACCTCTAGACTATAAAATTTATCCCAAAAATTTGCAGTCGAAACGACAGTTCCACGGAAAGGTTTCGAAAGGATGGATTTGATTATTTGAACCGTACTGTAACGGACTGAGAGAAGAGTCAAAAGGAAGGATGATCGATGTGGGATGAGGCTGTAGTGAGCTTGCAAAAAGATGACTGCATATCACAAGATAAGAAAAACATCAAACTGGATAAGACTCTTTTGCTGATCTGTAAATAACTTACCATCCTTTGGCAGGGACTGAATAACTTTCACTGCAGCCTCAAATTTCTCCTTTGGACTTGCAGCCATGTTCTTTGTTTACAAACACAGCCTCAAACAAAACTCAATAGATGTCGCTTTTAAACGGGTCACTACAATTAAAGAATATCTACGGACACCATCGTGAACTTGCAGATACTTCCGTTATTGTCAAAACAGTCAACTTCTATGAAATGCATAGTGGGCAAAAAGTGTAATGTGTATCAGTGTAATGCTTATCGGAGTGGTGCCAAAAACGACCCCAAGCAATTAGCTGTAGTCTGAAATTTGAAGAATGCAAGACAAGTGACTGTATAAGGCCTTGCTGGGGGGAAAGGGGGATGCAAGATCATCTGGCAGACCTAACTGAGGTACATAAATTAAGATTCCTGCCACAGTGACATAACATACTTCAACATGACAGCGACTGACTTCGAATAATCAATTCAGGATGACTTATTCATTCATATATACAATTCAAAGGCAGCATTCAAGGAACATGATGAGAAGAAAAAAATTGCCAATGCGTAACAGCTACAGTCAACAGAAGCAGCTGATTTTTCTATCGTTTCTTGCATATTGACAGAAGTCTATTGAAAGATACGGTCCTACGCCAAAACACACCTTCTTTATTTCTTTTTTTCTTGTATGCCTGTCGATTTAATTGTGTCATAAAAACTATTTCCTTATTTAGGACTATAAAGGCTCTTTTAAAAAAATAATTTATTTATTTATTTATTTATCCTTTTATTTCAGACTCCTGGGTCCATAAACATTAATTGATGATTTAGTATGCTCAGAATAACCATATGTTAAATGGCAACATATATGATATATAATTCTAAAAAGATAAAACATAGTAATTTAAGATATAGCTAAGACATTACACACAGTGGCGTAAGAGAAAAAAAATTGATACAATGAAGCGATTACCAAATATAGTTCAGTAATGTTAACGCTTGGAAATTATATATATCATGTCATACCATTTCATAAACAGCTTTGCGTTTAACATCAAATCACTACCCACGATGCTTTTTATTATTTCATTCTCTGATTTATACATTCGCTTCATTATACTTTTTATGTAGGATCGCATAACCATATTCGCAACATTAATATTCATATCAACCATTTCTTTGCTAATGCTACATATATGATTTATTGAAAAACATTTACGAAAAACATTGTTGTATGCGACTTTGAACTTTTGAAATACACTTTGGTTCAAATTGCACCACAAGTGAGCACAATAGAAGTTTGAAATAAATGTTTTGAACAGAACAACCTTCACATCATATGAACAATGTCTAAATGTATTAATTAACTTATTACCTCTGGCATAAATACTTCTCATTTTCTATGAATGTCGTCATTATCATTCAAGAATTCATCAACAATATGCCCTAAATATTTATAATTCAAAATCTAAATAAAAAAATAGATTTTATAATTAAGTTAATATATAAGTATGCACAAATTTCAGATTTTGAATATATCTCAGGTGTTTCGAATGAATAATGCTTTTATACATATTCAAAGGTAATTTGAGTTGACGTAATGTATCAGTGAGAACAGTAAAAACGCGTTCATGCAACTAGAAATCTTCGAAGATCCAAAAACGGATGTTACTTTCCAACTCAAAGTATCTCTAAATCCCCCAACCCCGTTAATCAGATAATTAGCCAGGAAATATTTACACAACATTTGAACGGAATCCATCAAAAATGTCAAAATAGAACCATTTGGCCAATTTTCGGCAAATCACCAAAAAAGTGATTATATATAAAAAGACCACTTGAGGAATTTGAAAAGAATCCGAACAAAATTGTGGGAGAACAAGCATTTTGAAACTGGGTCACAAAGATTTCATAATGGCGCCATTTGGCCAATTGCTGGCGAATGGGAGAAGACTACCTGGGGAACATTGAGGAAATTGTGGTCCAGCAGAAGTATTTTAAAAATTGTCCAACAAAGGATTTGTTATAAATACCTAATTGACCAATTTTTGGCGAATCGCCAAAAAGGGGCATTTACAAATGAAGGCCATCTATTAAAGTCGCCCACATTTGAAAGGAATAAGATCAATATTGTGAAGAAGAAATAGGTTAAAAATTTGTTTAGAAAAATTTCGAAATGGTGCCATTTAATCAATTTTTAACTAATCGTCAAAAAGCATTTTTAGAAAAGAATACCTAGGGAACATTCGTACGATGTTTGAGAGGAACCAAATAAACATTGCGGGAGAAGAAGCATTTTTAAAGATTGTCCAAAAAAAAATTTAAAAAATAAACTAATTTTTGGAGAGTCACAAAAAAGAAAAATCAAGAGAGAACTACCTGGCAACGTTCGAACAAAACTTGAAAGGAACCTGATCAGAATTGTGAGAGAAGTAGCATTATAAGCAAAAGTTTACATAAGCACATCCGCACAAACGTACATACAAACATATACGTACAAACAGTATGTCATCCTCTGATGCAAAAAGACCAGCCCCATCTCTCTGATGGACAGACGGGAAAACAGGTGCACACTTTCAACAGATAAATGTTAATTTCCACAGCTTCCTGACTGCTCTATGAAAATAAACTAAAAACCTACTAAAGTAGTTGATTGCACAAGATTTTGTGTCTAAGAATGTACACAAATTCAAGAGGCATTTTACACACGGTATTTTAAAGCTCAAATTTCTAATTCAAATGTGAAGGAAATGGGCCTGGAGTGGTATTCTGCTCTGTCGTTATATTTAAGGACGTCCTTATTCTTGAGATTAGATGGTTCATCCTTAATTTTTATCCTTATTTTTAAAAGACTTTGTGAAGTTTTAGGATAGAGCAGAATAGCTTTTTTATCCTTATTTTGAAAAATAAGGACATCCTTAAAAATAAGGACAGAGCGAATACCACTTCTGTGTGCAATGAATTCAAGATTATATATATATATATATATATATATATATACTGGGTTCTCGTTGGCGGGGTTTTTGTCCACTTTTTGGGCATTTTTTACGAAATGACTCACTTTTTCGGAACTCGCCGAGTCTTTCTAGACCAAACTGAGTCACACTTTCCTTTTTTGACTCACTTTCCTGAGGAGCCAGCGCGAACCCGGATATATATATATATATATATATATATATATATATATATATATATATATATATATATATATATATATATATATATATATATATATATATATATATATTGTGGATTGCAGACTAACTGAACATCAATTAATAATCATAGGAACCAGTGGCGGGGGGGACTATTGTAACTGTCGAACTATGGTGCAGGGGGGAGGGAGGCCCGTTACCATAACAGCGATCTGTTTTTGACTCCCTCCCTCCCGACCCTCCCCCCGCCTCCACACACAAACACAATATATATATAATCCCAACAAACATCAGACGTGCTTTGGGGCTTGTAAAATCGTTGTTATTTGGTCATGACGTCAATACAACCAAATTTGAACTTCTGAAACGTCTTAAAAATGTCGGGTATGGTCGCGAGGTACATGGTTATTTGGTCATGACGTCAGCACAGCCAAATCTGAACTTTTGAAACGTTGTGTCTTGTTGTCAATCATCCAGTACTTCGCTGATGCTCATTACGTCATTGGCTTTCGTCAACGGCCCTGAGTACTTATATAAAGTTCCTAGAAAATACTGTCGTTAATGCGTTGTGAAAAATACTGCGTGCTTGTAACCCGTTTGGCTTTATATTTTAATTTTTACTGTGTTGGGAAATTCAAAGCGAAGTTCAAAACATTTTTAGAATTCTTAACGATTCGCAAACATTCTGTAGATATCGGATGTTGAACACAACCACACGTACATTTTAAGGTAAAAAGAACGTTTACTTGTATGTTTATGTGTGTATTTAGGAATATATCACATTTTACAAAATTTTCACTGGCCCTAACATGTCACTTTTGAGTCCATTTGCGATAAAAAAAATACGGGTGCCTGGACCATGCAACAGATTTTTTAAACTCTGCCACAGTCATATTTGTTCAAGACAGTGAAAGACAGGGAGCGCGTTTGTTTGTTTGTTTTTTGTTGTTGTTGTTTTTTTTAAAGAGATTACGAGAGAGGGTGTTGGGTGATGTTGAACACTGTGGTGAAGAGGAATGAAACAGACCATTGGAACCTTGAGTTCCTTTTCAGTAAAAAATCGACGTTGGATTGAATCCCGACGTCATTCTGACGTGAAAAACCGACTCTGGTTCTATTTCATACACAACCAAAACAGGTTAGGTTGGTCCGGCTTCGTTAACGTCGGGTCATGATGTCAACCCGACGTCATTCTGTAAAATGTTTATTGGGAACTACCCCCCCCCCCCACCTCCACGAAAAAAAAGAAAAAAAAGCAAAGTATACATTTTCAGAAACAAGAAGGAATGGAACGAATGAATCCAAACCAGTTCTAAAAGAAGAAACAAAAAAGGGTATGTATCACTTAGTAAATCATGTTAGCACCCCCCCCCCCCCAACACCACCACAACCACCAACCCCAGACAATTAATTGTTCTGAAACCAGGCAGGAATAGCAATGCACTCATGTTGGTTCACCCAACACACAAAAGTAGCATGATAATGTTTTCACATATCAAATACCCACTTAAAACTACTTTGGTCAATATCTGAACAAAACCTCAAGTGACATCTATAAAATTCAGGCTGTAAAAAGTGTATGACAGCATCGATATTGTTATTTATGTCGGGACACCGAATATGTCGTGATATCCGGCGTCGTTATAATGCCGTTATGCTGTATTTTGGAAACGAATCAAATTAAAATTAAATTGAGGAACATTAGAACAGCTTTATGACGACATGGCTTATAACGACATGGATTATAACGGTATGGCGACTGTGATGACATTGCTTCTTATGTTTGCGTTATGGATGTGTAAAATAAAAATTATTAATCGATTTCTTTCATTTTGATAGCCCTGTGACATGATAACAATCTCAATCCCTCCTGCCCCCTCCCACTCCACCACCTCTATCTTGGCTTGTTCCACAATTTACCACATTTATACAACTGTATCCACGAACAGATCCTGACTCATCTTCCTAATCCCCATCGGACAGCAACCACCCCAACCCCTTCCGACTCCCTCCCCCCCTCCCCCACCCCTTTCCCAACCCCAACAGTATCCACTTTCCAGACTTTGCAACACCAAAAGAAATGCATTGTTTGACAACAGTATTATGCTCAACAATTATACAATGGTGTATAGACCCGGTTTATAATTTTTCACCATCCAATCGCAATGCCCCTCCCTCCCCTTCCACCGCACCTCCCCTCCCCCTTCCCCTCCTCCACCTCCCCCTCCCACATCGCCGCCCCTCCTCCATCTTCTCCCCTCCCCTCCCCCTCCCTGCCCCTCCTCCACCTCCTCGACCCTCCTCTACCTCCCCACCCCCCTCCCACCTCCCCGACCCCGCTCCCCCTCCTGCCCCTCAACCCAAGGCCAATCACAGGCAAATAACCAGCCATTTCCTGGACCAAAAAAATGACTAAATGTATCTGATATCACATTTATTTCATTTACAAAAATTCAAAGAGTCATTCAACACTCTTACGCACGGTTTCTCTTACAATTGGAACATATATAGCATCGTTCAAATCTGCTCCATCGCAAAACTGTTGCGTCATGATGAACTTGATAACGACAATACAGACTAGCTACAATGTAGTCACGTGAGTCAATGCAGCGTCACGTGATCTTATGCAGGTCACGTGATTCAACACGCCTTCGATGACTGCTCGATCTGTCCGCCTGTGACGTCACCTGAACTATGTCATCGCCGCCTGTAGAACGAAAAATGATATATTTCTTTTTAAATCATGTCTTTGGCTCGAAACTTTTTTTCTGCTGTGTTTAATAAAGCTATTCTAGTTTAAATGCAAAAAACTGAAAATAGATTAAAATAAAAGAACTAGATTCATATTAAATTTGCCACAAAATGTCATAAAATACATGACAAGCTTCATCAAAATAACTGATAATCGAAATTTCAAATTATTCTTGTTATTATTATTATTATTATAATTATTTTTGTTACTGTTATTATGATTATTATTGTTACTATTATTATTACTATTATTTTTATTATTATTACTATTATTATTATTTTAATTATTATTATTATTAATAATTAATTGTTCATGACGTTCTTTTGCCTGTCCAATAAACAAGCAAAGCGCACGATTTAGGTGAACGTATATCATATATACATTGTTAAGAATTTTGTCTTAGAATTACATAAAAGAATTTCCTCTTTTTTAGAAGCAGAGTACGTTACTGTTGACTGATCCACCACCGTCAGTAAATATGTGGTCTCGTAAAATAGTGAGTCATCACTGACATAATATTTGATTACTTTAATAACCATCAACAATAACGGATTTCTGTGATTATAATCCAGTATTTTCTGACTATAAATCACAGCGTCTACAATTCGTACAGCAATAAAATGTACTGCAATTTACAGTCATTTGCTTTCAGTACCTTTTATTTTCGTGACATATATTTAACAATTTTCCCCAAACAAATCCTTCTTTTCAGCATTTTAAAGCCTTTTCTCAATTTTGGAGAAGAAACAAATTGCTGTATATAACCTTTTCTCCCATAAAGTATAACCTTTTCTCCCACAAACTATAACCTTTTTCTCCAATAAACTATAGCCTTTTCTTCCACAAACTATAACCTTTTCTTACACAAACTATAACCTTTTTCTCCCATAAAGTATAACCTTTTCTCCCATAAACTATAACCTTTTCTCTCATGAACTATATCCGTTTCTTCCGTAACTTTTTCCTACGGCCCCGAGCATTAGTTACCATAGCAAAAGCCACCAATGGAGGATAGCCATATGGAATTACAAATCATACAGACATTCGTAAGAGTTGAGAGTGGGGGGAAGCAGGGGATGGGGGAGATATATGCACATTTAACAACTCAGCAAACCTGTTTGTTTTCTGCAGTTATTTTTTATTCAACGCAATCGCTTAGGTGTAAGAAAAAAAACAGATAAAAATCTAAGATTGATACTGGACACCACAAGCAAATCTCCAAGCACTCTCCGTTTATTTATTTATTTTGTATTGTTATTTCCCTGATTAGTTTATTTACAGAGACATTTTACCTATTTTTAGAATAATTTAATCTCCTTGTAAATTTCTTTAAAATGTTCATGCAGAGCTTTCCTAAATGAAAATATGGAAACATTTTTTATTTGAAAAAATAGATTTCACACTATTATTTGGCTGAGATTCGTGAAATCCTGAGGATGTTCATGGAGAAACAGGAAATATGAGTTTCTGTTCAATCACGTGGACACCTATTTTTTTCAGTTTTGTAGAAGGCAATGAAGTTGTAAACACAATTAGAATCAAAATTAGAAGGTATAAACAGACGTTCAAAATAAAATTGTTCGCAACTGAGCTTTTATTTCAAAATTGACATTCATATCTCAACACTTTAAAAATGGTGATGGAACTGTCAAAGAAAACGCAACACAAAAAGTGCGACTAGCAAAGGAGTATGCAAGACAGTTTAAACAACACAGAACAACAAAACACAGCACAACATAGTACGAGCAGTGGACAACACACAAGTGGTCAACACAAAAGTGGGCACCACAAAAGTGGACAATACAAAAGTGAAAGACACACACTAAACAGCGGAAAGTTAGCAACACAGATTGGACCACTCAACAGAAGAGTAGACATCACAGTGAGAACAACAACACAACAAACATCAGGCACCACGGCTTCAGCTATCCACAGCAACCACCCACCTGTTCCTCCGCCTAATCACGAAGCTGATCAACCAGTGAACGAGGAAGGGCCACATGAGGATGAAAAACCAGGTCCGGCTTCGTGAGTTGTTGAGCGGCCACCAGGGGGAGTGCCGGCCCTGCGAGCTGCCCGAGTTCTCACGGCTCCTACGACTCCTCTGCAACAAGGTCACGGCAAGGTCATTCGCATGGCAAGGTTATTTGCGCCCAACCAAGTACCTCCTTAACTCCCTTCTCCCATCACCCAAATGCCGCGATTCAGAGGAGGGGGGAGGGGTAGGGTGCTCTTTCTCTCTCCCCCTTCTATTTTATTTTATTTGTATGTTCATTGGCTTGGTGAAAACCCCCCTCCCGGCACCCCCACTTCCACCCGTCATGTTATTTCTTTCTGATTGATCCGAAAATAATAGGTGTGTTACTGAAAAGTGTACATTGAAATACTCGCAAATTATCTGACAGAAGTGCCCAAGAAGAACCATTTATTGTAGATAACAGTATCGTAACTCAAACGCTTATCAGTTCAAAGTATCTTATTGTTGCAAGATTTAATCTGGTTAAAATTTAGGACTAAAAATACAGACGGCAGGATTACACATCTACTTATATCAAACGAAAATTCCAGAAAGGAGCAAATTGACAAAAAAAGAGAGGTATTATCACAAGAGCTTAAGGGATAGAGATATTATCACAAGAGCTTAAGGGATACGCCTTTAAAGGTTAGTGTGACCTCGAAAATAGAATTAAAAGCATGTTGCAGATCGAACCCTTTAAAATATTTTCCGTGACATTTCTTCTTGACTAATTCTGTAACAGCATAAATGTGTACAAGGTTCTCAGTATTGTAAACAAGAGTAGAGAGAACCGCAAAAATTGAAACTGTTTAGATTTCGAATATGTAATCGCAGGGTGGGAGGTTGGAGAGTTGGGGTGTACGAATGTCTCCTACGGTTGCATTCCGAGCCGAATCGGGTAGTGGAGATTGGTTGGATGGGGGAGTGGTCGTGACTGCATACCTCCCTTTTCCTGTTCTTGGCAATCACAAAAATGATACAACATTTGAAGAAGGCTGGCATAACAGGCCAGTATCTCTCTCTCAAAAAAGGTTATCATTTGAACTTTCTGTTCCAGATATATCGAAACTAATAAAGTTGTCTTTATTTCAGTTAGAAGCAATGGCGCTGTCGATGAACCTTGCTGAAGAGCTTACCTGTCCCATACATTTCGAAATCTTTTCCAAATCCGATGTCCCTAAAATGCCTCCACAATTTGTGTAAAAAAGGACGTGGATCAGATGAAAGACGAAGATAGGCTGCTTCAGTGTCCTGTGTGTAATCGGGTCTCCGAGCAGAGGGATATCAAAAGAGACTTCCGCTTACAAAAGCTGATCGATCTCCATCGTGATCACATAAACAGGTTCACAGATAAACAAGTATGTGAACTGTGCGACGAGGAGCCAGCAGTTGGAAAGTGCAATCAGTGTAATATGTATATCGGTGACCGCTGTAAAAGAGGTCACGCAAAACAGCCTGCAACCAAAACGCACGTGATTTCCATGTTAAATGACATGAAAGCCTTAAGCGAAGAAAAGCTCCAGAGGATATCAACAACCATGGAAGAGACAATTCAACAGTTTGATCATGTCAAAGCGAAGAAATTAGACGCCAATGCGAAAGCCAACTCTCTTTTCTCCGACGCTATTTGCATAATAAATGACTCAGAAAAACAAATCATTAGAGAGGTTAGAAACGTCCACGAAAAACTTAAGAAGTTAAGAAGAAACGTGAGGAACAGACAAAAAGCTTTGATTCCAGTATTGAAACTTTGGACACACATCGGACCTCGTTTAATCAGGATATGAAGAGTGTCAAAGATACGATGTCAGAGAACGACCAGCGGACACTCTTAAATGAAGCATTTATTAACGACATGGTAGCCCAATCAAAACAAAGGCATGACACGTTTTCAATGTTTATTAACTCAATGCAAGAAGATAATCAGGAATTAACAATAACAGTTCTACACGGAGACGAAACCATTAAACAACTTAGGCAAATGCAGATAGCAATCTCTGACCAATCAAGTCACACGAACCCACAAATAGCAAGCAACGCAAGAGCGGAAAATGTAACATCAGGTACCAAGCAATCACCACGTCTCCCTGAACCGAATCCCCCGCCACGTCCTCCAAAACTTTACATGCAACAGCAAGACGAGAAAAGGCAAAGCTTAAAAACAGTTTCCAAGGCAGTGGAAGGCGTTGTTGTGAATCGGGCTTCTTTTGGTGACTATGTGTCAAAGACACTTCAAGTGACAAAACTGTTTAAATGTAACAGTGGTGAATCGGGGAAGATTGCAAGCATAGACAATCAGATATGGATGGTGTGTAAAATAGGTGACATAGATATTCTCAGACACAGTGACGGCGATTCAATATGCAAAGTGAAGACTCTCTGGATTAAAGAAAAGACCTGGATACGAAAAGGTGTGGAATACATAGCACGGGCGGTGTCACAAGCCGCTAATGGCAGCGTTATTGAGGCGTGTGACGGTGTCGGGTATGAACACGAGCACAAGCCTCACAAGGACATCGGACTGGTGGCTGTCACTGTTGACGGCATTATTAAGCACGTGATTGCTGAAGGCGGCTACTGGGATGTCACTTGTGACAGTCAGTATGTGTACGGGCTGAGGAATAATGGCACTGTGACAATACATAAAAATGACAGAGGCGGGTGGTCATGCATAAGACAAGTACTGTTGCAATCGCGGTACTATTGCTTCTCCATCATTAATAACATCCTGACCTTATCTGACTCTGTTAAAAATGTTGTAGACCGCTATGACATGAGCAACAACACACACTCACAGCTTGGAATTGAAGGAAGTGCTCCTGGTGAGTTCTCAAAGCCACGTGTAGCCTGTAGCGATGCACACGGCCACGTCCTTGTTTGTGATTATCGGAATTACAGACTCCAGCTCTGCATGAACAACGTGTGGCATGTGCTAAGTCTCAGCGAGGAGATACAACTCCCAAAACACGCCACAGTGGATCACCTCGGTCAGTTGCTTGTTGTCACTCCTTTCGCTCTTTTTAAACTCACATAAGACTAGCTTCATCCCAGACGTTGCCATAGCGACGTTACCACCGTAAAGTACTGAACGCAGCTCTCAATATTGCGAATGCAGGAAGAGGTGCATATCCCAGTCTAAGTAAAACAAACTGAACCATTCTCAGTTATTACACATAAAATTTATGTTCCTATGCATTTGACGTTTCTATAGGACGCATCCACAAAGTACGCACGAACAACAGGGGCAAATGGGCAGAGAAGGAGGGGGATGCTTGTCGGAGGGAATCCACAGCTGATAGCACTTTAATGCTGAAGTCTATTTGTGGCATCAAAAATTTTGTTTACCTGTCTGAAATCGGAGAGAGGGAGGGAATTTTTGCGTACGTTGTTATGATTGATCCCCAAAGAAAACAGTTGTAGAATAAAAAGGATAATAATCTTGATATTCTCCAAAGTCAAGGCTATTGTTTTTCTTGTTCATGTACATTTTCATTATCACAAAATTAGTGCTTAATTTTATGCTTTCTATTTTATACTTTGCACTTTCAGTTTCGTATTAAATCCCTAATTTGTATGTGAACTATTCTGCTTCATCAAACGACTTGATGAAAACGTTTTTATAGAAGTAACAGAAGTACAGTTAAAATCTGTTAATTGTATACTGGATAATGCCTAAGCCGTTAACAGTGTGCCCATTTTGAAGTTTCATTAAAACGTATAGCAATATCCATCTTTAAAATAGACTAATAATATTCACATATATCGATGTAGACTTTTATTAAAAGATAATAAAAATATGTGTTGGATATGTCGCTATAACCGAACGTATTAAAACAGGGAAAAAACTAATATGGGCCTAGACATTTATGTCGCAAAACGGTACATGTCGTAATATCACATATCGTTACAATGGCGTTCTATTGTATTTTACAAACAAATAAATGTCATCAAATTGATAAACAGGACCTCTTTATGGCGACACTTATAACGACATAGGGCATGTACGACATCGCTTATAATGGCATGGTGCCTGTAACGGCATCGCTAATAACGAAATAGCGCCTTAACGACTACGCTTATAACGTCATAGAGCCTGTGATGACACAGGCTTCCCTCTTTTTGAAGCTGTCAGCTATAGCACCAGATCGAGTATAATGGCATTTCTCGGCCCATGTGGTTATAACCATTTTGCGCTGTATATCATTATGACAGGCACCTATAACGACAGAGCTCATAACGACATATTTGGCCCCAATCATACCTTTACAACCAGGTTAAGCTTTAGGTTGTTTTTAATCTGTTTATTTGCTATAAACAATTATCGAATTCAAGAATGCAATTTTCTGTAAAAACTAAGTAAAGGTGTGGTTTGAAGTGCTGGATGGGAGGTGAGGGCTGGAGGGGGAGGGGTTTCTAATGTGTGTGTTGTAGATTTGTAAAAAAAAATGAAAAAATTAATAGACTTTCTGTTATTTTGATATGACCGGGTACTGAACAGCCTGCACCTCCAAACCAGTCTTTTTCAATTCCCTTCTGCCCTGTAACATAATAACTATTTCATGCTCTCCTGCCAAACTCTACGCTCCTGGTCGTATCACGTCAATAGAGAGACATTCGTCATCTGTATGTACGCATGTACGTGTGTAAACTTGTACTTACTCTTCTCCTCCAGTTTTGATCGGATTCCTTTCAAATTGTGTACGAATGTTCTCTAGGTAATCCTCTCTTGAAAAAAAGTTTCAGGCGATCCGCCAAAAATTAGCTAAATGGGGGCATTTAAGAATTTCGATTGCCAATTTTCATAATGCTTCTCCCACAATTTTGATAGGATTTTCTTTAAATATTCTCTAGGTAGGTCTTTTTTGTTCCGATAGAAATTGGCTAAAATGGGAGGGGGTAATTTTTATTACTTTTTGTCTAATTTTCAAAATGCTTCTCCCACAATTTTGATTGGATTCCTTGCTGATTTTGTACAATTGTTCTCTAGGTAGTCCTGTCTAAAAATTAGATTTTTTGGCGATCCGCCAAAAAGTGGCTAAACAGGGCGGGGAAGTCATTTAAAAATTTTTTGTTGCCAATTTTCAAAATGCTTCTTCTCGAGCAATTGTAATCAGATTTTCTTGAAATTTTATACAAATGTTCTTAACATAGGCCTCTCTTAAAAATTTACTTTTTTGGCCATCTGCCGAAAATTGGCCAAATGGAGCGCATTAATAAATTTTTGGTTGCCAAGTTTCAAAATGATCTGACAATTTTGATCAAATTTCCTTCAAATTCCCTGCGAATGTTCTTTAGATAGGCTTCTCTGGGAAACTTACTGTTTTGGCGATCCGCCAAAGCTGGTCAAATGAGGCATATTATTTAATTTTATTTTGTGTCTAATTTTCAAAATGCTTCTTCACCCACAATTTTAATCGGATTCCTTTCCAATTTTGTACGATTGTTCTCTAGTAAGGCCTATCTGGAAAACGTACTTTTTTGGCGATCCGCCAAAAATTGCTTAAAAATGAATTTTTAACCCAGCTTATGTTACATGTAAGCTAGGGTATACCTGTCGGTTTGTACACGGCGCCCGTTAGTTAGTTGTTTATTAAGTAAATTTTTGTTTCAAAATAGGGGTCGTACATACGGCTTGTGATTCTTCAGTCGATCAGATCATTTTTGAAGAATTTATAAAAAAATGTTTCTCCTCCTGCATTTTTGATCCGATGTCATTTATTTTAGCATAAGGCACTCCCAAGTGGTTATGCTTACCGCTTGTGCTTATTTTTTCGATTGGACAATTTTTGTATTTTTGGAAAATTTTTGAAGAAAAATGTATCAATATACATCTCCTCTTCCATTTTTTTTCGATGTCATTTATTTTTGGCGTGAGACATTTCTAAGGGAATATATCTAAAATTTATGTTTTTAGTGGACCGGACAGTTTTTGTATTTTTAAGGAATTTTTGAATAAAAATCTTTAAAATGCATTCCTTCCTGCACTTTTAATCCACTTTCACTTATGTTTGGTGTGACGCATCCTTATGGGGTCATGCATAGGGCATATGCTTTTTTAGTCGATCGGACAATTTTTTTATTTTGGGACGATTTTTGAAGAAAATACTTCAGAATGTATTTCCTCCTACAGTTTTTTTTCCGATTTCATTTATTTTTGGATGGTTAGGCATACGGCTTGTTTTCTTCCAACATTTTGATCGGAATGCTCTCAAGTGTTGCATAAATGTTAACTAGCCTGCCATCTCTTGAAAAGGTACATTTCTGGTGATCCACCGAAAAGTGACCAAATGGATGGCGATGGCATTTTTCTTTGGCCAACTTTCAAGGCCAGTGCTCTTAGACCATACGTTTTTAGGTATTATACGTTTTTTGGCTTTTTTGCAAAAACATACGTTTTCATACGTTTTTTAGGCTAATACGTTTTCGTACGTTTTTGGGGACTTTTTGAGCATTTACTGAACAGCGTTGTGCTGTTTATATGCAGCAGCTTCTGGGAAGACGGCTGTTGATGAAATTTTTCGAAAGGTGCATTCCATTATTTATAAATATAACATTATAAGCGCTCGTTAGAAACCCAACAATACCAAATACCTTTCATTATTGATTGTATATGCATTTAGTTCTACTTCTATGTGTTGTATATTTATTACAGCGGTATTTCAAGTTTTGATATCATATATTGGTATACGTTTTGCACTCATCTTCCTATTCCCAACATGACATCCACAATCCTACAACTTTCTGACCGCCCATCCGTCACCCTCCCCCAACCGTAACCTCTTCCCCGGTTTTACAACACAAAAAGAAATGCATTTTTTTGACACCAGTATTATGCTCAATAATTATACAATGTTTCATATGCTCGGCTGATAGTTTTTCACCCTGCCCTCCCCAAGTGCCCTTTCTTGATCCTAACATTTTTTTCTGCATACATGAGTCATTATTTTCAGGTTCGTAACAAAGCAATTTATTGTTTCAAAACTCCTCCAATCTCACTCCGCCGCCAGTCACATGCAAGTTACTAACAACAATCCCCTTCCTAGATAAAAAATTACTTGATTTATCTGATATCACATTTACTTCATTTACAAAGATTCAGAGATTCATTCAACATCCTTACTCAAGTGTCTCTTACAGCAATTAGAAAATACAGCTTCGTTGAAATCTAATGCATCCTAAAGCTGCGTGTCATAATGCTATTGATTAGCACAACACAGAAGAGCTACAACGTAGTCACGTAATCTTATGCAGGTCTCGTGATTCAACAAATCTTCGAAGGCTGCTCGATTTGCCCGCTGTGACGTCGTCTAGACTATGCCATCGTCGCCTGTACAAAAAATTTAATCATATTTTTAGCTCGAAACTTTTTTCTGTTGTGTTTTAAGAGCTATTCGAGATTAAATGTAACAACTGAAATTTAGATTTACATCATTTTTCCTACGGAACATTTTATAAAATATATTACGAACTGTATCAAAAGGACTGATTATCAGAAATATTAAATGAAGTTCATTATTATTATTATTATTATTATTATTATTATTATTGTTATTATTATTATTATTATTATTATTATTATTATTATTATTGTACTTTCCAATTATACAAACTAATCTCATTTCACCTTGTAAACTGAGTTGGTTAAGAATTTCATTTTAGAATTGCATACAAGAGCGGAGTACGTTTTTGTTGACTGCTGCACCACCATCATGGTAAAAATCATGCAAAATCATGCACAATCATGGTAAAAAATAGTAGTAAAATATGGATTTATCATTTATATAAATTCTGCAAAATGTAGGAATAATAAGAGATATTTACCATTACAATCAAGTATTTTCCTACAATAAATTAGAGCACCTACAATTTGTAGATTAATAGAACAAGTGGCAATTTACAACCATTATTTTTAATTATCTTTTATTTTAGTTATACATATTTACAAATTTTCCGAAAAATTAATTGGTTTTTCTTTTTAAAAAATCTTTTGAGCATTCTAAATTCTTGTCTCGATTTTGCAGTAGAAATAAATTGCTCTATGTAACCATTTCTCCAAAAACTAAAATCTTTTCTCCCGTAACTTTTTCTTATGGCCCGAGCATAAGTTACTACAGCAACAGCCAGCAACGGAGCATAACAATATGGAATTATATATCACACAGACACAGAGGAAGAAAAAAAGCACACTTCGTGATTAGGCAAAACTGTTTGTTTTGTGCAGTTATTTTTTCAAAGCAATAGTCTGGCTGTAAACAAATTTAAAGATATTACAGGACACCACAAGCTTAGTTCCAAGAGTTATATCAATAACTATCTCCATCCATTAAGTACTTTATATTTTTTATGAGTCATTCCCTGATTAGTTTATTTATGAAGATCTTTTACCTATTTAGAACAATTTAATCGCTTTGGAAATATCTTTGAAAAGCGCATGCTGCGCTTTCCTAAATGAAAAAAATAAAAGTTCCTAACATTTAAATAATAAAAAAAAATAAGTACAATTTTTCAAACCTAGATTTAGTCCAACATATTCCACACTGTTATATGATTAAGGTTTGTAAAATCCTGAGGATGTCCATGGAAAAAAAGAACCATGAGCTTCCATTAAATTATGTGACACATGTTTTTTTTCAGTTTTCTAGAAGGCAATGAAGTCGTAATTACACTCAGAATCAGATTGGGAAGTATAAAAAGACGTTCAATAAATAAAATTGTCATTAATTTGGCAACTGGGCTTTTATTGCATAACTGGCATTCATATCTGAAACTGTCAAAGAAAACACAACACAAGGAGTAAGGGCACGGAATAAGAAAAACAAAAGAACATGCAAAACGGCTTAAACAGCACGGCACAACACAGTATGAATAGTGACACACAAGAGTGACCAAAGCAAAAGGGGAAAACACAAGATTGAGCAACACAAAATTGAACAACACAAGAATGAATTAGAACCCCATTTCGCTGGCGAAATGTTAAACACTTGATAAAAATTAAAACGCAAAAATACTTCCTTCAATGGGTTATTTCTTGAATAATATAAAGTATTTTACAGCATGCATACAGTGTGTTATACAACTATGTGCAGAGCTTATGGCACAGCATGTATGCGGCTAAAAATATTCTAAAAAACGACCACTGTCAAGAAAAAAATCCATAGGTTGATAACTTATTACAAGCTAAATACAAAATATTAGCAAATGACACAGCTTGAATACGTCTTACTGTTGGGGTTTGGTTTTTGTTGACCTAAGGTTTGATTGACTGATCAGGCATACGCTGTGTTATCTGTTTACGCAGTGAGAGCTCGCACAAAGCTGAGTAACTGTATGATGTTCTGTGCTGTACTTGCAAAAAACGCTCTTTTTACATGGCGTTTTAACAAAGAAAACGAAAATCGAAGACGAAAATAAAAAGTAACACGCACACGTTCAGATCAGGCTCTTCCGAGTTTCATGGTCCTAGGTCTCATCGGAAAACTGTCAAGAAGAAAAAAAAAGGAGGAACGGCTGCTCGCACAAATTCATAGAACCCTTGCAAACTAACAGTTTGTCAAGTGTTCATAAAACAACACATAGGGAACAATACACGAGTGAGCCACACAGAACTTTTCAACACAAAAGTTCCAGCCACAGAGTAAACACCGTAAAATTAGCAACACAATTTGGACCAATCAGCACAAGAGTAGATAACACAGAAGGGACAATAGTACAATATACATTACGCCTTCAAGTATCCACAGCAAACCTGTTTCCTCGCCTGCCCATGAACCTGATTAACCAGTGAACGATGAAAAGCCAGATAATGATAGAGAAACAGGTCCTGCTTAGTGAACTGTTGAACGGCCTCTAATGAATGTGCTGTCTCTCCGAGATGCCAGAGCTCTCACGGCTCCTACGACTCATCTACAACAACGACACATGACTAGGTCATTCCCTGCGAATCAACTCCCTCTTCATCCCCTAGCTCCCTTCTCTCATAACCCAAATGGCCCAATTTAAGAGGGAGTTCCTAAAATCTCTCACTTCTATTCCATTTTTTCTTCCATTTTAACTCCCTTTACTGAACTCTTAGCAATACTATTTTCTTCTTTTGACGATGTCATAATTATCTGACTTTGAGCTACTGTCGCTGAATTAAGTTGGTTCAGTATCCCATTCCAAAGCTACTTGCCTGGCTTTGTAACACTGTCAGTGCCACTAGCGTGTTCACTGCCCCCTCTCCCCATCCTTCCTCTGCTACTTGCCTGGCTCTGAGCAACTGTCAGTGCCTATGGCGCATTTAATCTCATCAGCACACTGTTCATGTATTGCTGTTACTGGACCCAGACCATCGCAATCTGTTGGTGTCCCTGCCATCGGCACTTCCGCTAAACGCCGCTAGCAGATCGGAGCGCCCTCTCTGGGCTTGCGATAGCATCTCGACTGCAGTTATGGAAATTTGCTACAAAACTGGCTCCATTGAGACAATAGCATACGCAGTCGTCCCTCTGCCCTTATCAACGTAGTAGATTCGTATGATTTGGCTACCTGCTTCAAGATCAGATTCTGTGTGACTAATTTGACTACCTACTTCAATGCTTGATTTTATGTGACTTTCTTGACTACCTACTTCAATGCTTGATTTTATGTGACTAATTTGACTACCTACTTCAATGCATGATTTTATGTGACTAATTTGACTACCTACTTCAATGCTTGATTTTATGTGACTAATTTGACTACCTACTTCAATGCTTGATTTTACGTGACTTATTTGACTACCTAATTCAATGCTTGATTTTATGTGACTAATTTGACTACCTGTTTTAGTACGAAATTCTGTGTGATTTTACTACCTGCTTTATACACGTTACACGTGATTAATTTGACTTCTTGCTTGGTGACCAGATTGTGGACCACAGCTGCTCATCGGACCGATTTGCCCTAAGCTAGTCGCCAATAAAAGAAAGAATAATAAGCGAAATGGTTGATCCATCTTAAATTACTGAAAAATACTGCACACAGCTGCGAGTTGTAGAAACATGTCCAAGCAATTTTCAGAAATAGATCTAAAAATTTGATACACCTGTTCAGAATTCAACCTGTTTTCAACTTTTGGCTAAAGCAGTTTATTAGAAGTCACAGAATGCGGGTGTTTGGTCGCAACCAAAAACAATGTCTAAGCAACGTTATATATTCAACATTGCTCTGCGTCTTCTTGTTCACACGCTGAAATGTTTGCCATCCATATTTTATATAAATATACATAAAAATTGATCTCACACATAACCGACCCTTTGGGTATACAAAAGGTCGGAGAAACTAGTTGCTAGAATGACCTTGACCTTTTGGAAGGACAACTCTTTCAGACCCCAATACAGTTTGTTCTGTCGAAAAACTATATCCCCGTCTCCATTACATTCTTGTCCCTAAGTCAGAGATAGGTGTTTAATGCCATAACAAAATATCTGGTGCAGACCCCACACTAGGAGGCGATGTTTTCCAAACGTGTATAAAAAGGCGGATATCGGATCGTTAACCGGAAACTAAACCAATTTTAAATTGAAAAATGTATATTGGAAGGTTGCATTTGACCATATTGGTCAAATTTATGCAAAGAAAATAACGGGTAAACAGCATTCAAAGCTAGATAAGAAATAATGTTACAACAAAGAATTCAGTGACTTGAATACTTATGGTCCCTTTCCGGCCCTTCGCGTATCTTACCTGATCAATTCTGTAGTTGTTGAGAGATACCATGCATTAAGTGATGAAAGGAAAAACACCTCGGCATGTTTTATTTTCACGATATGACGACGTTTGGTAGCGAAACTACTTACGGATAGTGGTGCTGTCTTTGAACGAGACAGATCATGATTCATTCACTTTAATTATCGCTGGTGTATTAATCATTATCGCTTCCCGAAAACCAGTCAAAATAACTCCCTTAATTCTGATCCCAAGCAATGTTCTTGACCCACATCCCCACCCCAACCACCCCACTCCTCCCCACTGTGCCGAATGATACAAACTGGTGTTCCGTTGACAAACTGGGCTCCAGAACGGACAAATGTGCTGACCTAAAAAACAGAAAAACTTTCGAAATTTGGCAAAATGTACTCATTCGAGTTATGAAACTCTTATTGCAAGGCGGCATACATGGAATATTTGTACCAAAAATAGTGGCTTATTGTGCATTTTCACCTAAATTGCTGACCTCAAATATTAAAAGCCATGTTAATAGTAATACATATTTCTGCAGCTATCTAACCCTAAGCTTGGTTTGCACATTTTCTAGAGTGATATTAAACAAACAAATACAATCGGAGAAAGGAGTAGGTGATAAGATGGTTCATTATTTTTTCCAGCAATTTATATCCATTGAGCTATTCTCACAAGCGCCTCTCTTTATCCGGATTTGTAAACCAATACAGTCAAACAACAATACCAAGCCAAAAATATCGATATGGGTTTTCAATAACTTGTAGTACTGTACACAGGACGTCGCCAAACACCCAATAATAACAAAGATTTCTGTACCTTTCCTCCGTTCACAATTCCATGCTCACAGATCATGCCGATAAATGTTTACCTTTGTGTGTTTAATTATTTCTTATTATACGATGCAGGCAATTTTTTCAAAGTAATTTTAATAATAACTAGATCGTTTTCCCTACCTAGTAGCGAAAATTACACTTGGGAGTCACAATAAATACGATCTATACTCTTGAACCCTTACATATCGTCTCTTAGGCCCAGAGATTCAAAAAAAGCTCAAACTCGCTCTATCTCTAACCGGTTTTTAACTTTGACCATGGTCGAGGAGGTCAAGGTCACCAAAGACCCCTTACATATCCTCTTTTTGGCCCAATGGGTCGAAAATAAGCTCTAAATCTCTAACCGTTTTCGAGATAATAGCTAACTTCCGGATTTTTACTTTAACCATGTCCAAGGAGGTCAAGATCACTGAGGTACCTCTTACGGGTCGTCTTTTAGACCCAAAGAGTCGAAAATAAGCTCAAAATCTCTAAACGTTTTTGAGATAATGGTCAACTTTCGGTTTGTGACTGACCATTGCCGAGGAGGTCGATAACTCTTTAAATATGGTCTTTTATGCCCAAATATTCGAAAGTAAGCCCAAAATCGCTCTAACTTTGTTTTCGACATAGTTACCCACTTCTGGTTTTTGACGTTGAGCATGGATGAAGATGTCAATTGTTCTCTAAAGTTATGGTTAAAAATGTGGCTTTCACATATCATCTTTTAGGCCCAAAATCTCTAAACGTTTTCGAGATAATGGTCAACTTCCGCCTTTGACTTTGACCATGTCCGTGGAAATCAAGGCCACCAAGGTACCTCTGTCCTATTGTCTTTTAGGCCCAAAGGGTTCAAAATAAGCTCAAAATCGTTCTATCTCTAACCGTTTTCGAGATAGTGGCCCACTTCAGGTTTTTGACATTGAGCATGGACGAAGATGTCAATCGTTCTCAAAGGTTATGATTAAAAATGTGGCATTCACGGCGTCTAAAACCAAAACGCTGCAGCCAACTTAACTTGCAAATGCATGCTGTGATGGCTTTCATTGAAAGTTGGGCGATCATTACACCGAGGCCGGTATCATGCCAGCTTAAACTACTGCTCTCAGCTTTTTGCTGCCTGGTTCGCAAATTTGATTTGTCGTTTTATAATTGAAAAATTAAGCGAATTAAAAAAATACAGGAGTATCAACTAGACATACTGAAGTTTATTATATCCAAATTTGATCTTTCTAGCCTTAACGGCCTCTGACTAACAAACTAAAAAAAAACGAAAAACAATGCCATAAATTCGGCTAAAATGTTCGTACAAATTCAATACACTATTTGATTTTGGCAAATTCTCAAGTGTAATGAAGGCTTCGTAGGCAATGGAATGAGTAAGGTCATGTATTTACTTAAGCTTTATTAAACAAACTGTAACATGAGGAGAAAGGAGCAGACGACAGTACGGGCATTGCCTTTTCCACAAATCTATTCACTAAACTATTCCCACAATCCCCCTCCTCTCTACAGGATCTGCATTCGGATTTTTAAATTACTAAAGACAGTGGTACACGACAGTATTGCAATTTATATCAACTTTACTTATTTCACAGGCTCCCTTCTCTAAAACCAAGACAAATCTACTGATATTCCAATAATCTGTTCAATAACATACAGGACTGTACCTAGGACTGAGGTACTCGGTAATATAAGCAATTTCTACAAGTTCCCCCTTTTTACCTCATTCGCCCCTTCTACGGCCATAATAACAGTCATATTGATCCGATTATATGGAAACTGTGTATTGTGACGACTGAACTGAATCTATGTAGTATTCTGTATAATCTGGACCATTAGAATGACATTATTTGCAGGCGGCAACAAATAAATTTCTGCAGTATATGGTTGGAACACTCTAACAGGTATTTAATTTATAAACTAGGAAAGTTAAACTTTCGATAAAACAGTTTAATAGAAGCGGATCTGGTGCATTTGCGATCAAATACGATGTTAAATATGAAATAAAATCTGGGGATTTTTGTGGTGTAGCGGTGGGATTTTTGTGCTGTATCATGAGGATATTTGTGGTGTAGCTTGGGTTTCTTGTGGTGTAGCGTGGGAATTTTTGCGGTGTAGCGTGGGGATTTTTGTGGTGTAGCGTGGGGATTTTTGTGGTGTAGCGTGGGGGTTTTTGTGGTGCAGCGTGGGGATTTTCGTGGTGAAGCGTGGAGATTTTTTGTGGTACAGCGTGGGGATTTTTGTGGTGCAGCGTGGGGATTTTTGTGGTGTAGCGTGGGGATTTTTGTGGTGCAGCGTGGCGTTTTTTGCGGTGTAGCATGGGGGATAGCTCTCACGTTTATTACATTTATTATCATTTTGAGGCAGCGGGCGGGAATCGGGTGGGGGTGGGAAGGAGAGTTCTGAAGAGTTTGCTAGAACTGAAGTCAGAGACTTTATGCACGGCAGCCCTGTATTGCAATTTCGCTAAGTCAGAGGAGTATTTCTAGATCCGGTTTGTATGCAGGAATAGCTAACGGAAAGGGCTATTTGCACCACCATCAAAATCTGCTTCGTTTAATTAATATGCATATAAACAAATATACTTCTACTAATTCCTTATTCGTTGTCAGAAAATCAATGTATTAACCTGCACCGTCCGCTCAACTTTGCCACATCGTCACAGACGTTCTGGCGCACCGTCAAAAATAGTGGCAAAGGTGTATGCCAAGCTACTGGGGCTACGATTAGTGTCAAAACTACAATTTGAAATCGATAATTCAAGTGCAAAATTTAGTACTCCTTTTCTCATCAAGTGCCCGCTCCGAGACTCGAGAAGTCGGGTGTGAGTAAGTCAAGGAAAGTGGGCTCCTTTGTATCACAACAAACGATAAAGAAGTTGTCAATTATTAGAACTGTGTTCAAAACCACTGTTGATCAGATGGAAGAACAGATACGGTGATAATCGTTCATATTAAGGCCACATTTGGCAAAATTCGCCCTCTTCAGGCAATTTTCAATTAAATTCTAAAAACTAAAATTTTAATTAAAAATACAACCACTTTTGGAAGCAGAATAATTTCATTTGATTTCGGTTTACGAATTCTTAAAATTTGCTTTCGAGGAAAAATAGAAAGATATTTGACTATTCGAAATTCTTTTCAAAAATAAAGCACTCATCTATTCTCTTGTTAGATAAATATTCAAGGAAAACCATATTTTCAAAACCATATTTTCAAAAGTAAAAGTAAAAGCATAGTCAGGTAGGAGCATAAACACATCACAGCGACATTGTTTTAACTTCAGTTTCAGCCAAAATGGCGCTGTCGATGAACCTTGCTGAAGAGCTTACCTGTCCCATACATCTCGAAATCTTCGAGAATCCCATGTCATTAAAATGCCTCCACAATTTGTGTGAAAAGGACGTAAATGAGATGATTGACGAAGATGGACTGCTTCAATGTCCCGTCTGTAAGCGAGTGTCCGAGCATAGTGATATCAAAAGAGATTTCCGCATGCAAAAGCTAATCGACCTTCATCATGATCACGCAAACAGGCTCAAAGATAAACAAGTATGTGAGTTGTGCGACGATGAAGCGGCAGTGGGTAAATGTCGCCAGTGTGACATGTATATCTGTGACCGATGTAAAAAGAGTCATATGAGAGCACCCGCAACTAGATCACATGACATATCAGCTATCAGTGATATGAACGCAGCAAGTATCGAAAAGCTCCAAAATGTATTGACAACAATGGAAGAGGCTATGCAAACATTTGATCAAGTTAAAACCGTGAGGGTAGATGCTAATGCGAAAACAAATTCTCTTTTCTCCCAAGCTGTTTGCAAGATAAATGACTCAGAAAAACAAATCATTAGCGAGGTTATAAATGTTCACGAAAAACTTCGCCAAGAAGTTGAAAAGAAACGTGAGGAACAGACAAAAACCTTCGACTCCAGTATCGAAACCTTGGACACACATCGGGCCTCGTTTAATCAGGATATGAAGATTATCAAAGATACGATGTCAGAGAACGACCAGCGGACACTCTTAAATGAAGCATTAATTAACGACATGGTAGCCCAATCAAAACAAAGCCAGGACACATTTTCGTTGTTTATTAAATCAATGGAAGAAGAGAATCAAGAATTAACAATAACAGTTCTACACGGAGACGAAACCATTAAACAACTTCAGCAAATGCGGATAGCAATCTCTGACCAATCAGGTCACACGAACCCACAAATGACAAGCAACATAACAGCGAAATATGTAACATCAGATGCCAAGCAATCCCCACGTCTAGCTGAACCGAATCCCCCGCCACTTGCTCAAAGACGTTACATGAAACAACCAGACGAGGAAAGGAAAAGCCCAGGCATTGTTGTAAATCCGAGCTCTTTCAGTGACTATGTGTCAAGGACACTTCAAGTGACAAAACTGTTCAAATGTAATCGTGCTGAATCGGGGAAGATTGCAAGCATAGATAACCAGATATGGATAGTGTGTATAACAGGTTACATAGATATTCTAAGTTACAGTAACCCCGACTCAGCACGCAAAGTGAAGACTATCTGGATTAAAGAAAAGACTTCGATACGAAAATATGTGGAATACATAGCACGGGCGGTGTCACAAGCCTCTGATGGCAGTGTTATAGCCGCGTGTTACGGTGTCAGGCATGAACACGAGCACAAGCCTCACAAGGACCTAGGACTGGTGACTGTCACTACTGACGGCGTTATTAAGGACGTGATTACTGAAGGTCGCTACTGGGATACCGCCTGTGACAATCAGTATGTATACGGGCTGAGATATAATAAGACTGTAACGATACATCAATGCGGCAGGAGCGGGTGGTCGTGCATAAAACAAGTACAGTTGCACTCGAATCACTACGACTTCTCCATCAGAAATAACATCCTGACCTTATCGAGTGTTTTCATGCATGCTGTAGACCGTTATGACCTGAGTAAAGACACATACTCACACCTCGGTAGAAAAGGAAGTGCTCCTGGTGAGTTCTTCCGGCCATATGTAGCCTGCAGCGATGCACACGGCCACGTCCTTGTTTGTGATTATTTGAATCACCGACTCCAGCTCTGCATGAACGACAACACGTGGCGCGTGCTCAAACTCAGCGAGAAGATAGAATACCCACTACACGCCACAGTGGATCATCTCGGTCAGTTGCTCGTTCTCACTAAAGACGCTCTACTGAAACTCACATAAGACGAGTTTCATCCCAGACGTTGCCATAGTGACGTAATCACCATAGAACACTGAACGCAGCATTCCATATGACGACTGAAAGAAGAATTGTAGATACAAGTCTAAGTAAAACAAACTGAACCATTCACTATAATTCCACGGAGAATTCAAACTTCTGTGCATTGTAAAGCGGTTGGTCCTTTCTAGAGGGCATCCACAAAGCACGTACGCATAGAAGATGGGGCGGGCGGGGAGGGGGGAGGGGGGAGGGGATGGCTTGTGGGTGCGGTCTCCAGAACTGATCGCACTTCGTGACGTCACACATTATGATTACCTGAGTGAAATCGGCGAGCGGTGGGGGAGGGGAGGAAGGGTTTGCTTACGTCATTATGAATGGCCCCCAAAGCAAACAGTTGCGTAAAGAAAAAAATATTCCTGATATGTATCTTTCTTATTTATGTACATTTTCTTTTTACTTCATTTAATTCGTAAAAGCACTTTTGACTTGTGGAAAAACTTCGACACAAAATAACTACTTAATTTTATACTTAGCAACTGCAATTTAGTAATAAATCGATAATTTGTATGTAAATGCTTATGCGTAAAAATCGGCTATATATAACTATTCTGCTTTGTCGAACGACTTAATGAAAACATTTTATATAAGTAACACAGTACAGATGAAATCGGTTAATCGAATACCGAATAATGCCTAAGTCGGTTAACAGTATGCCAGTTTCATTTCATAGAAGTAACACAAATACACATGAAATCGGTTAATCGAATACCGGATAATGCCTAAGTCGGTTAACATTATGCCCGTTCTGAAGTTTCGTATAAATGTATTACATTTCACTTTAAAAGTACAGTTTATAATCACATAATCACTTTTATAAAAAGCTTGTATCATATATGGCGTTATAACCAAGAGTACTAAACTGGAAAAAAAACTAATATGGGCCCAAACATTTATGTCGGGATACAGAATATGTCGTGATATCCGATGTCGTTATAATGCCGTTATAATGCTGTATTTTGGAAACGAATCAAATTCAAATCAAATTGAGAAACATTAGAACATCTTTATGACGACATGGCTTATAACGACATGGCTTATGACGACATGGCTTATAAGACATGGCGCCTGTAACGACATCGCTTCTTATGTTTGCGTTATGGATGTGTAAAATAAAAATTACGAATCGATTTGATAGCCCTGTCACATTATAACAATCTCGATCCCTCCTGCCCCCCCCTCCCCGCCCGACCCCCCCCCCCGTTCCTTCCACCATTCACCACAGCAACCTTTTTGTATAACTTTATCCGTCCGCCCCCCACCCCCTCCCACCCAACTCACCCAGCAGATGCTCACTCATCTTCCTAATCTTCATCATACCCCCCAATCCCCCTCCCCCCTCCCACCGTAACTTCTTTGCCAGTTTTATAACACCAAAAGAAATGCATTGTTTGACATCGGTATTATGCTCAACAATTATATAATGATGTATTGCCCCGGTTTATAATTTTTTACCATCCAATCGCAATGCCCCTCCCTCCCCCTCCACCCAACCCCCCGTCCCCTCCTCCACCTCCCCCCTCCCACATCCCCGCCCCTCCTCCACTTTCTCCCCCTCCCCCTACCCCCTCCCCGCCCCTTCTCCACCTCCCCGCCCCCCTCCCACCTCCCCGCCCCATCCTCCACCTTCTCCCCCTTCCCCCTCCCCGCCCCCTCCCACCTCCCCGCCCCCTCCAGCTTCTCCCCCTACCCCCTCCCCGCCCCCTCCCACCTCCCCGCCCCTCAACCCAAGGCCAATCGCAGGTAAATAACCAGCCATTTCCTGGACCAAAAAAAATATCACTAAATGTATATGATATCACATTTATTTCATTTACAAAAATTCAAAGAGTCATTCAACACTCTTACGCACGGTTTCTCTTACAATTGGAAAATATATAGCATCGTCCAAATCTGCTCCATCGCAAAACTGTTGCGTCATGATGCACTTGATTACGACAATACAGACTAGTTACAATGTAGTCACGTGAGTCAATGCAGCGTCACCTGATCTTATGCAGGTCATGTGATTCAACAAGCCTTCGATAACTGCTCGATCTGTCCGCCTGTGACGTCATCTCAACTATGTCATCGCCGCCTGTAAAACGAAAAATAATATATTTCTTTTTAAATCATGTCTTTGGCTCGAAACTTTTTTTCTGCTGTGTTTAATAAAGCTATTCTAGTTTAAATGCAAAAACTGAAACAGAAAAGATAGATTAAAAACAAAAACAAAAAAGAACTAGATTCATAGTAAATTTCCCAGAAAATATCATAAAATACATGACAAGCTTCATCAAAATAACTGATAATCGAAATTTTTAAATTATTCTTATCATTATTATTATTGTTATAACTATTTTTATTATAATTATTACTATGTTAATTATTATTGTTATTATTATTATAATTATTATTATTATTATTATTATTACTATTATTATTATTATTTTAATAATTATTATTATTTAGAATTAATTGTTCATGACGTTCTTTTCCTTTTACAATACACAAACAAAGCACACGATTCAGGTGAACGCATATCATATATACACTGTTAAGAATTTTATCTTAGAATTACAGAAAAGAATTTCCTCCGATTAGAAGTAGAGTACGTTCTTGTTGACTGATCCACCATAAGGTCTCGTACAATAGTGAGTCATCTATTATACGGTCTCGTACAATAGTGAGTCATCGCTGACATAACATTTGATTACTTTACTTTCTTTCACTATCTTTTATTTTCTTTATATATATATTTAATAATTTTCCAGAACAAATCCTTCTTTTAAACATTTTAAATTCTTGTCTCAGTTTTGGAGAAGAAACAAATTGCTGTATATAACCTTTTCCCCCTAAAAGTATAAACTTTTCTAGCACAAGCTAAAACCTTTTCTCCCATAAACTATAACCTTTTCTCTCATAAACTATCACCTTTTCTCCCATAAACTCTAACCTTTTCTCTCATAGACAATAACCTTTGCTCACATGAACTTATAACCTTTTTCTCCCATAAACGATAACATTTTCTCTCATAGACAATTACCTTTGCTCACATAAACTTATAACCTTTTTCTCCCATAAACGATAACCTTTTCTCCCATAAACTATAACCTTTTCTCCCATAAACTACAGCCTATCAGACATAAACTGTAACATTTTCTCCCATAAACGATAACATTTTCTCCCATAAACAATAACCTTTTCTCCCATAAACTATAACTTTTTCTCCCATAAACTTTAACCTTTTCTCCCATAAACTATAACCTTTTCTCCAATAAACTATAACCTTTTTTCCCATAAATTATAACCTTTTTCTCCCATAAACTATAACCTTTTCTCCCACAAACTATAACCTTTTCTCCCATAAACTATAACTTTTTCTCCAATAAACTATAACCTTTTCTCCCATAAACTATAACCTTTTCTCCAATAAACTATAACCTTTTCCCATAAATTATAACCTTTTCTCCCATAAACTATAACCTTTTCTCCCATAAACTATAACCTTTTCTCCCATAAACTATAAAATTTTCTCCCATAAACTATAACCTTTTCTCCCATAAACTACAGCCTTTCAGGCATAAACTATAACCTTTTCTCCCATAACTTTTTCCTACGGCCCCGAGCATTAGTTACTATAACAACAGTCAGCAATGGAGGATAACCCATATGGAATTAGAAATCAAACAGAAATTCGTAAGAGGAGGGAGTGGGAAGGGGGGCAGGGGGTGGGGGGAGATATATGCACACGTCACGACTCAGCAAACCTGTTTGTTTTGTGCAGTTATTTTTTTATTCAACGCAATCGCCTAGGTGTAAGAAAAAAATAGATAAAAATTTAAGATTGTTACTGGACACCACAATCTAATCTCCAAGCGTTAGACCACAAGCACTGTCCGTTTATTTATTTATTTATTGTTGTTATTTCCCTGATTAGTTTATTAACAGAGACATTTTACCTATTTTTAGAATAATTTAATCTCTTTGGAAATTTCTTTAAAATGTTCATGCAGAGCTTTCCTAAATGAAAAAAAAATGGAAACATTTTTATTTGAAAAAATATATTTCACACTATTATTTGGCTGAGGTTCGTGAAATCCTCAGGATGTCCATGGAGAAACAGGAAATATGAGTTTCCGTTCAATCACGTGGACAACTATTTTTTCAGTTTTGTAGAAGGCAATGAAGTTGTAAGCACAAGTAGAATCAAAATTAGAAGGTATAAACAGACGTTCAAAATAAAATTGTTCGCAACTGAGCTTTTATTTCAAAACTGACATTCATATCTCAACACTTTAAAACTGGTGATGGAACTGTCAAAGAAAACGCAACCCAAACAGTGCGACTAGCAAAGGAGTACGCAAGACAGCTTAAACAACACAGCACAACACAACACAACACAGCACAGTACAGCCCAGTACGAGCAGTGACCAACACAAAAGTTGTCAACACAGAGTGATCAACTCAAAAGTGGGCAACACACAAGGGAGCACCACAAAAGTGGGCAACACAAAAGAGGGCACCACATAAATGGGCAACACAAAAGTAAAAGACACACACTAAACAGCGGAAAGTTAGCAACACAGACTGGACCACTCAACACAACAGTAGACAATACAGAGAGAACAACAACACAATAAACATCAAACACCACGCCTTCAGCTATCCATAGCAACCGCCCACCTGTTCCTCCTCCTGCTCACGAAGCTGATCAACCAGTGAACGAGGAAGGGCCAGATGAGGATGAAGATCCAGGTCCGGCTTCGTGAGTTGTTGAGCGGCCACCAGGAAGGGTGCCGGCCCTGGGAGCTGCCCGAGTTCTCACGGCTCCTACAACTCCTCTGCAACAAGGTCACGGCAAGGTCATTCGCATGGCAAGGTTATTTGCACCCGACCTACCTCCTGACCCCTTAACCTCCTTCTTCCATCACCCAAGGAGAGGGAGAGGGAGGGGGAGGGGGAGAGAGAGGGGGAGGGGGAGGGGGAGGGGGGAGGGGGTTCTTTCCCTCTCCCCCTTCTATTTTATTTCATTTATTTACTTCTTATTTTTTACATGTTCACACCCACTTCTACCCATTATATTAGTTCTGTCTGATTGATCGCAAAATAATGGGTGTGTCACTGAAGAGTGTACCTTTAAATACTCACAAATTATCTGATAGAAGTGCTCAAGAAAAACCACTTATCGTAGATAACAGTGTTTTACCTCAAACGATCATACGCTTATCAGTTCAAAGTTTCATATTGTTTCAGGATTCAATCCGGTTAAAATGTAGGACAAAAAAATACAGACTGCAGGATTATACTTCTGCTTACATCTAACAAAAGTTGCAGAAAGGAGCAAATTGACAAAAAATATTCTCAGAAGAGCTTAAGGGATACGCCTTCTAAAGGTTAGTGTGATCTTGAAAATAGAATTAAAAGCATGATGCAGATCGAACCCTATAAAATATTTCCCATAACATTTCTTCTTGACTAATTCTATCATAATATAAATGTGTGTAATGTTCTCAGTATTGTTAACAAGAGCAGAGAGGACCGCAAGAAAAAGAAAACAAGTTTGTCCAAGGACAAAGTCCCAGCTTACGAAAAGCAATAAAACCAATTCCAGCGTGCACGAGCAAGGGAATTTTCCTGATAAATTGGGCTTCAAAAGATGAGACGGCAAAGAGCTAGCCCAATAATTAATTTAGCACCGGACCAGAACATAGACCGATAAATACATACAAAGATTTCTTTCCCAGAAAAATGGGAAACAGATCTTTTGTATCTCTGGTAGACTGGATAGCCTGCCATAGATATGTTCAAACAACGCATAGTGCGCATATTTATGTAACTTGCCTTGATGCGCGGTTCTTATTCAGACAAGTGCGCGTGTTTATTTAATTTTTCGTAGATGCGCGGTTCTCATTTTGGAACAGTGCACATGTTTACTTAACTTGCGTTGATGTACGGTTCGCATTTCTGACGAGCGCCCAATTTTTTTTTGCCTTTTGTGGGTGTGCGGTTCTTATTTCGGATCAATGCGCACGTTTATTTACATTGTGTTGATGTGCGGTTCTTATTTCGGATCAGTGCGCAAGTTTATTTACCTTGTGTTGATGTGCGGTTCTTATTTCGGATCAGTGCGCATGTTTATTTACCTTGTGTTTATGTGCGGTTGTTATTTCGGATCAGTGCGCATGTTTATTTACCTTGTGTGGATGTGCGGTTCTTATTCCATACCAGTGCGCATGTTTATTAGTCCCCCGCCGGGGGACTATAGTTTGCGGGTTTGTCTGTCCGTCTGTCTGTCGACACCTTTTTTGTTAACACACTCAAGCCTACATTTTTCCACCGATTGTTAAGATATTGTATATATGGGTAGTACTGGAACGAACAAGGATCGGTATTGTAAATGAGCCATGTCGGCCAAAGGACATTGGCCCAGCTGAACCTCACAAATTTTCCCAATCCTTACTCAGTTGAATGAGTTTAACACACCCAAGCCTACGTTTTCACCGATTGTAAAGATATTGTGTCTATGGGTAGTACTGGAACAAACAAGGATTGGTATTGTAAATGAGCCATATTGGCCCAAGGACATTGGCCCAGCTGAACTTCAGAAATTTTCACAACCCTTACATACTGGAATGAGTTTGTTAACAGACTCAAGCCTACATTTTTTTAAACAATTGCCAAATGTTATACACATAGGTAGTATGAATGGTAACAAGAATTGGTATTGTAAATGAGCCATGTTGGCTTAAGGACATTGGCCCAGCTGGAATTTTAAAATTCACGAACATGATACGAAGGGTTGTAGTCCAACCTAACAAAATCAAATACCGGGATTGTACGCCGGCGGGAGACATAGTCAGTTTCACTGACCCACTTGTTTTACTTGCGCTGATGAGCGGTACTTATTTCGGACAGCCCAAGTTTTCTTAGGTTGCCTTGATACGCGGTTCGCATTTCGGACCAGCTTGCATGTTTATTTAACTTGCGTTGATGCACGGTGCTTATTTTGGACGTGTGCCTATGTTTATTTAACTTGCGTTGATGAGCAGTTCGAATTTCGGACCAGTGCGCATGTTTATTTAACTTAGTTGATGCGCAGTGCTTATTTTGGACCAGTGCAAATGTTTATTTAACTTGCGTTGGAGCATGGTTCGCACTTCGAACCACTGCGCATGTTTATTTAACTTGCGTTGATGCGCGGTTCGAATTTCGGAGAAGTGCGCATGTTTATTTAACTTGCGTTGATGCGCGGTGCTTATTTTAGACCAGTGCAAATGTTTATTTAACTTACGTTGGCGCATGTTTATTTAACTTGCGTTGATGCAACGTGCTTATTTTAATCCAGTGTGCTTGCTTATTTAGCTTGTGTTGCTGTGCGGTTCGCATTTCGAACCAGCGCGCATGTTTTTTTACCTTGTGTTGATGCGTGGTTAGCATTTTGGACCATTGCGCATATTTATTTAACTTCTGTTGATGATCGGTACTTTTTTGGACCGGTGCAAATGCTTATTTAACTTACGCTTAAGTGCGGTTCGCAATTCGGACCAGTGTGCATGTTTATTTAATTTGCGTTGATATCCGGCTCGCATTTCGGACCAGTATACCTGTTTCTTTAGGTTGCGTTGATGCGCAGTTCGCATTTTGGGACAAGTGAGCAGGTTCATTTAACTTGCGTTGACGCGCGATTTGCGTTTCGGACCAGAACGCATGTTTATTTAAGTCCCGTCGATGCCCGACTCTTATGTCTATTCAACTTGCGTCGATTCATGGTTCTTTCTTCGGACCACTGCGCATGTTTATTTAGCTTGCGTTGATGCGCGGTTCTCAAATCAGACCACTGCGCATGTTTATTCAACTTGCGTCGATGCATGGTTCTTTTTTCGGACAAGTGCGCATGTTTGTTTAACTTGCGTTGATGTGCGGTGCTTATTTTGGACCGGATCGCATGTTTATTTAACTTCCGTCGATGCGCTGTTCGCATTTTAAGCCATTGCCCATGTTTATTTAACTTGTGTTGATGCGTGGTTCTCATTTCAGACCAGTGCGCATATTTATTTAACTTGCGTTGATGCGCGGTTCGCATTTTGGACCACTGCGCATGTTTATTTAATTTGCCTCGATGTGCGATTCACATTTCGGACCAGTGCGCATGTTTCTTTAGGCTGCGTTGATGCGCCGTTCGCATTTCAGACCACTGTGCATGTCTGTTCAACTTACGTCGAAGCGTAGTTCTTTTTTCGGACCAGTGCGCTAATTATTTAACCTGCGTTGATGCGCGGTGCCTATTTTGGACCAGTACGCATCTTTATTTATCTTCCGTCGATGCGCAGTCCAGACTTCGGACCAATGCGCATGTTTATTTAACTTGCATCGATGCGAAGTACTTAATTTGGACTACTGCGAATGTTTCTTTAACTTGCGTCGATGTGCGGTTGTTAAATCTGACTACTGCGCAAGTTCATTTAACTTGCGTTTATGCGCTGCAGGAGGAGATTCATGCAATTTTTTTTCCAAAAATTCCGAAAAATAAATATCGGAAATAAATGAAATCTAATAAAAACTGTAGGAGGAAATGCATTTTGAATTTTTTTCTTCAAAAATTCTCTCATCGACTGAAAAAGACAGGCCATATTCACGACACCTAAGCATGCCTCAGCCCCAAAATAAATGATGTTTGATCAAAACTGCAGGAGAAAATGCATTTGGAGGTATTTTTATCAAAAATTCCCCCCGAAATAAAAAATTCCCAAGTCTAGTCAAATAGCACAAGCCGTATGCGAGACCTACCTAAGGATGCCTCATAGCAAAAAATAAATGAAATCGGTTCAAAAATTCCCAAAAAATACAGAAATTGTCGGATCGACTAAAAAGCGCAAGTCGTATTCTCAACCTCTTAGGGATGCCGCAACCCCCCCCCCCCCAAAAAAAAAAAAAGAGGTTCAAAACTGCAGGGGGAAATGCATTTTGAAGATGTTTCTTCAAAAACTCCCTAAAATACAAAAATTGCCCGATCGACTAAAAAGCACAAGCCGTATGCACTCACACCAAAAATAAATGACATCGAATGAAAATTGTAGGAGTAGATGCATTTTGAATTATTTTCGAAATTTTTGCTAAAAAATTTCCCCAAAAATACAAACTAAAAAAGCATAAGCCGTATGCACGATCCTTTAGGGGTGCCTCATACCAAAAATAAATGACATCGGGTCAAAAATGTAAGAGGAGATACATTTTAAAATTTCTTTATAAAATCCCCCAAAATACAAAAATTGTCCGATCGACCAAAAAAGTACACGCCGTATGCCGAACCCTTTAGGGGTGCTTCATACCAAAAATAAATGACATCGGGTCAAAAATGTAGGAGGAGATACATTTTTTTTTTTTTAAATTCGCCAAAAATTCAAAAATCACCCGATCGACTAGAAAAGCACAAGCCGTATGCACGACCCCTTAGGGATGCCTCACACCAAAAATAAATGACACCGGATCAAAATTGTAGGAGGAGATGCATTTTGAAGCAAAGTTTACTAAAGAAATAACTAACTAACTAACGGACGCCATCCGCAGACCGATAGGAATACCCCAGCTTACGTGTAACGTAAATTGGGCTAAAAAACTTCTAAACTTTGAAACCGTTCACATCTCGAATATGTAATTGCACAGTGGTGGTGGTGGGGGGGGGTTGGGGGTACTAATGGCTCCTACAGTTGCATTCCGAGCCGTGATCGGTTGTAGAGATTGGGGGTCGGGGTGGTCGTGACTGCATAACCCCCTTTTCCTGTTCTTGGCAATCACAACAATGATGCAACGTTTGAAGAAGGCTGGCGTAACAGGCCAGCATCTCTCTCTCAAAAAAGGTTGTCATTTTAACTTTCTGTTCCAGATATATCGAAACTAATACAGGCGTCTTTATTTCAGCTAGAAGCAATGGCGCTGTCGATGAACCTTGCTGAAGAGCTTACCTGTCCGATACATCTTGAAATCTTGGAGAATCCCATGTCATTAAAATGCCTCCACAATTTGTGTCAAAAGGACGTAGATGAGATGATAGACGAAGATGGACTGCTTCAATGTCCCATCTGCCAGCGAGTCTCCCAGCAGAAGGATATCAGAAGAGATTTCCGCATACAAAAGCTGATCGACCTTCATCATGATCACACAAACAGGCTCAAAGATAAACAAGTATGTGAGTTGTGCGACGACGAACCGGCAGTGGGAAAATGTCATCAGTGTGATATGTATATCGGTGACCGCTGTAAAAGAGGCCACACAAAGCAACCTACAACCAAAGCGCACCACATATACATGATAAGTGACATGAAAGCCGCAAGCGAGGAAAAGCTCCAAAGGGTTTTAACAGCCATGGAAGAGACAGTTCAACAGTTTGATAATGCCAAAGCCAAGAAATTAGACGCCAATGCAAAAGCCAGCTCTCTTTTTTGTGACGCTGTTCGCAAAATAAATGACTCAAAAAAACAAATCATTAGCGAGGTGAGAAAAGTCCATGAAAAACTTCGCCAAGAAGTTGAGAAGAAACGGGAGGAACAGAGAAAAAGCTTTGACTCCAGTATCGAAACCTTGGACACACATCGGGCCTCGTTTAATCAGGATATGAAGAGTGTCAAAGATACGATGTCAGAGAACGACCAGCGGACACTCTTAAATGAAGCATTAATTAACGACATGGTGGACCAGTCGAAACAAAGCCGGGACACGTTTTCAATGTTAATTAAATCAATGGAAGAAGATAATGAGGAATTAACAATAACAGTTCTACAAGGAGACGAAACCATTAAACAACTTAAGCAAATGCAGATTGCAATCTCTGACCAATCAAGTCACACGAGCCGATTAATATCAGAAGGGGCATCTGTAGAGTTTTATGCCCAGCCTTCACCAGGTTTCGCTTCAGATTTTTACATGGAACAGCTAAGCTTGGAAACATTTTCCATGATATCGGAAGACGGTGTTATGAATCGGGCTTCTCCTGTTGCCCATGAGGCAAGGAAAGGATTTCTGATAGAAATCTCTGACCAATCAAGTCACACGAGCCGACCAATATCAGAAGAGGCATGTGAAGTGTTACATGCCCAGCCTTTTGAATTTAACATGGAACATCTAAGCTCAAAAGCAGTTGCCAAGGCAGTGGAAGGCGTTGTTGTGAATGGGGCTTCTTTCGGTGACTATGTGTCAAGGACACTTCAAGTGACAAAACTATTCAAATGTAAACCTGGTATTCCGTGGAAGATTGCAAGCATAGACAATCAGATATGGATGGTGTTTGAAAACGGTGACATAGATATTCTCAGACACAGTGACACCTATTCAATATGCAAAGTGAAGACTGTCTGGATACGAGAAAAGAGCTCCACGTGTGATGACGAGGACTGTGTGGTATTTGGCGCACGCGCGGTGTCACAAGCCGCTAATGGCAGCGTTATAGTGACGGTGTCTGGTATGGACACAAGCACAAGTCTCACAGGGACCTAGGGCTAGTGACTGTCACTACTGACGGCGTTATTAAGCACGTGATTGCTAAAGGCGGCTACTGCGATGTCGCTTGTGAGGATCAGTATGTGTACGGGCTGAGAAATAATAAGACTGTAACGATGCATCAATGCGACAGCCGCGGGTGGTCGTGCATAAAAGTAGTACAGTTGCACTCGAATTACTGCGCCTTCTCCATCAGAAATAACATCCTGACCTTATCGAGAGTTTTCATGGATGCTGTAGAGCGTTATGACCTGAGTAAAGACACATACTCACACCTCGGTAGAAAAGGAAGAGCTCCTGGTGAGTTCTCATCGCCATGTGTAGCTTGCAGCGATGCACACGGCCACGTCCTTGTTTGTGATCATTGGAATCACCGACTCCAGCTCTGCGTGAACGACAACACGTGGCGCGTGCTCGAGCTCAGCGAGAAGATACACTTCCCACAACACGCCACAGTGGATCACCTCGGTCAGCTGCTCTTTGTCGCTGATGACGCTCTTTTCAAACTCACATAAGACGAGTTTCATCCCAAACGTTGCCATTGTGACGTAATCACCATAGAACACTGAATGCAGCATTCCATATGACGACTGAAAGAAGAGTTGTAGATACAAGTCTAAGTAAAACAAACTGAACCATTCACTATAACTCCACGGAGAATTCAAACTTCTGTGCACTGTAAAGCGATTGGTCCTTTCTATAGAGGGCATCCACAAAGCACGTACGCATAGAAGATGGGGCGGGCGGGGAGGGGAAGGGGGGAGGGGATGGCTTGTCAGTTGTAGATCAAAGTCTAAGTAAAACAAACTGAACCAGTCACTATAATTCCACGGAGAATTCAAACTTCTGTGCATTGTAAAGCGGTTGGTCCTTTCTATAGAGGGCATCCACAAAGCACGTACGCATAGACGATGGGGGGGGGGGGGAGGGGGGGTAGGGGGAGGGGATGGCTTGTCGGTGCGGCCTCCAGAGCTGATCGCACTTCGTGACGTTACACACTATGATTACCTGAGTGAAATCGGCGAGCGGTGTGGGAGGGGAGGAAGGGTTTGCTTACGTCATTATGGACGGCTCCGAAAGCAAACAATTGTGTAAAGAAAAAAATATTCCTGATATGTATCTTTCTTATTTATGTACATTTTCTTTTTACTTCATTTAATTCGTAAAAGCACTTTTGACTTGTGGAAAAACTTCGACACAAAATAACTACTTAATTTTATACTTAGCAAATGCAATTTAGTAATAAATCGATAATTTGTATGTAAATGCTTATGCGTGAAAATCGGCTATATATAACTACTCTACTTTGTCAAATGACTTAATGAAAACATCTTTTAGAAGTAACAGTAATACAGATAAAATCGGTTAATCGAATACCGAATAATGCCTAAGTCGGTTAACAGTATGCCAGTTACATTTCATACAAGTAACACAAGTACAGATGAAATCGGTTAATCGAATACCGGTTAATGCCTAAGTCGTTTTGAAGTTTCGTATAAATGTATTACAATTTCACTTTAAAAGCACAGTTTATAATCACATAATCACTTCTATAAAAAGCTTGTATCATATATGGCGTTATAACCAAGAGTGTTAAACTGAAAAAAAAATAATATGGGTCCAAATATTTATGTCGGGATACGGAATATGTCGTGATATCCGGCGTCGTTATAATGCCGTTATACTGTATTTTGGAAACGAATCAAATTCAAATCAAATTGAGAAACATTAGAACATCTTTGTGATGACATAGCTTATAATGACATGGCTTATGACAACATGGCTTATAACGACATGTCGCCTGTAATGACATTGCTTCTGATATTTGCGTCATGGATGTGTAAAATAATAAAATGAAAATTACGAATCGATTTCTCTCATTTTGATAGCCCTGTGACATGATAACAATCTCAATCCCTCCTGCCCTCCCCTCCCCTCCCGACCCCTCCCCGCCCGACCCCCCGTTCCTTCTACCATTCACCACAGCAACCTTTTTGTACAACTTTATCCGTCCGCCCCCCCCCACCCACTCCCTCCCGCCCAACTCACACAGCAGATGCTCACTCATCTTCCTAATCCTCATCACACCCCCTAAATCGACCCCCTCCCCCTCCCCAACCGTAACCTCTTTCCAGACTTTACAACACCAAAAGAAATGCATTGTTTGACATCAGTATTATGCTCAACAATTATACAATGGTGCATAGACCAGGTTTATAATTTTTCACCATCCAATCGCAATGCCCCTCCCTCCCCTTCCACCCTACCTCCCCTCCCCCCTCCCCTCCTCCACCTCCCCGCCCCTTCCCACCTCCTCGCCCCCTCCCACATCCCCGCCCCTCCTCCACCTTCTCCCCCGCCCCCTCCCACATCCCCGCCCCTCCTCCACCTCCCGCCACCTCCCACCTCCCCGCCCCTCAACCCAAGACCAATCACAGGCAAATAACCAGCCATTTCCTGGACCAAAAAAAATCATATAAATATATATGATATCACATAAAATTCAAATAGTCATTCAACACTCTTACGCACGCTTCTCTTACAATTGGAAAATATATAGCATCGTCCAAATCTGCTCCATCGCAAAACTGTTGCGTCATGATGCACTTGATTACGACAATACAGACTAGCTACAATGTAGTCACGTGAGTCAATGCAGAGTCACGTGATCTTATGCAGGTCATGTGATTCAACAAGCCTTCGATGACTGCTCGATCTGTCCGCCTGTGGTGTCATCTCAACTATGTCATCGCCGCCTGTAAAACGAAAAATAATATATATTTTTTAAAGCATGTCTTTGGCTCGAAACTTTTTTCTGCTGTGTTTAATAAAGCTATTCTAGTTTAAATGCACAAACTGAAGCAGAAAAAAAATAGATTAAGAAAAAGAACTAGATTCATATTAAATTTCCCAGAAAATATCATAAAATACATCACAAGCTTCATCAAAATAACTGATAATCGAAATTTTAAATTATTCTTATCATTATTATTATTATTATTATTATAATTATTATTATAATAATTATTATTGTTATTATGATTATATTAATTATTATTACTATTATCATTATTACTATTATTTTTTATTATTATTACTATTATTATTAATAATTAATTGTTCATGACGTTCTTTTGCTTTTCCAATACACAAACAAAGCGCACGATTTAGGTGAACGTATATCATATATACATTGTTATGAATTTTATCTTAGAATTACATAAAAGAATTTCCTCTTTTTTAGAAGCAGAGTTCATTAATGTTGACTGACCCACTACCGTCATTTAATATACGGTCTCGTAAAATATTGAGCCATCACTGGCATATTTGATTCCTTTAATATCTGTCAACAAATGCACATTTTTGTGATTTTAATCACAGCGTCTACAATTCGTGCAGCAATAAAATGAACTGCAATTTACAGCCATTTTCTTTCACTATCTTTTATTTTCTTTATATATATTTAATAATTTTCCCAAAACAAATCCTTCTTTTGAGCATTTTAAATTCTTGTCTCAATTTTGCAGAAGAAACAAATAGCTGTATATAACCTTTTCTCCCATAAAGTATAACCTTTTCTCCCACAAACTATAACCTTTTCTCCCACAAAATATAACCTTTTCTCCCATAAACTATAACCTTTTCTTCCACAAACTATAACCTTTTCTTCCACAAACTATAACCTTTTCTCCCATAAAGCATAGCCTTTCTTCCCATAAACTATAACCTTTTCTCCCATAAACTATAACCTTTTCTCCCCATAAACTATAACCTTTTCTCCCATAAACTATAACCTTTCCTCCCATAAACTATAACCTTCGGCCCCAAGCATTAGTTACTATAGCAACAGCCAGCAATGGAGGATAACCCATATGGAATTACAAATCATACAGACATTCGTAAGAGGTGGGAGTGGGGGGGGGGCAGGGGGTGGGCGGGGGGAGTTATATGCACACTTAACAACTCAGCAAACCTGTTTGTTTTGTGCAGTTATTTTTTATTCAACGCAATCGCCTAGGTGGAAGAAAAAAAAATAGATAAAAATTTAAGATTGTTACTGGACACCACAAGCAGATCTCCAGGCGTTAAACCACAAGCACTCTCCGTTTATTTATTTATTTATTTATTTATTTATTGCTGTTATTTCCCTGATTAGTTTATTATCAGAGACATTTTACCTATTTTTAGAATAATTTAATCTCTTTGGAAATTTCTTTAAAATGTTCATGCAGAGCTTTCCTAAATGAAAAAAAATGGAAACATTTGTTTATAAAAAAAAAGCAAGTACAATTTTTTAAACCTAGATTTAGTCCAACATATTCCACACCATTATTTGGCTAAGGTTCGTGAAATCCTGAGGATGTCCATGGAGAAACAGGAAATATGAGTTTCCGTTCAATCGCGTGGACACCTATTTTTTCAGTTTTGTAGAAGGCAATGAAGTTGTGAACACAATTAGAATCAAAATTAGGAGGTACAAATAAACGTTCATAATAAAATAAAATAAAATTGTTCGCTACTGAGCTTTCATTTCAAACCTGACATTCATATCTCAACACTTAAAAAATGGAACTGTCAAAGAAAAGGCAACACAAACAGTGGTACTAGCAAAGGAGTATGCAAGACAGCTTAAACAACACAGCACAACACAGCACAACACAACACAGCACAACACAGTACGAGCAGTGGACAACACACAAGTGGTCAACACAAAAGTGGGCACCACAAAAGTGGGCAACACAAAAGTAAAAGACACACACTAAACAGCGGAAAGTTAGCAACACATATTAGACCACTCAACACATGAGTAGACAACACAGTGAGAACAACAACACAACAAACACCACGCCTCAGGTATCCATAGCAACCGCCCACCTGTTTCTCCGCCTACTCACGAAGCTGATCAACCAGTGAACGAGGAAGGGCCAGAGGAGGATGAAGATCCCGGTCCGGCTCCGTGAGTTATTGAGCGGCCACCAGGGGGAGTGCCGGCCCTGCGAGCTGCCCGAGTTCTCACGGCTCCTACGACTCCTCTGCAATAAGGTCACGGCAAAGGTCATTCGCATGGCAAGGTCATTCGCAGCCGACAAGCTGCCTCCTGACTCCTTAACTCCCTTCTCCCATCACCCAAATGCCGCGATTTAGAGGAGGGGGAGGGGGGAGGGATTTTTTCACTCCCCCCTCTATTTTATTTTATTATTTCTTATTACTTTTTTTATTATTATTATTCACAATTTTCAACTACCTTCACTTGACTTTCAGCAATGCTATTTTCTTCTTTTCACGATGTCATAATTATCTGGTTTTGAGCTACTTTCACAGAATTAAGTTGCTCAGTCCCCCACCCAACCCCTCGAGCTACTTGCCTGGCTCTGAGCGATTGTCAGTGCCTTCAGTGAGTTCAGTGCCCCCTTCTCTCCCCCTCCCCCCCACCCCACCTTCTCCCGCTACTTGCCTGACTCTGTGCCACTGTCAATGCCTCTAGCGTGGTCAGTGCCCCCTTCTCTCCCTCTCCCCCCCCCCCGCTACTTACCTGACTCTGAGCCACTGTCAGTGCCTCTGGCGTGGTCAGTGCCCCCTTCTCTCCCCCTCTCCCCCTCCCCCCACCCCGCTACTCACCTGACTCTGAGCCACTGTCAGTGCTTCCAGCGTATTCAATCTCGTCAGCACACTGTTCATGTCCTGCTGTAGCTGGACCAGGGCCGTCGCGATCTGCTGCGTCACTTCCGGTCGGTTGGGCGGGGGCTCACTGCCGCCCCCACCGCCGCCCGCACTTCCGCCCCCGGCCGATAGCAGATGGGAGCGCCCTCCCGCGGCTTGCGATAGCATCCCGACTCCTGCAGTCAAAGAAATTTGTCACAAAAATTGCCTCATTTGGAACTCCAGGTATACACAGCCTCCTCCCCCATCCCCACCCCCCTCCCAACCCCAGATCTTTTCCAATGCAGTAGATTCTACAGAACTAGCTTCTGTGTGACTGATTTGACTACATACTTCAAAGCTAGACTCTGTGTGACTAATTTGACTATCCATCTGCTGTTCTACTAAGAGTTTCGTTGTCAACGCATTACCTCGGTGTGACTAATCTGACTACGCGCTTCAAGGCCACATTCTATGTGAGTGATTTTACTGCCTGATTGGTGACTAGATTATACTTGACTAATTCGGCTACCCGCTTCAAAGCTAGATTCTGTGCGACTAATTTGACTGCCTGCTTGTTGTCTAGAAAACGGTATGACTAGCTTGACTACCTGCTTGGTGACTAGATTCTAGATGACTGATTTGACTACCTGCTCTATGATTAGATTCTGTGTGACTACTCTGACTACTGTTTGTTGACTAGATTCTGTATGACTGATTTGACAACCTGTTCGTTGACTAGCTGTATGACTGATTTGACTACCTGTTTGTTGATTAGATTATGTATGACTGATTTGACTACCCGCTTGGTGACTAGATTCTGTGTGACTACTCTGACTACCTGTTCGTTGATTAGCTGTATGACTGAGTTGACTACCAGTTTGTTGACTAGATAATGTATGACTGATTTGACTACCCGCTTGGTGGCTAGATTCTGTGTGACTGCTCTGACTATCCGTTCGTTGACTAGCTGTGTGACTGATTTGACTACCTCTTTGTTGACTAGATTCTGCGCAAGAGTTGGGCGGCACCCGTGACGTTGCACCAGGCTGTGCCTCCCCTGCCCCACGGGCCGACTTGCCCTGAGCCCGTCGCCAACCCCTAAAAACATAGTATACGAAATGTTTGATTCACTTTCCATCATCGAAAAATACAATACACTTTGAGTTGTAAAAACAAGCCTTTGTAATTTTCGGCAAATATTTTTAAATTCCAAAATGAGATATCTGAAAGTCTGATATCCCTAAAAGAAGAGAGTTGGAAATGAACCAGTTTTTCGTTGCTATGTCACACTTTCCGTTGCTATGCAACACACTTACACCTTCCCATTGCTCTCACTAACACTACCCGTTGCAACGACAACCATTCTGCTGTTGCTATGCCACACGCTTTCCGTTGCTATGCCACACGCTTTCCGTTGCTATGCCACACGCTTTCCGTTGCTATGCCACACGCTTTCCGTTGCTATGCCACACGCTTTCTCGCTTTCCGTTGCTATGCCACACGCTTTCCGTTGCTATGCCACACGCTTTCTCGCTTTCCGTTGCTATGCCACACACTTTCCGTTGCTATGCCACACGCTTTCCGTTGCTATGCCACACGCTTTCTCGCTTTCCGTTCCTATGCCACACGCTTTCCTTTGCTATGCCACACGCTTTCCGTTGCTGTGCCACACGCTTTCTCGCTTTCCGTTGCTATGCCACACGCTTTCCGTTGCTATGCCACACGCTTTCTCGCTTTCCGTTGCTATGCCACACGCTTTCCGCTGCTATGCCACACGCTTTCTCTCTTTCCGTTGCTATGTCACACGCTTTCCTTTGCTATGCCACACGCTTTCCGTTGCTTTGCCACACGCTTTCTCGCTTTCCGTTGCTATGCCACACGCTTTCCGTTGCTATGCCACACGCTTTCTCGCTTTCCGTTGCTATGCCACACGCTTTCCGTTGCTATGCCACAAGCTTTCTCGCTTTCCGTTGCTATGCCATACGCTTTCTCGTTCCTGTTATACACACACTCCGTCGTTGCTAAGGCCTACACTGACCCGTTGCTAAGGTCCGCAAGGTCCTGCGTGAAGACTGAGCTCTGGCTCCTGTCCGCCATGACGGCTGGTGCCATGAATTCACTCATCCCTTCCGCCGGCGATAGCAGGCCGGAACTGTTGCTATGGCTACAAAAATCAACAAAACTATTTTCTCATCAAATGATTTGGGGGGTGGGGGGAATAGATAGCAAAGTACTAATTAACACTTGACAAGCCTTTGGCTTGCAAGAGTTATATGAATTTGTGCGAGCAAAATTCGTCCTTTTTTTTCTTCTTGACACTTTTTCCGATTTTTTGTGTCTTCTTCTTCTCTGATACTATGGGCCCTACGACCATGAAACTTGGGACGTATGAAGAGCTTGATCTGAACATGTGCATGTCACTTTTTATTTTCGTCTTTGATTTCGTTTTCTTTGTTAAAACGCCATGTGAAAAGAGTGTATTTTTTGCAAGTAAATGCGTAGCATTTAACCCACATCACACACAGTTGCTCAGTGAGCTTTGTGCGAGCCCTCACTGCGTAAATAGACAATACAGCGTATGCTAGATCAGTCAATAAAACCTAAAGTCAACAACAACCAAACACTACACGGCTTATAAGACGTATTCAAGCTGTGTTGTTTGCAATATATTATTCAAGAAATAACCCATTGAAGGAAGTATTTTTGCGTTTTAAATTTTGTCAAGTGTTTAACATTTCGCTAGCGGAATGAGCTTCTAGTTTCCAAGTTACTTTCATTTTCAAGTTACTTTCACTTTCAAGTTACTTTCACTTTCATGTTACTTTCATTTTCAAGTTACTTTCTTTTCTTAATTGATTTTCAAGTGAGCCACATGCAACGAATCACTTCTTGCCAAGCCCAATACCTGAACAACACCACCTCCAACCCATCCAACACAATCTCTACACACCCAACACAACCTCCGCCCATACAACACAATCTCTACATACCCAACACAACCTCTACCCACCCAACACAACCTCTACCCACCCAACACAACCTCTACCAACCCAACACAACCTCTACCCACCCAACACAACCTCCGCCCATACAACACAAACTCTACACACCCAACACAACCTCCGCCCACACAACACAATCTCTACACATCTGAACAATGCCCACACCCTCAACACAGTTAGAACAACTTCCCCGTATCTAACTCAACCTCCTGACATTCAGCACAAACCTCAAATATCCAACACAACCTCCATCTACCTGACACAACCTCCTCACACACAACACAACCTCCTCACACACAGCACCACCTCCTCACATACAACACAACCTCCTCACACACAACACAATCTCCTCACACACAACACAACCTCTTCACACACAACACAACCTCCTCACACACAACACAACCTCCTCACACACAACATAACCTCCTCGCATACAACACAGCCTCCTCACACACAACACAACTTCCTCACACAAAACACAACCTCCACACACAAAACACAACTTCCTCGCATACAAAACAGCCTCCTCACACACAACACAATCTCCTCATATACAACACAACCTCCTCACACACAACACAACCTCCTTACAGCCAACACAACCTCCTCACACACAACACAACCTCCTCACACAAAACACAACCTCTTCACACACAACACAACCTCCTCACACACAACACAACCTCCTCACACACAACACAACCTCCTCACACACAGCACTACCTCCTCACATACAACACAACCTCCTCACACACAACACAATCTCCTCACACACAACACAACCTCCTCACACACAACACAACCTCCTCATATACAACACAACCTCCTCACACACAACGCAACCTCCTTACAGCCAACACAACCTCTTCACACAAAACACAACCTCCTCGCATATAACACAGCCTCCTCACACACAAGACAGTCTTCTCAAATACAACACAACCTCCTCACACACAACACAACCTCCACTCGCACAATAAACATAAGCCCCACCTGACACCATACTGGCTGGAGTAGCTGACATTGTATGGCAGGCCGCTGGTTGGCGGCTGGTTGGCTGGATGCCGGTGGTAGGTGTGATCCGTTTGGTTGGCGGGGTACATCTCTTCAAAATCCTCCACATTCGCCCTCTGTTTAAGCAAGCAACCGCGACTCCAGTGTGCAAGCCCACATATTCCCCCCATCAGTTAAACACGGCCATCAATATTTGAAATTTTCCAAGTCCAGCTGGTCCATTTTCCTTGGACGAACCTGGCCCATTTACAATACCGATCTGTGTTTGTTCCCATAGAAGCTACATACCAAGTTTCATTAAAATCCTTGCAGCAGTTTTTAAGTTACCGTGTTAACAAGCTCTTGATGACAGACCGACAGACCGACCGACCGACACACGGTCGGTCGCATATATTCCCTGTGGGGAATAAATTACTGTCATCACAAGTAAGTATTTGTGAAACACACGCAGGCCCCAACCGCCCCCGAAATTCATAGGACGGACGGACACCCCAAACCTATAGGCCCCAATCCGAAGGGTTGGGGCCTAATTATCACACTACATTATTATAATTTAGTGAGGAAATGGGGGAGGGAAGGGGGTGGTGGGGAGGGGGGGGTAAGGGGTATGATCTTTGCCTAACCTGAGACTGTGGCGAGTCGGACGTATCACAGAACTCGTCCCCCTCGCTGTCACTCTCCGGTGTTGACCCCGCCCCGTCCTTGACGCCGCCAGCGGCGCCACCTTGCGGGTATTCCAACACGCCCTCTGGCGGTGGCTCTAGAGGACTCCCTGCGCCACCTAGCGTGAATTCCACCGCGCCGTTCAAGTGTCCACTTTCTCCTACATCAGATAAAATACTGTCACCATCGAACCATCAAATGCTGTCACCATCCAACCTCCCTGTCAACATCTTTGCCAACTTACATTTGCACCAATTTCCAAGTCAACTTTTTACATCAAAGTCCTTCTCTTTGAGGAAAACCACCTGCAATATTTTCTCTCCTGGCACCAAATCACTTATATGTATTAATAAGACTTTCACCGCTGCTACTAAATGAATTTTATTGTGAAGATTTTATCTGCGAATGTTAAGATTTTCTCTGCGCATTGTAAAGATTTTCTCTGCGTGTTGTTAAGATTTTCCTATGCGAATGTTCAGTTTTTTCTCTCCGAATGTTAAGATTTTCTCCACGTATTGTTAAGTTTTTTCTCTCCGAATGTTAAGATTTTCTCCACGTATTGTTAAGTTTTTTCTCTCCGAATGTTAAGATTTTCCTCTGCTACATACCAGACTTCAACTGCATCGACTGCGGCAACATTTGTGCCGCTGAAATGTCATTGTGGATGACGTCACCGCGTTGGTCATACGTATCTCCCACACCTGTACACGAAGTCAACGCGAGCTACGGTCTACTGGCTAAAAACACTAGCTTTAAAAAGGGAATCTCTCCCTCTCTCTTTTTATCTCTCTCTCTCTATCACTATCTCTCTCACGCTCTCTCTCTCTCTCTCTCTCTCTCTCTCTTTATCACTTTCTCTCTCTTCCTCTCTTTCTTATCTCTCTATCTACCTCACTCACTCTCTCTCTCTCTTATCTCTCTCTCTCTCTCTCTTTCTCTCTCTCTCTCTCTCTCTCTCTCTCTCTCTCTCTCTCTCTCTTATCACTTTCTCTCTCTCTCTTATTAATTAGCCCCCAACCGGGGACTCAGGCTCTGTCGGGGCGCTTTAAGTTTATCTCAGCTAAAGACCCATATATTGAAAACGATATAATGTTGGGACCATTAATCGGGCAAGGTGGGAGGAGGGGCCATTTATGGAGCAAAATGGGCCACCTGTGAGCAGGAATCTTTGTTTTTCCTAAGATCTCTTTTTTTATAGTCCCTTGATCAGGGCCGCTCTGGAACTAACTTGTACCTGCCGTTTCGTGTGACCTTTGACCTTGACCTTCGGTTGACCTCAATGATAGATCATCTTCAGTCCCGGAATGGTCGTCCACGCCACTGGAATGGTCACCATTTCCATTGGGAATGGAACCATTTGGTTTCGGTGATTTCTCTTTTGGGTCTACAAGTTCGTAGAAGTTGTCCAGTTTTTGAACGAAGTCCTGTACCATGGCTGTGTGGGGCATTGCCTCTACGATCTGTAAACGTCAATCAAATTACTCATCATTGAAAGGCGTAGCCTCTACGATCTGTAAACGTAAATCAAATTACTCTTCACTGAAAGGCGTGGCCTCTACGATCTGTAAACGTCAATCAAATTACTCATCACAAAAAGGTGTGGCCTCTTTGGTCTGCAAACGTCAATCAAAATCATTCAGCACCAAAAGGTATGATCTCTACCACTTGTACATGTCAATCAAAAGCCATCAGGCAGTTTGGGGGCGTGGTCTATACAATATATAACCGCCTATCAAAATCAACGAGTCGTCAAAGGCGTGGCATCCCCTAACTGAAGATGTCAATCAACCTCTGACCAGAACGATAGTAAACACTGATTTAATCATATTTATTATTATTATTATTATTATTATTATTATTATTATTATTATTATTATTATTATTATTATTATTATTATTATTATTATTATTATTATTATTATTATGTATTTAAACAAAAGACAAATGTTTCATAACATTTAGAACACTTGATTTCTGTTGCATCTACCAATAAGATATCGATTACTTTCTCAAGCCAGCAAATGCGTAGTTATAAAATTTTTTTTCTTCACTTGGGAGTTCAAAAGAAGTGAAGTTTTAGACTTGCAATGCGAATGCTGATCATTAGATATTGATTTCCCCCTCCAACCCCTCCCCACCCCTCCCCCGGCCGAGTTTAGATGTTCAATAACAACGCTCTGCCGGCCAGTGCACACCGACAACAGTGTACCCGGATATACTGAACTCAGTTCCCAGACATGGCACATCTGCTTACCAGAAAGTAGCCTTACAGACGAGGGAGGGGAGGCAGAGAGGCGGGGGGAGGGGGGCGGGGACGGGGACGGCAGGCACGGACGAGATGCTTCGAGTATTGGCCTTTCATGTGAATGCCATGTAGGGTAATTTTTGCAGGACATGCATAACTCTATAGTGGTAATAAAACGGCTAGTATAGAAATGGCATGAGCGTTTTTTTCAAAGTTGATTAATCAGTTTTATATACGCTTTTTTAATTTAAATAAGGCAAGCAAAAATTTATCTCCCACCACCTCCCTCGCCCCCTCTCCGCTTTCAACACAAAAAGTCTTACACTCAGATGGGTTCAGCTTCAACTCCTATTGTGCCCAAATACCCAAGTAAGATTGAAACTGTGTGCTGAACAAACGATGTAAGAGTATCATCACTTCTTTATGTCCCATAATTCCTAGGTTCATTTTGGTGGGAGAAAAGGGCGGCAATAAGGAGGGGCGGTGGGCGGGGGGGGGCGAATAACGTACCGTACCCGGATCACTACTAGACAATCCCGCCGAAATGAAAGAACTATTAATTCACGAGTAAATACAAACTCGAACTCAAGCCAAGCAAAGTAAAGCTAGTGAGATTTAAGTAGGCGATAGATAAACTCAAGCTAAGCAAGAAAGCATCAGTAAGACTTAAGTATGCGGTTAGAAAGACACGCCAGCATTATCGTCTGCTACTGTGATCTGTTGTCTGTTTACCTGCTCTTTATTGTACCCGTTGGGGTACTTCTCGCCAAGTACCTTTTTCAGTTCTTCCACATACTTAAGCATGGCTTGCTCACGTGACATATCTCCCAGACGGCTCCAGGCGTCCCTGGAATGCAGAGAGACACACACACACCGTGTCACGTGATGTCATCGCACGTGATGTTGTACCGATGTGACTGGCACTGCGCTTGGGAACAGGTTTATATTACTCAGTACACGAGATGTTTAACATGTTTAACTATACCACAGTAACATTGGTATTGAAAAGATGATTTTTATAACTCTATTTATTAACACTTGACAAGCCTTTGGCTTGCAAGAGTTATATGAATTTGTGCGAGCAAAATTCGTCCTTTTTTTTTCTTCTTGACACTTTTTCCGAGTTTTTGTGTCTTCTTCTTCTCTGACACTATGGGCCCTACGACCATGAAACTTGGTACTTATGAAGAGCTTGATCTGAACATGTGCATGTCACTTTTTATTTTCGTCTTTGCTTTCGTTTTCTTTGTTAAAACGCCATGTGAAAAGAGTGTATTTTTTGCAAGTAAATGCGTAGCATTTAACGACAGCACAGCATACAGCATAGCTTTGTGCCAGCTCTCACTGTGTAAATAGATAACAAGGCGTATGCCTGGTCAGTCAATAGAACTTTAAGTCAACAGCAACCAAACACTACTCGGCTTATAAGACGTACTCAAGCTGTGTTGTTTGCAATATATTATTCAAGAAATAACCCACTGAAGGAAGTATTTTTGCGTTTTAATTTTTGTCAAGTGTTTAACGTTTCGCTAGCGGAATGAGCTTCTCGTTAAATGTGCAATTGTTAGGAGATAAACAAATGTAATATGGGGACCCTATTGTAAAAAAAAGTCTTACCATTTGGCCTTGCCGACAACATCCCAGAAGGCGGGTCTAGAACTCGTGCACGGACCGTTGTTGGCTTGTTTGAAGTAGGCATAGAACTTGAACATAAGCCCGTGGGTTGGCTGGAAGGCACCTGATTTGACAGCAGAAGCTGTAGGATGAAAACAGAACCAAAAAAAGACAAACAAAGAAAACATAAAGCCAACAACCACTACACACATATAAAACATGCAGTTAAAAATAGTTAGCTGACAGTGTGCTCCAAACGGGTACAGCATGCGGGTCATAAAGTGAAATTTAAAAGTTAAACACTTGGACATCTATAGCACTGAAGCAAACATGTAAACGAGCGAAAAAAGCCTTATAAAATGGGAAATTCCTTGCGCAGAAAAAAATACAACCCAAAGCATACAAACTATCGCCCTCCAAAAATTCGATTATACCAAAGTTAAAATTTTACACCTGAGCGGCACATCTTAATTAGCCAATATTTTTTCTGGAGCGATTCGTTTGAGTTGATGTTGTTACGAAAGAGGTGCAAAACGTAAAGAAACTGCTTGTAGAATATAAAATAATAAAAATAAATTAAAACCCAACATAAGAAGAACACTGGGGACTGTTATTCGAAGTAGTAAAAGCGAAAATAGGGTGCATAAACAGCAAAGGTGTAATGCAAAGCCGATTTGGACATCTATCAACACAGTTAAGATTTCACACCTGAGCGGCACATCTTCATTAGCCAATATTTTTTCCGCAGAGATTCGTTTGAGTTGATGTTGTTAAGAAAGAGGTGCAAAACGTAAAGAAACTGCTTGTAGAATATAAAATAATAAAAATAAATCAAAACCCAACATAAGAAGAACACTGGGGACTGTTATTCGAAGTAGTAAAAGCGAAAATAGGGTGCATAAACAGCAAAGGTGTAATGCAAAGCCGATTTGGACATCTATCAACACAGTTAAGATTTCACACCTGAGCGGCACATCTTCATTAGCCAATATTTTTTCCGCAGAGATTCGTTTGAGTTGATATTGTTAAGAAAGAGGTGCAAAACGTAAAGAAACTGCTTGTAGAATATAAAATAATAAAAATAAATCAAAACCCAACATAAGAAGAACACTGGGGACTGTTATTCGAAGTAGTAAAAGCGAAAATAGGGTGCATAAACAGCAAAGGTGTAATGCAAAGCCGATTTGGACATCTATCAACACAGTTAAGATTTCACACCTGAGCGGCACATCTTCATTAGCCAATATTTTTTCCGCAGAGATTCGTTTGAGTTGATGTTGTTAAGAAAGAGGTGCAAAACGTAAAGAAACTGCTTGTAGAATATAAAATAATAAATAATAAATCAAAACCCAACATAAGAAGAACACTGGGGACTGTTATTCGAAGTAGTAAAAGCGAAAATAGGGTGCATAAACAGCAAAGGTGTAATGCAAAGCCGATTTAGACATCTATCAATACAGCTATGCACACAAAAGTTCCCGTTACGTCAAGTGTATCACATTAAAAAGTAACAAAAAATTGTATGATTTTAATATGCGCATCAATGTAAATGCGTAGATTTATACAAGTTCTTCCTTTTAACCTTTATCTATCCAAAGTAGTTAAGAAAATAGTGATAAATAAATAATGACAATATATGAGAGAACTAAGATATTTCCATTGCAAGAAATTTCATTAACTTGAAATTTTATTCCAAGGAGTCTACCTTTAGAGACGGAGTGGGTTTTAAGAACGAATGAATTTTAAATGCGGCGTAAAATTTAAGCCGCGTAAATGAGACAAGATATACGTTTTTGCTAAACGACATCATATCATTTTTTTTAATTTGAAAGACTGAATGTCGAAAAAATGTACCTTTTAAAAATTATTTTACATATTATTCAGTACCGTTAAAAGCCAACTTGTGAATGTGTTTTTGGCCAAGTGGAATTTTGTTAATTTTTCCAGTTTTTTTTTATCGTTTTCTTTATATTTTTATCATAACTGAATTCAGTCGAAACGCAAAATCTTTTTCGAGAAAGTCTAAGAAATAATCCGCTTACTTTTCCCCCTTGTCATTCGGAGGTTCGCCTACCAGTCTATTATTTTTTTGAAGTTTGGCAAAGACTGGAATGAATGGTAGTGAATGGTAGTAAATAACTGAATTGTCAAACTAATCATCTCTCTAATCTTCTTTTTCAAATGGTTATAAAATTTTAATCGAAAGTTTCTTAGGTGCTTCTCCACCTGGACTTTGTTTTTTTTTTTGCAAACGACAAAAAAAATCCCGAAATAGTGGAATTTTAAAAATTTTGTAAAATTGTGTAAATATCGGTAAATACGTGAACCGTCAAAACCCAACCTTTCCAACATCCCTTTTCGGGTAGCTTCCAAAATCGAATTAAATGCAATTTACATACTTCATTTTTTTGCCCTAACAGTATTTCATAGTTTTTCTCTCTTTCCATGTTTGGTAACTCGGCTGGGTCATGTCCTTGGACATGCTCGATAAAATATCCATCCGCTCTGTGTTTGAACTCCTCAAGAGGGTCAGCTGGTTCATAACAACATGGATCTGTGATCGTAATTTCACGGCGGCATGTGAAAGTATTTTTGATGAAACTTGACGCGAGTGAGCTTTCTGGAGCTGATTAGAATTGAGGACTTGAATTTTCACCGAAGTCACGGCTTTACGGATTTAGATTACAAAATGTTCATTGGCTTGGTGAGAACCCCCTCCCGGCATACCCCACTACCACCAATCATGTTATTTCTTTCTTATTGATCCCAAAATAATAGGTGTGTTACTGAAAAGTGTACATTGAAATACTCACAAATTATCTGACAGAAGTGCCCAAGAAGAACCATTTATCGTAGATAACAGTATCGTAACTCAAACGCTTATCAGTTTAAAGTATCTTATTGTTGCAAGATTCAATCTGGTTAAAATTTAGGACTAAAAATACAGACCGCAGGATTATACATCTACTTATATGAAACAAAAATTCCAGAAAGGAGCAAATTGACAAAAAAAGAGAGATATTATCTCAAGAGCTTACGGGACAGAGATATTATGACAAGAGCTTAAGGGATACGCCTTTTAAAGGATAGTGTGACCTTGAAAATAGAATTGAAAGCATGATGCAGATCGAACCCTTTAAAATATTTTCCGTGACATTTCTTCTTGACTAATTCTGTAACAGCATAAATGTGTGCAAGGTTCTCAGTATTGTAAACAAGAGTAGAGAGAACCGCAAAAAATTGAAACTGTTCAGATTTCGAATATGTAATCGCACGGTGGGAGGTGGGAGAGAGAGTTGAGGGTACAAATGGCTCCTACGGTTGCATTAAGAGCCGAAACGGGTAGTGGAGATTGGGGAGATGGGGGATGGTCGTGACTGCATAACCCCCTTTTCCTGTTCATGGCAATCACAAAAATGATGCAACGTTTGAAAAAGGCTGGCGTAACAGGCCAACATCTCTCTCTCAAAAAAGGTTATCATTTTAACTTTCTGTTCCAGATATATCGAAACTAATACAGTTGTCTTTATTTCAGTTAGAAGCAATGGCGCTGTAGATGAACCTTGCTGAAGAGCTTACCTGTCCGATACATCTTGAAATCTTGGAGAATCCCATGTCATTAAAATGTCTCCACAATATGTGTCAAAAGGACGTAGATGAGATGATAGACGAAGATGGACTGCTTCAATGTCCCATCTGCCAGGGAGTCTCCGAGCAGAGGGATATCAAAAGAGATTTCCGCATACAAAAGCTCATCTACCTTCATCATGATCACACAAACAGGCTTAAAGATAAACAAGCATGTGAGTTGTGCGACGATGAGCCAGCAGTTAGAAAATGTCATGAGTGTGATATGTATATCGGTGACCGATGTAAAAGAGGCCACACAAAACAACCTACAACCAAAGCGCACCACATATACATGATAAGTGACATGAAAGCCGCAAGCTACGAAAAGCTCCAAAGGGTTTTAGCAGCCATGGAAGAGACAATTCAACTTTTTGATGATGCCAAAGAGAAGAAATTAGATGCCAATGCGAAAGTCAGCTCTCTTTTTTGTGACGCTGTTCACAAAATAAATGACTCAGAAAAACAAATCATTAGCGAGGTTAGAAAAGTCCACGAAAAACTTCGCCAAGAAGTTGAGAAGAAGCGTGAGGAACAGACAAAAGCCTACCACTCCAGTATCGAAACCTTGGACACACATCGGGCCTCGTTTAATCAGATATGAAGGTTATCAAGGACACGATGTCAGAGAACTACCAGCGGACACTCTTGAATGAAGCATCAATTGATGACATGGTAGCTCAGTCAAAACAAAGCCAGGACACGTTTTTAATGTTAATTAAATCAATGCAAGAAGAGAATCAGGAATTAACAATAACAGTTCTACACGGAGACGAAACCATTAAACAACCTAGGCAAATGCGGATAGCCATCTCTGACCAATCAGGTCACAGGAACCCACAAATGACAAGTAACACCACAACGAAAAATGTAGCATCAGATGCCAAGAAATCATCACGTCTCCCTGAAGCAAATCCCCTGCCAGTTCCTCCAAAACTTTACATGCAACAACCAGATGAGATAACGCAAAGCTTACAAACAGTTTCCAAGGCATCGGAAGACGCTTTTGTGAATCGGACTTCTTTTGGTGACTATGTGTCAAGGACACTTCAAGTGACAAAACTGCTTAAATGTAACCGTGGTGAATCGGAGAATATTGCAAGCATAGACAATGAGATATGGATGGTGTGTGAAACAGGTGACATAGATATTTTCAGATACAGTGACCACGATCAATATGCAAAGTGAAGACACTTTAGATTAAAGAAAAGACCTGGATACGAAAAGGTGTGGAATACATAGCACGGGCGGTGTCACAAGCCGCTAATGGCAGCGTTATTGCCGTGTGTTACGGTGTCAGTGATGAACACGAAGACAAGCCTCACAAGGACCTAGGACTGGTGGCTGTTACTACTGACGACGTTACTAAGGACGTGATTGCTGAAGGTTGCTACTGGGATGCCGCCTGTGAAGATCAGTATGTGTACGAGCTGAGCAATAAGACTGTAACGATACATCAACGCGGCAGGAGCGGGTGGTCGTGCATAAAACAAGTACAGTTGCACTCGAATCACTACGACTTCTCCATCAGAAATAACATCCTAACCTTATCGAATGTTTTCGTGCATGCTGTAGACCGTTATGACCTGAGTAAAGACACATACTCATTGCCACGTGTAACTTGCAGCGATGCACACGGCCACGTCCTTGTTTGTGATTATTTGAATCACCGACTCCAGCTCTGCATGAACGACAACACGTGGCGCGTGCTCAAACTCAGTGAGAAGATAGAATACCCCCGACACGCCACAGTGGATCACCTCGGTCAGCTGCTCGTTCTCACTGAAGAAGCTCTTTTCAAACTCAAATAAGACGAGTTCATCCCAGACGTTGCCATAGTGACATAATCACCATAGAACACTGAACGCAGCATTCCATATGACAACTGAAAGAAGAGTTGTAGATCCAAGTCTAAGTAAAACAAACTGAACTATTCACTATAAGTACACCGAGAAATCATTCTTCTGTGCGTTGTAAAGCCTTTGGTCCTTTCTATAGAGGGCATCCACAAAGTACATAAGCAAGGAGGTGGGGCTGGGGTGGGTTGGAGAGGGAGGGGAATGGCTTGTCAGTGCGGCCTCAGAGCTGATCGCACTTTGTGACGTCACACATTATGATTACCTGAGTGATATCGGCGAGTGGTGGAGGGGAGGAAGGATTTGCTTACGTCATTATGATTGGCCCCCAAAGCAAACGGTTGTGTAAAGAAAAAAATACTCCTGATATTTTTCTTTCTTATTTATGTACATTGTCTTTTTACTGCATTTAATTCGTAAAAGCACTTTTGACTTGTGGGAAAACTTCGACACAAAATAACTACTTAATTTTACAATTTAGTAATAAATCGATAATTTGTATGTAAATGCTTATGCGTGAAAATCGGCTATACATAACTATACTGCTTTGTCAAACGACTTAATGAAAACATTTTTATAAGCAAGAGTAACACAAATGAAATCGGTTAATCGAATACCGAATAATGCCTAAGTCGGTTAACAGTATGCCAGTTCTGAAGCTTCGTATAAATTTATTACAATTTTACTTTAAAAGTACAGTTTATAATCACATAATCACTTTTATGAAAAGCTTGTGTCATATCTACAATTCTTAGAGCAATAAAATGAATTGCAATTTACAGCCATTTGCTTTCACTATCTTTAATTTTCTTTATATATATTTAATAATCCTTCTTTTGAGCATTTTGAATTTTTGTTTCAATTTTGGAGAAGCAAGAAATTGCTGTATATAACCCCTTCTCCCATGAACTATAACCTTTTCTCCCATAAACTAAAACCATTTTCCCATGAACTATAACCTTTAACTGTCAGTGCCTCTAGCGTGTTCAGTGCCCCATTTCCTCTCCTCCCCCTTTTTCCACCCTATATACCTGGCTCTGAGCGACTCAGTGTCTCTAGTGTATTCAGTGTCCCTCTCCCAATTCCTTCCCCTCCTTTCCCCGCTACTTTCCTGGCTATGAGCCACTGTCAGTGCCTCTAGCGTGTTTAGTATTCCCTTTCCCCCTCCTCCCCCTATTTCTACTCTATGTGCCTGGCTCTCAGCGACTGTCAGTGTCTCTAGTGTGTTCAGTGCCCCGTCCCTTCTTCCCCCGTTACTTGCCCGACTCTTAGCTTTTGTCAGTGCTTCTAGCGTGTTCAATGCTCCCTCTCCCCTTCCCCTTCTTCTTCCTTTACTTGCTTAACTCTGAGCTACTCTTGGTGCCTCTAGCGTATTTAATCTTGTCAGTACAATGTTTATGTCTTGATATAACTGGGGCAAGGCCGTCATAATTTGTTCGGTAACTTTCGGTCGCTTGGCGGGGTTTGTTGCCTTTCGATAGTCAAGCAAATTTCTCACAAAAATTGCTTCAATGGGAGTCTCTAGTATACACCGTTCCCCCATCCCAATTCCCAGGTCTTAACTCTGCCATACATAGCAATTGCTGCTCAATGAAGAGTTTCTTCTTTAAGTGCCTGATGAGTGGATTTTTGTAATATGATGACATGCGTCAAGGCCAAATTCTGTGGGACTAATATGACAAAAAATTTTAATGCTAGATTTTGTGTGACTAATTTGACTTCCTGCTTCAAGGCTAGATTCTGTGTGACTGATTTAATATGTGCTTCAAGGCCAGATTTTGACTATCTGCATAGTGACTAGACATCTGCGAATTGTCCTAAAAATTTTCGGAAAGTAGTTTAAAATCCCTTGATGACATATCTGAAAATCTTATATGTTTGATATGTTATTTCAACTTTGACCTAAAGAAGCTTATTGATCATCACAGTTAGTGTATGTTTGGTCACAAACCAATGTTTAGGCAACATTATTTACTCTTCTTGTCTTCTTGTTCACACTCTGAAATATTTAAATTTTCACATAAATATTGTAGAAAGATATACATAAAATTGATCTCATACATACCCAGCGTCTCTGGCTATGAAAAGGGTCAGAGGCACTGGTTGCCGACTTGACCTGACTACTAGGACTTTCAGACGCTGATACTGTCAAAGTCTGTACCAACGCATGCAGAGCATTCTTAATTTCAGAGATGTTTTAATGGCATAGCAAAAAAGTGGCTTAGTACCCACATCAGGAGGCGACCTCTATCTTATGCATATTTTTAAGCTGGTCATCGTATTGCTAATCACAGCCTAAACCAATTCTATATATATATATATATATATATATATATATATATATATATATATATATATATATATATATATATATATACGTGTGTGTGTGTTTGTGTGTGTGTGTGTATGTGTGTGTGTGTAAAATCTGAAAGCTTAAAATGTGCAAAACCCGGCCATCTTGGCCAATTTTCTATCAAATTCTAGCTGCAACTTCCGCTCAAGTTCAATCTGAAACAGTTTTTAATTAAAAATACATTTTTAGCGAAAGAATAATTTCATTTGACTTCAATTAACGTATATTTTCAGGGAAGATAAAAATAAAGTTCTTTGGCTATTCCAGGTAATAAGCACTAAACTGTCCGTCTTCACGGTCTAAATCTGTGACCCTTGAGTATAATGTTCACGATTTTGGATCTATCCATGACAATACATTCGCATATTAGAGTTAAAAATTTCTCGTATGTAATTGTCTTTATACACATTCTGGATGGCCCCCAAAGAAAAGTCTTTGTGTTCCAAAGACAAAGCTTTCTTATTTTTTATATACATTTTCTTTCCATTTCACTTTATTCTTAAAATCATTCTTGACTTTTGGGAGAAAATTGACATAAAATTAGTGCTTAAGTTTATTCTTGACAATTTAACAAACGTTTTAAGTTTCGTATAAATGCATTACAACTTCACTTTTACAGTATAATTTATATGTACACATAAATCGCAATTAAACCCGTGACTTTATAAAAACCTTGTATCAGATATGTCGTTATAACCAAGAATATTAAACGAGAAAAAAACTAATATGAGTCAAGATATGGGTTCAGATATGAATCCAAATACGAGTTATGTCGTGATATTCAACGTTGTTGCAATTCCGTTATTTTGCAAACGAATAAATGCAATCAAATTGAAATACATTAGAACCTGTTTGTAACGACATCGATTTAACGACGTAGTGCCAGTAACAACGCAAGTGTTTCTCTTTTGAAAGTGTGTGTGTGTGTTTGTATGTGTAAAATAAAAAAAAAATAATCGATTTTCCTTTATTTGGTGAACCAATAAGGCTGAGAAAGAAGCCTGCCTTTATCCTGATAGCTTCGAGATATGAATAGCCTACACCACATAATCAGTTTCTTTTCATCTCCCACCGAGCTGTTACATGATAACAATCTTATGCCCTCCTGTTTCTTGCCCCCCTCCTACGCTCCTCCTACCATTTAGCATAGAAACCCTTTCAGTAGAGCTGCATCCCCCACAGATCCTGACTCATCCAGACACGCACCATCCCAGCCCCCTTTTGACCGTCCTCCCCTCCCCACCCCACACTCAACTATAACCTCTTTCTCGATTTTACAACACTGAAACAAAATGCGTTGTTTGACATCAGTATTGCGTTAAACAAATGCACAACATTTATATACCAGGTTTATCATTTTTCACCATGACCTCTCACAAACGCGGCCCCCATCCCAATTCTACCAAGCCCTGCCTTCTCAAATTTGTTTCACGAATATGAATCATTGTTTTCAGCTTCTCCGCTTCGGCACAAACCAATAAAAAACTTTATTACCCCATCTAAAATAATTTCTTAAATTTCATTCCTAAAATTGACTTCAAAGTCTTCAAAGATTCAACAGTAAACACGTACCAGAGACACTCAAACCAAACTTGATAAAAAATTCACTGGTTTCGCTTGAATTTGTCCTCTGAAATACCGTGATGCACGGACGGACGGAAAGACAGACATTCAAATAAAAAAACAATCCAAAGTTCATGTATAGACATGGGGCTGTAAGAAAAAAGATTACATGCTCAGATGCTTTTAATAAACTCCTGTGAGATCAGATTTCTCTAGTAGTCCATATGGCCTGTGAATATTATGGAGATCTGCTTTTTTATAGCTAATGCATAAAAAATTAGCTATAAAACATGATCACAGAGTGGTAATAGAACTACCGATTTCTGAAATCATGAGATTGATTGCGTAACCTAAATACGTGCATTACACAAAAAATATTTGATAAAAAAGAGTCTGATGGCCGAAAAAACAGAATTGGCATTCTTTCTGTATTCACGAATATCTGGCTATCCTTAATATGATGTTGTGGACTAGTTGAGGCAGTTTGAAAACTGGCTAATAACACTTTTAAAAGAAATTCATTTGTTCAGTTTCGGGGGCGATCCCTCCCTCCTAAAGAATTATTAAGCTTCAATGGAGGCCTACTAAACTATAAAATTTGACAGTAACCTAAAAATCTAATAACCGAAAATGAAACTTATGATTCATATAGGGGAGTGCCACAAAAACAATCCAAATTGGAAAGGACAATGACAACCAGCATTGAATGATTCATGTAGCTAGCCAGAAAAAATGCACTGAATTCGCATTCCGAGATACAAAGCGACAGATTCACTATGAACTACTGCGGCATCGCGATGCTTCTTGCCCATGCAGGTCCAATGTTTACAGTCACAGCTGATGTTCAAACTCTTCCAAGCCGTTTGTCATTAGAGCAAGGCCATGACGTATTTATATACACGAAGGAATTGCTACTAGCTAGGAATCCGAGTGAATAACTATATAAAAAGAGTGCATTGAAGTTCCACTTTTTATAGCGTCTACAAGCAATGAATGAAAAACATTGGTAATATATAAACATGGTATGAATATCTACCGAAGTCAACCGTCGGATCGCCCACCCCGGTCAAAACACCCATCCGTACTTTAACCAATTTTGTTCAAATTCCTACCTGCTCTTATATACCCCTACTTCATTTTTCAAAAGAGTGAAACAGAATTATAACGAAAGCTATGTCGGGCCTTTGCACGTCACATGTCATGTATTAACATGATTAGACAAGGTCATCAGTTATAACAATAGTCAAGTTAAATTAAATTAAATTAAATCTGACAAGACAAGGAAAACATAAACTGGTTTCTTATTCCTTGGTTTGGTCACAAAAATTGGAAATAAAAAAGGATGTTGACCTTGCGGGTCCAAAAAATTTCAAGTGAGCAAAATTATCAAGTAAAAAGTTTTTAACCGGAAAAGTATGAATAAGACCTTTCAGAGCAGAAATTTTAAATTTTACTCCCACGATTTCTCTGCTTCTGTGCTATTTTCAAATAACAGACACTGCAAGCGTTTCAAAGTTGGAAGGAAAAATACTAGATTCACTTTCCATTTAGCAAATGACTGAATTTAATTTTTTTGCAGTGTCTGCTTCATTCCCGCATATGGAAAGCAGCAGTCATTTTATTTAATATTGGTACATACATATAATCCGTTATTCATTTCGGTTATAGAAAGTTAAATGGACAGATTCAATATAGAGTAGCGTAGGTTGGCAGGCTGAGAATTATCCGTTTATTTAAACTTTTGGATTCTCGTAATATTCTCATGAAATGAACGGTTATTGGAAGTACTTCATTTAACGATTACCATTAGAGCTGCTGCATTAAACGACAGGAGCAATTTAGCAGGTATTTATTTATAGTTTAGCAACGTTAAATGTCAAAGAAAACCAATTAGACAGAGATGGGTTAATTTCATAGCCGATTATGTGTGTTGATGAACTGAACTTGGTTGATTTCTTCTCTTGTATTTTTTCCTTTAGAGGGAGTTGGGGTATAGAGGTGGTGATTGTCACTTTCATTAAAATAAATACAATTTGTATCAGACTGGTTCGAAAAATCACTTGACAGGGATGTGAGACGGGGGTGGCGGGCAGGGCCCGGGGTGCTTAGGCCAGTTCATTGGGCTTCGGAGCAAGGGGCAGTAAAACATGAGAGGCTGAGGACTGTCGGGCGGAGGGAAGGCAGGCTCGCAGCGGGCAGGGGATAAGGGTGTGGGGGGGGGGGGGCAAGGGGAAAGCAAGGCGTGGATTTGCAGGGGTTCGCGGGGTGAGCAGAAGGGGCAGTTGAGGACAAAGGGGAGAAGAACGTGAGTCGTCGGGGACTGGCAGGAGGCAGGGAGTCGACCGGAGCGTGGGAGGGGGTGGGTAGGCAGCGGCGTGCGCGGGGGGGGGGGCCTTTTGCTTGAGATTCTAGTAAAACTGAATTCAATTGTTTATAACGAACACCCTTGACTACAGCTGCTGTATATGAGAGGAGTATTTATAGATTCAGTTGGAAAGTAGAGACATTAAGCAAAGTGGTTATCCGCATCTAGTGTTTGGTGCTACATTGCCTACAGAAATATATTTCAACTAATACGTTAGCTTTAGTTTTTACAAACAGCGTTACTGTAATTCTTTGTATCCAAAACTGAAAGGCTTTACTGTATGTCTTCTGTGCAGGACTGGAAAGTCATCATAACAAACAAGTTACTTTACTTTTATGTCCTAGTCCATATATGGGCGTTACAGATTTTAGGGTAACATTTTTTTCTAAATCTGAAAGAATGTTGCTACAAACAGGTTGCATGGAATATCTTGTGGTTGTAGACAGGTTTTCCAGGTCTGGATGGTGGTCATTACAGAAAGGTTTCACTGTATGTCTTTTTATCATTTTCTGGAAAGTAGTTGCTATAAACAGTTTAACTTAAGCTTTTTATTATTTTCTGGAAGTTGTTTATAGCAGAGATGTTCAGTATAAGTCTTTCTATCCAGGTTTGGAGAGTGGTTGCTATGAAAAGGATATTCTGTATGTCTTCCTAGAAACAGGTTCAACTGTCTTTTTATACACATGTGGCAAGTGGTCATTGCCTCACCAACCTCCTTCGTCACCCACGTCCTCCAATCGGGCTACGGCTCTTAACGCAACGTTAACACTATTACCAAAAATATTAGCACACAAATTATCGAAATCCAATTACAACCATTATAATGTGGGTCAACTTGAGAATTTATGTGCTGCAGCGGGGGAGCTCTCACTTAGCATGCAATAAAACCTTTTCAGCTTGAGATGGTTGATGGGATGGAAAGGGGGAGCAGCTGTTCTTGGAGAATTGGTTTATAACGGCAACAATACATCGCTATAAAACATACACGTACTTTGTTTGATTAATATGTCCATAAAAATATATCTCTGCTAATTCCTGCCAACAAAATAAAACCATTCTGGCGGCACTAGAAGAGCGGGCCACTATTAAAGCTTCGTACCCGTCTACTCCATTGCATCAACCCTTTTCCCACAATCAGCTGTCAAGGTATTAAATGGTATCGTACTGTTTAATTACGTCATATCGTCATAGACGTTCTATCGCACCGCAAAAAAAGAACAAAAAAAAAAAAAAAACAAAAAAAAACAAAAAAACAAAAAAAAAAAAAAACAGTAGCTAATCCACAGTTAGTGTCAAAACGACAATTCATTATCGATTGTTACAAGTACAGATTTTAGTACTCCGTTTCTCAACAAGTGTCCGCTCAGAGTCTTGGTGAGGAATTTATAAAGTCGACTGAGGGTGGGGAGAGATGTGGTTAAGGCACGGAGAAAGAGTTCTTCACAACAAACGAAAAAAGAAGCCGTGAATTCCATGTCTGAATGTTTGCAGGAACAGGAGAAAAGCACATGTTGATTCGAGAAAGAAATTTTTTGAAGCAGAAACATTTCTTTTGTGACATAAAAGAGCTGATTTCTTGACTAATTCTATATCTCATGCTATTTCAGAAGCGATGGGAATTTCATACAATTCAACTGGTTAGAGACAAAAGTGCTTTCGAGGGATTATCAATTTCAACAACCACAGAGGATCTCATTAAAGTCTTTTTATATATTTTGTTTGAATTGCTTTTGGAATAAACAACATATGTGACAGTTTTAACGAGAATGGCTATGTCGATGAACCTTGCTGAAGAGCTTACCTGTCCGATACATCTTGAAATCTTTGAGAATCCCATGTCATTAAAATGCCTCCACAATTTGTGTAAAAAGGACGTGGATGAGATGATAGCCGAAGATGGGCTGCTTCAGTGTCCTGTCTGTATGCGAGTCTCCGAACGGAGGGATATCAAAAGAGACTTTCGCACGCAAAAGCTGATTGACCTTCATCATGATCACACAAACAGGCTTAAAGATAAACAAGTATGTGAGTTGTGCGACGAGGAGCCAGCAGTTGGAAAATGTCATGAGTGTGATATGTATATCGGTGACGGATGTAAGAGAGGTCACGCAAAACAGCCTGCAACCAAAACGCACGTTATCTCCATGATAAATGACATGAAAGCCGTAAGCGAAGAAAAGCTCCAAAGGGTTTTAACAGCCATGGAAGAGAGAGTTCAACAGTTTGATGATGCCAAAGCCAAGAAATTAGACGCCAATGCGAAAGCCAACTCTCTTTTTTCCGACGCTATTTGCATAATAAATGACTCAGAAAAACAAATCATTAGCGAGGTTAGAAACGTCCACGAAAAACTTCGCCAAGAAGTTGAGAAGAAACGTGAGGAACAGACAAAAACCTTCGACTCTACTATCGAAACCTTGGACACACATCGGGCCTCGTTTAATCAGGATATGAAGATTATCAAGGACACGATGTCAGAGAACGACCAGCGGACACTCTTAAATGAACCATTAATTGACGACATGGTGGACCAATCAAAGCAAATCCATGATACGTTTTCAATGTTTGTTAAAACAATGCTAGAAGAGAATCAGGAATTAGCAATACCAGTTCTACACGAAACCATTAAACAAGTTAGGCAAATGCGGATAGCAATCTCTGACCAATCAGGTCACATGAACCCACAAATGACAAGTAACACCACAGCGAAAAATGTAACATCAGATGCCAAGCAATCCCCACGTCTACCTGAACCGAATCCCCCGCCACGTCTTCCAAAACTTTACATGCAACAGCAAGATGAGGCAAGGCATAGCTTAAAAACAGTTTCCAAGGCAGTGGAAGGCGTTGTTGTGAATCGGGCTTCTTTTGGTGACTATGTATCAAGGAAACTTCAAGTGACAAAACTGTTCAAATGTAATCGTGATGAATCGCGGAGGATTGCAAGCATAGGCAATCAGATATGGATGGTGTTGAAAAAAGGTGACATAGACATTCTCAGTTACAGTGACACCGATTCACTATGCAAAGTGAAGACTCTCTGGGTTAAAGAAAAGACCTGGATACGAAAAGGTGTGGAATACATGGCACGGGCGGTGTCAGAAGCCGCTAATGGCAGCGTTATTGCCGCGTGTAACGGTGTCAGGTATGAACACGAGCATAAGCTTCACAAGGACCTAGGACTTGTCGCCGTCACTACTGACGGCGTTATTAAGGACGTGATTACTGAAGGTCGCTACTTGGATGCCGCCTGTGAGGATCAGTATGTATATGGGCTGAGGAATAATGGGACCGTAACAGTACATCAACGCGACAGCCGCGGGTGGTCGCGCATAAAAGAAGTACAGCTGCAAAAGGATTGCCATAACTTCTCCATCAGTAACAACATCCTGACCTTATCGTATTCTTTAATGGGTGTTGTAGGCCGCTATAACCTGAGTAACAACACACACTCACGCGTCGGTAGAAAAGGAAGTGCTCCTGGTGAGTTCTTACGGCCATATGTAGCCTGTAGCGATGCACACGGCCACGTCCTTGTTTGTGATTATTTGAATAAACGACTCCAGCTCTGCATGAACGACAACACGTGGCGCGTGCTCAAGCTTAGTGAGAAGATAGAATACCCACGACACGCCACAGTGGATCACCTCGGTCAGCTGCTCGTTCTCACTAAAGACGCTCTAATCAAACTCACATAAGACGAGTTTCATCCCAAACGTTGCCATTGTGACGTAATCACCACAGAACACTGAACGCAGCACTCCATATGACGACTGCAAGAAGAGTTGTAGATACAAGTCTAGTTAAAGAAACTGAACCATTCACCATCATTACACGGAGAATTCATGCTTCTGTGCATTGTATAGCGTTTGGTCCTTTCTAGAGGGCATCCACAAAGCACGTACGCATAGAAGATGGGGCGGGCGGGGAGGAGGGGGGGGGGGGTAGGGGGAGGGGATGGCTTGTCGATGCGGCCTCCTGAGCTGATCGCACCTTGTGACGTCACACATTATGATTACCTGAGTGAAATCGGCGAGTGGTGGGGGGAGAAAGGGTTTGCTTACGTCATTATGGACGGCTCCCAAAGCAAACAGTTGAAAAAAATATTCCTGATATGTATCTTTCTTATTTATGTACATTTTCTTTTTACTTCATTTAATTCGTAAAAGCACGTTTGACTTGTGGAAAACTTCGACACAAAATAACTACTTAATTTTATACTTAGTAACTGCAATTTAGTAATAAATCGATAATTTGTATGTAAATGCTTATGCATTAAAATTGGCTATATATAACTACTCTGCTTTTTCAAATGACTTAATGAAAACATCTTTTAGAAGTAACAGTAATACAGATAAAATCGGTTAATCGAATACCGAATAATGCCTAAGTCGGTTAACAGTATGCCAGTTACATTTCATAGAAGTAACACAAGTACAGATGAAACCGGTTAATCGCATAGTTGATAATCCCGAAGTCGGTTAACGGTATGCCAGTTCTAAAGTTGCGTATAAATGTATTACGATTTCACTTTAAAAGTACAGTTTATAATCACATAATCACTTTTATAAAAAGCTTGTATCATCATAAGGCGTTATAACCAAGAGTGTAAAACTGGAGAAAAACTAATATGGGTCCAAATATTTATGTCAAGATACCGAATAAGTCGTGATATCCGATGTCGTTATAATGCCGTTATACTGTATTTTGGAAACGAATCAAATTCAAATCAAATTGAGAAACATTAGAACATCTTTGTGATGACATAGCTTATAATGACATGGCTTATGACGACATGGCTTATAACGACATGTCGCCTGTAATGACATTGCTTCTGATATTTGCGTCATGGATGTGTAAAATAATAAAATGAAAATTACGAATCGATTTCTCTCATTTTGATAGCCCTGTGACATGATAACAATCTCAATCCCTCCTGCCATCCCCTCCCCTCCCGACCCCTCCCCGCCCGACCCCCCGTTCCTTCCACCATTCACCACAGCAACCTTTTTGTACAACTTTATCCGTCCGCCCCCCCCCCCCCACCCACTTCCTCCCGCCCAACTCACACAGCAGATGCTCACTCATCTTCCTAATCCTCATCACACCCCCTAAATCGACCCCCTCCCCCTCCCCAACCGTAACCTCTTTCCAGAATTTACAACACCAAAAGAAATGCATTGTTTGACATCAGTATTATGCTCAACAATTATATAATGGTGCATAGACCAGGTTTATAATTTTTCACCATCCAATCGCAATGCCCCTCCCTCCCCCTCCACCCTACCTCCCCTCCCCCCTCCCCTCCTCCACCTCCCCGCCCCTTCCCACCTCCTCGCCCCCCCCCCTCCCACATCCCCGCCCCTCCTCCACCTTCTCCCCCGCCCCCTCCCACCTCCCCGCCCCTCCTCCACCTCCCGCCCCCCTCCCACCTCCCCGTCCCTCAACCCAAGGCCAATCACAGGCAAATAACCAGCCATTTCCTGGACCAAAAAAAAATATCACTAAATGTATATGATATCACATTTATTTCATTTACAAAAATTCAAAGAGTCATTCAACACTCTTGCGCACGGTTTCTCTTACAATTCGAAAATATATAGCATCGTCCAAATCTGCTCCATCGCAAAACTGTTTGCGTCATGATGCACTTGATTACGACAATACAGACTAGCTACAATGTAGTCACGTGAGTCAATGCAGAGTCACCTGATCTTATGCAGGTCATGTGATTCAACAAGCCTTCGATGACTGCTCGATCTGTCCGTGGTGACGTCATCTAGACTGTGTCATCGCCGCCTGTAAAACGAAAAATAATATATATTTTTTTAAAGCATGTCTTTGGCTCGAAACTTTTTTCTGCTGTGTTTAATAAAGCTATTCTAGTTTAAATGCACAAACTGAAGCAGAAAAAAAATAGATTAAGAAAAAGAACTAGATTCATATTAAATTTCCCAGAAAATATCATAAAATACATGACAAGCTTCATCAAAATAACTGATAATCGAAATATTTAAATTATTCTTATCATTATTATTATTGTTATTACTATTATTATTATAATTATTACTATATTAATTATTGTTATAATTATGATTATTATTATGATTATTATTATTATTATTATTATTATTATTATTATTATTATTATTTTAATAATTATTATTATTTAGAATTAATTGTTCATGACGTTCTTTTCCTTTTACAATACACAAACAAAGCACACGATTCAGGTGAACGCATATCATATATACACTGTTACGAATTTCTATCTTAGAATTACATAAAAGAATTTCCTCTTTTTTAGAACCGGAGTACGTTAATATTGACTGATCCACAACCGTCATTAAATATACGGTCTCGTACAATATGGAGTCATCACTGACATAACATTTGATTACTTTAATATATATCAACAATAACGGATTTTTGTGATTATAATCCAGTATTTTCTGACTATACATCACAGCATCTACAATTCGTAGAGCAATAAAATGAATTGCAATTTATAGCCATTTGCTTTCACTATCTTTTATTTTCGTGATATATATTTAATAATTTTCCCCCGAAAAGATCTTTCTTTTGAGCATTTTAAATTCTTGTCTCAATTTTGGAGAAGAAACAAATTGCTGTGTATAACCTTTTCTCCAATAAACTATAACCTTTTCTTCCGAAACTTTTTCCTTCGGCCCCAAGCATTAGTTACCACAGCAACAGCCAGCAATGGAGGATAGCCATATGGAATTACAAATCATACAGACATTCGTAAGAGGTCGGAGTGGGGGGGGGGGGGCAGGCGGTGGGGCGGGGGGAGATATATGCACACTTAACAACTCAGCAAACCTGTTTGTTTTGTGCAGTTATTTTTTATTCAACGCAATCGCCTAGGGGTAAGAAAAAAAGTAGATAAAAATTTAAAACTGTTACAGGACACCACAAGCTGATCTCCAGATGTTAGACAACAAGCACTTTCCGTTTATTTATTTATTTATTGTTGTTATTTCCCTGATTAGTTTATTTACAGAGACATTTTACCTATTTTTAGAACAATTTAATCTCTTTGGAAATTTCTTAAAAATGTTCATGCAGAGCTTTCCTAAATGAAAAAAAAATGGAAACATTTTTATTTGAAAAAATATATTTCACACTATTATTTGGCTGAGGTTCGTGAAATCCTCAGGATGTCCATGGAGAAACAGGAAATATGAGTGTCCGTTCAATCACGTGGACAACTATTTTTTCAGTTTTGTAGAAGGCAATGAAGTTGTAAGCACAAGTAGAATCAAAATTAGAAGGTATAAACAGACGTTCAAAATAAAATTGTTCGCAACTGAGCTTTTGTTTCAAAACTGACATTCATATCTCAACACTCTAAAACTGGTGATGGAACTGTCAAAGAAAACGCAACCCAAACAGTGCCACTAGCAAAGGAGTACGCAAGACAGCTTAAACAACACAGCACAACACAACACAACACAGCACAGTAAAGCCCAGTACGAGCAGTGACCAACACAAAAGTTGTCAACACAGAGTGATCAACTCAAAAGTGGGCAACACACAAGGGAGCACCACAAAAGTGGGCAACACAAAAGAGGGCACCACATAAATGGGCAACACAAAAGTAAAAGACACACACTAAACAGCGGAAAGTTAGCAACACAGACTGGACCACTCAACACAACAGTAGACAACACAGAGAGAACAACAACACAATAAACATCAAACACCACGCCTTCAACTATCCATAGCAACCGCCCACCTGTTCCTCCTCCTGCTCACGAAGCTGATCAACCAGTGAACGAGGAAGGGCCAGATGAGGATGAAGATCCAGGTCCGGCTTCGTGAGTTGTTGAGCGGCCACCAGGAAGGGTGCCGGCCCTGGGAGCTGTCCGAGTTCTCACGGCTCCTACGATTCCTCTGCAACAAGGTCACGGCAAGGTCATTCGCATGGCAAGGTTATTTGCACCCGACCTACCTCCTGACCCCTTAACCTCCTTCTTCCATCACCCAAGGAGAGGGAGAGGGAGGGGGAGGGGGAGAGAGAGGGGGAGGGGGAGGGGGAGGGGGAGGGGGTTCTTTCTTTCTCCCCCTTCTATTTTATTTCATTTATTTACTTCTTATTTTTTACATGTTCATTGGCTTGGTGAGAACCCCCCTCCCGGCACACCCACTTCTACCCATTATATTAGTTATGTCTGATTGATCGCAAAATAATGGGTGTGTCACTGAAGAGTGTACCTTTAAATACTCACAAATTACCTGATAGGAGTGCTCAAGAAAAACCACTTATCGTAGATAACAGTGTTTTACCTCAAACGATCATACGCTTATCAGTTCAAAGTTTCGTATTGTTTCAGGATTCAATCCGGTTAAAATGTAGGACAAAAAAATACAGACTGCAGGATTATACTTCTGCTTACATCAAACAAAAGTTGCAGAAAGGAGCAAATTGACAAAAAATATTCTCAGAAGAGCTTAAGGGATACGCCTTCTAAAGGTTAGTGTGATCTTGAAAATAGAATTAAAAGCATGATGCAGATCGAACCCTATAAAATATTTCCCATAACATTTCTTCTTGACTAATTCTATCATAATATAAATGTGTGTAATGTTCTCAGTATTGTTAACAAGAGCAGAGAGGACCGCAAGAAAAAGAAAACAAGTTTGTCCAAGGACAAAGTCCCAGCTTACGAAAAGCAATAAAACCAATTCCAGCGTGCACGAGCAAGGGAATTTTCCTGATAAATTGGGCTTCAAAAGATGAGACGGCAAAGAGCTAGCCCAATAATCAATTTAGCACCGGACCAGAACATAGACCGATAAATACATACAAAGATTTCTTTCCCAGAAAAATGGGAAACAGATCTTTTGTATCTCTGGTAGACTGGATAGTCTGCCATAGATATGTTCAAACAACGCATAGTGCGCATATTTATGTAACTTGCCTTGATGCGCGGTTCTTATTCAGACAAGTGCGCGTGTTTATTTAATTTTTCGTAGATGCGCGGTTCCCATTTTGGAACAGTGCACATGTTTACTTAACTTGCGTTGATGTACGGTTCACATTTCTGACGAGCGCCCAATTTTTTTTTGCCTTTTGTGGGTGTGCGGTTCTTATTTCGGATCAGTGCGCAAGTTTATTTACCTTGTGTTGATGTGCGGTTCTTATTTCGGATCAGTGCGCATGTTTATTTACCTTGTGTTTATGTGCGGTTGTTATTTCGGATCAGTGCGCATGTTTATTTACCTTGTGTTGATGTGCGGTTCTTATTCCATACCAGTGCGCATGTTTATTAGTCCCCCGCCGGGGGACTATAGTTTGCGGGTTTGTCTGTCCGTCTGTCTGTCGACACCTTTTTTGTTAACACACTCAAGCCTACATTTTTCCACCGATTGTTAAGATATTGTATATATGGGTAGTACTGGAACGAACAAGGATCGGTATTGTAAATGAGCCATGTCGGCCAAAGGACATTGGCCCAGCTGAACCTCACAAATTTTCCCAATCCTTACTCAGTTGAATGAGTTTAACACACCCAAGCCTACGTTTTCACCGATTGTAAAGATATTGTGTCTATGGGTAGTACTGGAACAAACAAGGATTGGTATTGTAAATGAGCCATATTGGCCCAAGGACATTGGCCCAGCTGAACTTCAGAAATTTTCACAACCCTTACATACTGGAATGAGTTTGTTAACAGACTCAAGCCTACATTTTTTTAAACAATTGCCAAATGTTATACACATAGGTAGTATGAATGGTAACAAGAATTGGTATTGTAAATGAGCCATGTTGGCTTAAGGACATTGGCCCAGCTGGAATTTTAAAATTCACGAACATGATACGAAGGGTTGTAGTCCAACCTAACAAAATCAAATACCGGGATTGTACGCCGGTGGGAGACATAGTCAGTTTCACTGACCCACTTGTTTTACTTGCGCTGATGAGCGGTACTTATTTCGGACAGCCCAAGTTTTCTTAGGTTGCCTTGATACGCGGTTCGCATTTCGGACCAGCTTGCATGTTTATTTAACTTGCGTTGATGCACGGTGCTTATTTTGGACGTGTGCCTATGTTTATTTAACTTGCGTTGGTGCGCGGTTTGCATTTTGGACCAGTGTGCATGTTTCTTTAACTTGCGTTGATGAGCAGTTCGAATTTCGGACCAGTGCGCATGTTTATTTAACTTAGTTGATGCGCAGTGCTTATTTTGGACCAGTGCAAATGTTTATTTAACTTGCGTTGGAGCGTGGTTCGCATTTCGAACCACTGCGCATGTTTATTTAACTTGCGTTGATGCGCGGTTCGAATTTCGGAGAAGTGCGCATGTTTATTTAACTTGCGTTGATGCGCGGTGCTTATTTTAGACCAGTGCAAATGTTTATTTAACTTACGTTGGCGCATGTTTATTTAACTTGCGTTGATGCAACGTGCTTATTTTAATCCAGTGTGCTTGCTTATTTAGCTTGTGTTGCTGTGCGGTTCGCATTTCGAACCAGCGCGCATGTTTTTTTTTACCTTGTGTTGATGCGTGGTTAGCATTTTGGACCATTGCGCATATTTATTTAACTTCTGTTGATGATCGGTACTTATTTTGGACCGGTGCAAATGCTTATCTAACTTACGCTTAAGTGCGGTTCGCAATTCGGACCAGTGTGCATGTTTATTTAATTTGCGTTGATATCCGGCTCGCATTTCGGACCAGTATACCTGTTTCTTTAGGTTGCGTTGATGCGCAGTTCGCATTTTGGGACAAGTGAGCAGGTTCATTTAACTTGCGTTGACGCGCGATTTGCGTTTCGGACCAGAACGCATGTTTATTTAAGTCCCGTCGATGCCCGACTCTTATGTCTATTCAACTTGCGTCGATTCATGGTTCTTTCTTCGGACCACTGCGCATGTTTATTTAGCTTGCGTTGATGCGCGGATCTCAAATCAGACCACTGCGCATGTCTATCAACTTGCGTCGATGCATGGTTCTTTTTTCGGACAAGTGCGCATGTTTGTTTAACTTGCGTTGATGTGCGGTACTTATTTTGGACCGGATCGCATGTTTATTTAACTTCCGTCGATGCGCTGTTCGCATTTTAAGCCATTGCCCATGTTTATTTGACTTGTGTTGATGCGTGGTTCTCATTTCAGACCAGTGCGCATATTTATTTAACTTGCGTTGATGCGCGGTTCGCATTTTGGACCACTGCGCATGTTTATTTAATTTGCCTCGATGTGCGATTCACATTTCGGACCAGTGCGCATGTTTCTTTAGGCTGCGTTGATGCGCCGTTCGCATTTCAGACCACTGTGCATGTCTATTCAACTTACGTCGAAGCGTAGTTCTTTTTTCGGACCAGTGCGCTAATTATTTAACCTGCGTTGATGCGCGGTGCCTATTTTGGACCAGTTCGCATCTTTATTTATCTTCCGTCGATGCGCAGTTCAGACTTCGGACCAATGCGCATGTTTATTTAACTTGCATCGATGCGGAGTACTTAATTTGGACTACTGCGAATGTTTCTTTAACTTGCGTCGATGTGCGGTTGTTAAATCTGACTACTGCGCAAGTTCATTTAACTTGCGTTTATGCGCTGCAGGAGGAGATTCATGCAATTTTTTTTTCAAAAATTCTGAAAAATAAATATCGGAAATAAATGAAATCTAATAAAAACTGTAGGAGGAAATGCATTTTGAATTTTTTTCTTCAAAAATTCTCTCATCGACTGAAAAAGACAGGCCATATTCACGACACCTAAGCATGCCTCAGCCCCAAAATAAATGATGTTTGATCAAAACTGCACAAAACTGCAGGAGAAAATGCATTTGGAGGTATTTTTATCAAAAATTCCCCCCGAAATAAAAAATTCCCAAGTCTAGTCAAATAGCACAAGCCGTATGCGAGACCTACCTAAGGATGCCTCATAGCAAAAAATAAATGAAATCGGTTCAAAAATTCCCAAAAAATACAGAAATTGTCGGATCGACTAAAAAGCGCAAGTCGTATTCTCAACCTCTTAGGGATGCCGCAACCCCCCCCCCCCCAAAAAAAAAGAGGTTCAAAACTGCAGGGGGAAATGCATTTTGAAGATGTTTCTTCAAAAACTCCCTAAAATACAAAAATTGCCCGATCGACTAAAAAGCACAAGCCGTATGCACTCACACCAAAAATAAATGGCATCGAATCAAAATTGTAGGAGTAGATGCATTTTGAATTATTTTCGAAATTTTTGCTTAAAAATTTCCCCAAAAATACAAACTAAAAAAGCATAAGCCGTATGCACGATCCTTTAGGGGTGCCTCATACCAAAAATAAATGACATCGGGTCAAAAATGTAAGAGGAGATACATTTTAAAATTTCTTTATAAAATCCCCCAAAATACAAAAATTGTCCGATCGACCAAAAAAGTACACGCCGTATGCCGAACCCTTTAGGGGTGCTTCATACCAAAAATAAATGACATCGGGTCAAAAATGTAGGAGGAGATACATTTTTTTTTAAATTCGCCAAAAATTCAAAAATCAACCGATCGACTAGAAAAGCACAAGCCGTATGCACGACCCCTTAGGGATGCCTCACACCAAAAATAAATGACACCGGATTAAAATTGTAGGAGGAGATGCATTTTGAAACAAAGTTTACTAAATTAATAACTAACTAACTAACGGACGCCATCCGCAGACCGATAGGAATACCCCAGCTTACGTGTAACGTAAATTGGGCTAAAAAACTTCTAAACTTTGAAACCGTTCACATCTCGAATATGTAATTGCACAGTGGTGGTGGTGGGGGGGGGGGGGGTTGGGGGTACTAATGGCTCCTACAGTTGCATTCCGAGCCGTGATCGGTTGTAGAGATTGGGGGTGGGGGTGGTCGTGACTGCATAACCCCCTTTTCCTGTTCTTGGCAATCACAACAATGATGCAACGTTTGAAGAAGGCTGGCGTAACAGGCCAGCATCTCTCTCTCAAAAAAGTTTGTCATTTTAACTTTCTGTTCCAGATATATCGAAACTAATACAGGCGTCTTTATTTCAGTTAGAAGCAATGGCGCTGTCGATGAACCTTGCTGAAGAGCTTACCTGTCCGATACATCTTGAAATCTTGGAGAATCCCATGTCATTAAAATGCCTTCACAATTTGTGTCAAAAGGACGTAGATGAGATGATAGACGAAGATGGACTGCTTCAATGTCCCATCTGCCAGCGAGTCTCCCAGCAGAAGGATATCAAAAGAGATTTCCGCATACAAAAGCTGATCGACCTTCATCATGATCACACAAACAGGCTCAAAGATAAACAAGTATGTGAGTTGTGCGACGACGAACCGGCAGTGGGAAAATGTCATCAGTGTGATATGTATATCGGTGACCGCTGTAAAAGAGGCCACACAAAGCAACCTACAACCAAAGCGCACCACATATACATGATAAGTGACATGAAAGCCGCAAGCGAGGAAAAGCTCCAAAGGGTTTTAACAGCCATGGAAGAGACAGTTCAACAGTTTGATAATGCCAAAGCCAAGAAACTAGACGCCAATGCAAAAGCCAGCTCTCTTTTTTGTGACGCTGTTCGCAAAATAAATGACTCAAAAAAACAAATCATTAGCGAGGTTAGAAAAGTCCATGAAAAACTTCGCCAAGAAGTTGAGAAGAAACGGGAGGAACAGAGAAAAAGCTTTGACTCCAGTATCGAAACCTTGGACACACATCGGGCCTCGTTTAATCAGGATATGAAGATTATCAAGGACACGATGTCAGAGAACGACCAGCGGACACTCTTAAATGAAGCATTAATTAACGACATGGTGGACCAATCGAAACAAAGCCGGGACACGTTGTCAATGTTAATTAAATCAATCGAAGAAGATAATGAGGAATTAACAATAACAGTTCTACACGGAGACGAAACCATTAAACAACTTAAGCAAATGCAGATTGCAATCTCTGACCAATCAAGTCACACACCAATATTAGAAGAGGCATCTGTAGAGTTACATGCCCAGCCTTCACCAGGTCTCCCTTCAGAATTTAACATGGAACATCTAAGCTTAGAAAGATTTTCCAGGCTATCGGAAGACGTTGTTATGAATCGGGCTTCTCCTGGTCACTTTGTGGCAAGGAACCGAATTCCGATAGAAATCTCTGACCAATCAAGTCACACGAGCCTACCATGTGTAGTGTTAAGTGCCAAGCCTTCAGCAGGTCTCCCTTCAGAATTTAACATGGAACATCTAAGCTCAAATGCAGTTGCAAAGGCAGTGGAAGGCGTTGTTTTGAATCTTTCTTCTTTCGATGACTATGTGTCGAGGACACTTCAAGTGACAAAACTGTTTAAATGTAATCGTGATAAATCACGGAAGATTGCAAGCATAGATAACCATATATGTATAGTGCATAAAACAGGTGACATAGATATTCTCAGTTTCAGTGACACCGATTCAATATGCAAAGTGCAGACTCTCTGGATTAAAGAAAAGACCTGGATACGAAAAGATGTGGAATACATAGCACGAAGGGTGTCACAAGCCTCTGATGGCACCATTATAGCCGCGTGTAGAGGTGTCAGTGATGAACACAAGCACAAGCCTCACAGGGACCTAGGGCTGGTGACTGTAACTACTGACGGCGTTATTAAGGACGTGATTGCTGAAGGTCGCTACTTGGATGTCGCCTGTGACAATCAGTATGTGTACGGGCTGAGGGGTGAGACTGTGGCAGTACATCAACACAACAGGCGCGGGTGGTCGTGCTTAAAACAAGTAGAGCTGCACTCGCATGGCCACGACATCTCCATCGGTAATAACACCCTCACCTTATCGAGTCTTTTCATGCATGCTGTAGACCGTTATGACCTGAGTAAAGACACATACTCACACCTCGGTAGAAAGGGAAGTGCTCCTGGTGAGTTCTCAGATCCATATGTAGCTTGCAGCGATGCACACGGCCACTTCCTTGTTTGTGATTATTTCAATCACCGACTCCAGCTCTGCATGAACGACAACACGTGGCGCGTGCTCAAACTCAGCGAGAAGATAGAATACCCACTACACGCCACAGTGGATCATCTCGGTCAGTTGCTCGTTCTCACTAAAGACGCTCTACTGAAACTCACATAAGACGAGTTTCATCCCAGACGTTGCCATAGTGACATAATCACCATAGAACACTGAATGCAGCATTCCATATGACGACTGAAAGAAGAGTTGTAGATACAAGTCTTAGTAAAACAAACTGAACCATTCACTATAATTCCACGGAAAATTCAAACTTCTGTGCATTGTAAAGAGGTTGGTCCTTTCTATAGAGGGCATCCACAAAGCACGTACGCATAGACGATGGGGCGGGCGGGGAGGGCGGAGGGGGGAGGGGATCGCTTGTCGGTGCGATCTCCAGAGCTGATCGCACTTCGTGACGTCACACATTATGATTACCTGAGTGAAATCGGCGAGCGGTGGGGGAGGGGAGGAAGGGTTTGCTTACGTCATTATGAATGGCCCCCAAAGCAAACAGTTGCGTAAAGAAAAAAATATTCCTGATATGTATCTTTCTGATTTATGTACATTTTCTTTTTACTTCATTTAATTCGTAAAAGCACTTTTGACTTGTGGGAAAACTTCGACACAAAATAACTACTTAAGTTTATGCTTAGCAACTGCAATTTAGTAATAGATCGATAATTTGTATGTAAATGCTTATGCATTAAAATCGGCTATATATAACTACTCTCCTTTGTCAAACGACTTAATGAAAACATCTTTTAGAAGTAACAGTAATACAGATAAAATCGGTTAATCGAATACCGAATAATGCCTTAGTCGGTTAACAGTATGCCAGTTACATTTCATACAAGTAACACAAGTACAGATGAAATCGATTAATCGAATACCGGTTAATGCCTAAGTCGTTTTGAAGTTTCGTATAAATATATTACAATTTCACTTTAAAAGTACAGTTTATAATCACATAATCACTTTTATAAAAAGCTTGTATCATATATGGCGTTATAACCAAGAGTGTTAAACTGGAGAAAAACTAATGTGGGTCCAAACATTTATGTCGGGATACAGAATATGTCGTGATATCCGATTTCGCTACAATGCCGTTATACTGTATTTTGGAAACGAATGTAATTCAAATCAAATTGAGAAATATGAGAACATCTTTGTGATGACATGGCTTATGACGACATGGCTTATAACGACATGTCGCCTGTAATGACATTGCTTCTGATATTTGCGTCATGGATGTGTAAAATAATAAAATAAAAATTACGAATCGATTTCTCTCTTTTTGATAGCCCTGTCACATGATAACAATCTCAATCCCTCCTGCCCCCCCTCCTCCCCGACCGACCACTCCCCGCCCGACCCCCCGTTCCTTCCACCATTCACCACAGCAACCTTTTCGCACAACTTTATCCGTCCGCCCCCCACCCCCTCCCGCCCAACTCACAGAGCGGATGCTCACTCATCTTCCTAATCCCCACCACACCCCCCAAACCTCCCCCTCCCCCACCGTAACCTCTTTCCAAATTTTACAACACCAAAAGAAATGCATTGTTTGACATCAGTATTATGCTCAACAATTATATAATGGTGTATAGGCCAGGTTTATAATTTTTCACCATCCAATCGCAATGCCCCTCCCTCCCCCTCCACCCCACCTCCCCTCCCCCTCCTCCACCTCCCCGCCCCTTCCCACCTCCTCGCCCCCTTCCCACATCCCCGCCCCTCCTCCACCTCCTCCCCCTCCTCCCTACCTGCCCCTCCTCCACCTCCCCGCCCCCCACCTCCCCGCCCCTCCTCCACCTTCTCCCCCGCCCCCCTCCACCTCCCCGCCCCTGCTCCACCTTCTCCCCCTCCCCCTACCTGGCCCTCCTCCACCTCCCCGCCCCCTCCCTCCTCCACCTCCCGCCCCCCTCCCTGCCTCCCTCCCACCTCCCCGCCCCCCTCCCACCTCCCCGCCCCTCAACCCAAGGCCAATCGCAGGCAAATAACCAGCCATTTCCTGGACCAAAAAAAAATATCACTAAATGTATGTGATATCACATTTATTTCATTTACAAAAATTCAAAGAGTCATTCAACACTCTTACGCACGGTTTCTCTTACAATTGGAAAATATATAGCATCGTTCAAATCTGCTCCATCGCAAAACTGTTGCGTCATGATGCACTTGATTACGACAATACAGACTAGCTACAATGTAGTCACGTGAGTCAATGCAACGTTACGTGATCTTATGCAGGTCATGTGATTCAACAAGTCTTCGATGACCGCTCGATCTGTCCGTGTTGACGTCATCTGAACTATGTCATCGCCGCCTGTAGAACGAAAAATAATATATTTCTTTTTAAATCATGTCTTTGGCTCGAAACTTTTTTTCTGCTGTGTTTAATAAAGCTATTCTAGTTTAAATGCAAAAACTGAAACAGAAAAGATAGATTAAAAAAAAAAGAACTAGATTCATATTAAATTTCCCAGAAAATATCATAAAATACATGACAAGCTTCATCAAAATAACTGATAATCGAAATTTAAAATTATTCTTATCATTATTATTATTATTACCATTATTATTATAATTATTACTATATTAATTATTATTGTTATTTTTATTATAATAATTATTATTATTACTATTATTATTATTATCTTAATTAATATTGTTATTTAGAATTAATTTTTCATGACGTTCTTTTCCTTTTAAAATACACAAACAAAGCACACGATTCAGGTGAACGCATATCATATATACACTGTTAAGAATTTTATCTTAGAATTACAGAAAAGAATTTCCTCTTATTAGAAGTAGAGTACGTTCTTGTTGACTGATCCACCACCGTCATCTATTATACGGTCTCGTACAATATGCAGTCATCACTGACATAACATTTGATTACTTTAATATCTATCAACAATAACGGATTTTTGTGATTATAATCCAGTATTTTCTGACTATAAATCACAGCTTCTACATAACATTTGATTACTGTAATATCTATCAACAATAACGGATTTTTGTGATTATAATCCAGTATTTTCTGACTATACATCACAGCGTCTACAATTCGTAGAGCAATAAAATGAATAGCAATTTATAGCCGTTTTCTTTCACTATCTTTTATTTTCTTTATACATATATTTAATAATTTTCCCCAAACAAATCCTTCTTTTGAGGATTTTAAAGTCATGTCCCAATTTTACAGAAGAAACAATTTGCTGTATATAACCTTTTCTCCCATAAAGTATAACTTTTCCTCCCATAAACTATAACCTTTTCTCCAATAAACTATAAACTTCCCTTCCATAAACTATAACCTTTCCTCCAATAAACTATAACCTTTTCTCCCATAAACTATAACTTTTCTCCCATAAACTATAACCTTTCCTCCCATAAACTATAACCTTTTCTCCCATAAACTATAACCTTTTCTCCCATAAACTATAACCTTTTCTCCCATAAACTATAACCTTTTCTTCTAAAACTTTTTCCTACGGCCCCGAGCATTAGTTACCATAGCAACAGCCAGCAATGGAGGATAACCCATATGGAATCACAAATCATACAGACATTCGTAAGAGGTGGGAGTGGGGGGTCTGGGGTGGGTGGGTGGGGCGATATATGCACACTTAACAACTCAGCAAACCTGTTTGTTTTGTGCAGTTATTTCTTATTCAACACAAGATTGTTACTGGATACCACAAGCAGATCTCCAGGCGTTAGACAACAAGCACACTGCGTTTATTCATTTATTTTTATTGTTGTTATTTCCCTGATTAATTTATTTACAGAGACATTTTACCTATTTTTAGAATAATTTAATCTCTTTGGAAATTTCTTTAAAATGTTCATGCAGAGCTTTCCTAAATGAAACAAAATGGAAACATTTGTTTATTAAAAAAATAGTAAGTACAATTTTTTAAACCTAGAACCATTCCAACATATTCCACACTATTATTTGGCTTAGGTTCGTGAAATCCTGAGGATGTCCATGGAGAAACAGGAAATATGAGTTTCCGAGTTTTCGTTCAATCACGTGGACACCTATTTTTTTTGTAGAAGGCAATGAAGTTGTAAACACAATTAGAATCAAAATTAGAAGGTATAAACTGAGGTTCAAAATAAAATTGTTCGCAACTGAGGTTTTATTTCAAAACTGACATTCATATCTCAACACTTTAAAAATGGTGATGGAACTGTCAAAGAAAAGGCAACACAAACAGTGTGACTAGCAAAGGAGTATGCAAGACAGCTTAACCAACACAGCACAACACAACACAGCACAACACAGTAGGAGCAGTGGACAACACACAAGTGGTCAACACAAAAGGGGGCAACATAAAAGTGGTCAATACAAAAGCGGAAAGACACAGACTAAACAGCGAAAAGTGAGCAACACAGACTGGACCACTCAACACAAGAGTAGACAACACAGAGAGAACAACAACACAACAAACATCAAACACCACGTCTTCAAAGTATCCATAGCAACCGCCCACCTGTTCCTCCTCCTGCTCACGAAGCTGATCAACCAATGAACGAGGAAGGGCCAGAGGAGGATGAAGATCCAGGTCCGGCTTCGTGAGTTGTTGAGCGGCCACCAGACCGAATGCCGGCCCTGGGAGCTGCCCGAGTTCTCACGGCTCCTACAACTCCTCTGCAACAAGGTCACGGCAAGGTCATTCGCATGGCAAGGTTATTTGCACCCGATCTACCTCCTGACTCCTTAACTTCCTTCTCCCATCACCCAAATGCCGCGATTTAGAGGAGGGGGAGGGGGAAGGGTGAGGGGGTTCTTTCCCTCTCCTCCTTCTATTTTATTTCATTTATTTCTTCTTATTTTTTACATGTTCATTGGCTTGGTGAGAACCCCCCTCCCGGCACCCCCACTTTCAACCATTATATTAGTACTGATTGATCGCAAAATAATGGGTGTGTCAATGAAGAGTGTACCTTTAAATACTCACAAATTATCTGATAGAAGTGCTCAAGAAAAACCACTTATCGTAGATAACAGTGTTTTACCTCAAACGATCATACGCTTATCAGTTCAAAGTGTCTTATTGTTGCAGGATTCAATCCGGTTAAAATTTAGGACTAAAAATAAAGACTGCAGGATTATACTTCTATTTACATCAAGCAAAAGTTACAGTAAGGAGCAAATTGACAAAAGAAATATTCTCACAAAAGCTTAAGCGATAAGTGTGAGGTAAGTGTGACCTTGAAAATAGAATTGAAAGCATGGTGCAGATCGAACCCTTTAAAACATTTTCCGTGACATTTCTTCTTGACTAATTCTGTCACAGTATAAATGTGTACAAGGTAGAGAGAACCGCAAAAAATTGAAACTGTTCAGATTTCGAATATGTAATCGCACGGTGGGAGGTGGGAGAGTTGGGGGGTACAAATGGCTCCTACGGTTGCACTCCGAGCCGTAACGGGTAGTGGAGATTGGGGGAAGAGGGTGGTGGCAGTGACTGCATAACTCCGTTTTCCTGTTCTTGGCAATCACAAAAATGATGCAACATTTGAAGAAGGCTGGCGTAACAGGCCAGCATCTCTCTCTCAAAAAAAGATATCATTTTAACTTTCTATTCCAGATATATCGAAACTAATACATTTGTCTTTATTTCAGTTAGAAGCAATGGCGCTGTCGATGAACCTTGCTGAAGAGCTCACCTGTCCCATACATTTCGAAATCTTTGAAAATCCGATGTCCCTAAAATGCCTCCACAATTTGTGTAAAAAGGACGTGGATGAGATGATAGACGAAGATGGGCTGCTTCAATGTCCTGTGTGTAATCGAGTCTCCGAGCAAAGGGATATCAAAAGAGACTTTCGCTTACAAAAACTGATCGATCTCCATCGTGATCACATAAACAGGTTCACAGTTAAACAAGTTTGTGAGCTGTGCGACGAAGAGCCAGCAGTTGGAAAGTGCAATGAGTGTAATATGTATATCGGTGACCGCTGTAAAAGAGGTCACGCAAAACAGCCTGCAACCAAAACGCACGTGATTTCCATGTTAAATGACATAAAAGCCTTAAGCGAAGAAAAGCTCTAGAGGATATTAACAACCATGGAAGAGACAATTCAACAGTTTGATCATGTCAAAGCGAAGAAATTAGATGCCAATGCGAAAGCCAACTCTCTTTTCTCCGACGCTATATGCATAATAAATGACTCCGAAAAACAAATCATTAGCGAGGTTAGAAACGTCCACGAAAAACTTCGCCAAGAAGTTGAGAAGAAACGTGAGGAACAGACAAAAAGCTTTGACTTCAGTATTGAAACCTTGGACACACATCGGGCCTCGTTTAATCAGGATATGAAGAGTGTCAAAGATACGATGTCAGAGAGCGACCAGCGGACACTCTTAAATGAAGCATTTATTAACGGCATGGTAGCTCAATCACAACAAAGGCATGACACGTTTTCAATGTTTATTAAATCAATGGAAGAAGATAATCAGGAATTAACAATAACAGTTCTACATGGAGACGAAACCATTAAACAACTTAAGCAAATGCAGATAGCAGTCTCTGACCAATCAAGTCACACGAACCCACAAATAGCAAGCAACGCAAGAGCGGAAAATGTAACATCAGGTACCAAGCAATCACCACGTCTCCCTGAACCGAATCCCCTGCCACTTCCTCCGAAACTTTACCTGAAAAAGCGAGATGAGAACAGGCAAAGCTTAAAAACAACTTCCAAGGCACTGGAAGGCATCGTTGTGAATCGGGCTTCTTTCGGTGACTGTGTGCCACGACACTTCAAGTGACAAGACTGTTCAAATGTAACCGTGGTGAATCGGGGAAGATTGCAAGCATAGACAATCAGATATGGATGGTGTGTGAAACAGGTGACATAGATATTCTCAGATACAGTGACAGCAATTCAATATGCAAAGTGAAGACTCTCTGGATTAAAGAAAAGACCTGGATGCGAAAAGGTGTGGAATACATAGCACGGGCGGTGTCACAAGCAGCGTGTGACGGTGTCGGGTATGAACACGAGCACAAGCCTCACAAGGACCTAGGACTGGTCGCTGTCACTACTGACGGCGTTATTAAGCACGTGATTGCTGAATGCGGCTACTGGGATGTCGCTTGTGACAGTCGGTATGTGTACGGGCTGAGGAATAATGGGACTGTGACGATACATAAAAATGACAGAGGTGGGTGGGCGTGCATAAAACAAGTACTGTTGCAATCGCAGTACTATTGCTTCTCCATCATTAATAACATCCTGGCCTTATCTAACTCTGTTAAAAATGTTGTAGACCGCTATGACATGAGCAACAACACACACTCACAGCTTGGAATTGAAGGAAGTGCTCCTGGTGAGTTCTCAAAGCCACGTGTAGCCTGTAGCGATGGACACGACCACGTCCTCGTTTGTGATTATCGCAATCACAGACTCCAGCTCTGCATGAACGACGTGTGGCGTGTGCTAAGTCTCAGCGAGGAGATGCAACTCCCAAAACACGCCACAGTGGATCACCTCGGTCAGTTGCTTGTTGTCACTCCTTTTGCTCTTTTTAAACTCACATAAGACTAGCTTCATCCCAGACGTTGCCATAGCGACGTTACCACCGTAAAGTACTGAACGCAGCTCTCAGTATTGCGAATACAGGAAGAGGTGCATATCCCAGTCTAAGTAAAACAAACTGAACCATTCTCAGTTATTACACATCAAATTTATGTTCCTAAGCATTTCTATAGGACGCATCCACAAAGTACGTACGAACAGCAGGGGCAAATGGGCCCAGAAGGAGGGGGAGCCTATCGGAGGGAATCCACAGCTGATCGCACTTTAATGTTGAAGTCTATTTGTCTCATCACAAATTTTGTTTACCTGGGTGAAATCGGAGAGAGGGAGGGAGTTAGGGGAACTTTTGCGCACGTTGTTATTATTGCTCCCCAAAGAAAACAGTTGTACAATCAAAAAAGATAATAATCTTGATATGCTCCAAAGTCAAGGCTATTGTATCTTTCTTATTCATGTACATTTTCATTGACACAAAATTAGTGCTTAATTTTATACTTTCTATTTTATACGTTGCACTTGCAATTTCGTAATGAATCGATAATTTGTATGTAAACTAGTCTGTTTCATCAAACCACTTGATGAAAACATTTTTATAAAAGTAACAAAAGTACAGTTAAAATCGGTTAATTGAATACTGGATAACCCCTAAGCCGTTAACAGTGTGCCCATTCGGAAGTTTCATTAAAACGTATAACAATATCCAGCTTTAAAATAGACTAATAATATTCACATATATCGATTTAGACTTGCAATGTTATAAAAAGCTTGTATTAGATATGTCGCTATAACCGAACGTCTTAAACAGGAAAAAATTAATATGGATCTAGACATTTATGTCGCAAAACGGTACATGTCGTAATATCTGGTGTCGTTACAATGGCGTTCTATTGTATTTTACAAACAAATAAATGTCATCAAATTGATAAGGAAAACCTCTATGGCGACACTTTTAACGACATGGCGCATTTAAGACATCGCTTAAAATGGTATGGTGCCTGTAACGACATCGCTTATAACGACATAGCCCCTAAACGACATAGCTTATAACGACATAGCGCCCTAACGACATTGCTTATAGCGACATAGCGCCTTAACAACTTCGCTTATAACGACATAGCGCCTTCACGACAGTGCTTATAACGGCATATCGCCTTAACAACTTCGCTTATAACGACATAGCGCCTTAACGACACTGCTTATAACGACATAGCGCCTTAACGACTTTGCTTATAACGTCATACAGCCTGTGATAACACAAACTTCCCCTTTTTTGAAGCTGTCCGCTATAGCACCATATCGGGTATAACGGCATTTCTCGGCCCAACCATGTGGTTATAACCATTTTGTGCTGTATATTATAATGACAAGCACCTATAACGACAGAGCTCATAAAGACATATTTGGCCCCAACCATACTTTTACAACCAGGTTGAGCTTTATATTAAAGTTTTTTTTCAATTTGTTTATTTGTTATAAACAATTATCGAATTCAAGAATGCAATTGTCTGTAAAAAAAATAAGTAATGGTGTGGTTTGATGGATGGGGATTAGGGCTGGGAGAGGGGTTTCTAATGTGTATATTGTAGACCTAAAAAAATGAAAAAATTAATCAATTTTCTTTAATTTTGATATGACCGGGTTATGAACAGCCTGCACCTCTAAATCAGTTTTTTCCCTTCTGCCCTGTGACATAGTAACTATTTAATGCTCTACTGCCACCCCCTATGCTCCTCCTTCCATTTAGCACAGAAACTCTTTTTGATCAGTCGACTACATCGGGATGGTCTTAACACGCCAAAAGAGGGGCATTCGTCATCTGTATGTACGCCTGCTCGTGCGTAAACTTGTACTTATTCTCCTCCTCCGGTTTTGATTGGATTCCTGTCGAATTTTGTACGAATGTTCTCTAGGTAAGCCTCTCTTGAAAAAATTTTTTTTGGCGATCCGTCAAAAACTAACTAAATGGGGACATTTAAAAATGTCGGTTGCAAATTTCCAAAATGCTTATTCTCTCACAATTTTGATAGGATTTTCTTTTAATTTTGAAAGTACTTATTTTGCTGATCCGATAGAAATTGGCTAAATGACAAGGTACTTTTTTGGCGATTCGCCAAACATTGGGTAAAGGTGAAACCATTTTTGACCCAGCTTATGTTACATGTAAGCTTAGGTATACCCATCGGTTTGTACACGGCGTCCGTTAGCTAGTTATTTGCTTATTAAGTAAATTTTTGTTTCAAAATAGGGGTCATACAGACGGCTTGTGATTCTTCAGTCGAAAGAATTTTTGAAGAAAACTTTTTTTTAATGTTTCTCCTCCTGCATTTTTAATTCGATGTCATTTATTTTTAGCATGCGGCACTTCCAAGTAGTTATGCATACTATTTGTGCTTATTTTGTCGATCGGGCAATTTTTGTAGTTTTGGAAAATTTTTGAAGAAAAATATTTTAAAATACATCTCCTCCATTTTTTATCCGATGTCATTTATTTTTGGCACGAGACATTCCTAAGGGAATATACTTAAGATTTGTGTTTTAGTGTATCGGACATTTTTTGTATTTTTAAGGAATTTATTAAGAAAAATCTTCAAAATACATTCCTTCCTGCAGTTTTAATCCAATTTCACTTTTTTTGGTGTGGCGCATTCTTATGGGGTCATGCATAGGGCGAGTGCTTTTTTAGTCGATCGGACAATTTTTGTATTTTGGGGAGTTTTTGAAGAGAAAACTTCAGAATGTATTTCCTCCTGCAGTTTTTATCCGATTTCATTATTTTTGGATGGGTCAGGCATATGGTTTGTTTTCTTCGAACATTTTGATCGGAATGCTCTCAAGTGTTGCATAAATGTTCACTAGCCTGCCATCTCTTGAAAAGTTACATTTCTGGTGATCCACCGAAAATTGGCCAAATGGGTGGCGATGGCATTTTTCTTTGGCCAATTTTCAAAGCCAGTGCTCCAAGACCATACGTTTTTATGCATTATACGTGTTTTGGTCTTTTTGCAAAAACATGCGTTTTCAAACTTTTTTTAGGCTAATACGTTTTCATACGTTTTTGGGGACTTTTTGAACATTTACTGAACAGCGTTGTGCTGTTTATATACAGCAGCTTCTGGGAAGATGACTGTTGCAGGAATTTTTCGAAACGTGCGTTCCATTAATTATAAATAAATATAAACATAGGCGCTAGTTAGAAACATAACAATACCAAATGCCTTTCATCATGATTGTTTATGCATTTAGTTCTACTTCTATGTGTTGTATATTTATTACAGCGGTATTTCAAGTTTTGATTTCATATATTGGTATACATTTTGCACTCATCTTCCAATTCCCAACATGGCATCCACCATCCTACAACTTTCTGACCGCCCATCCGTCACCCTCCCCAAACCGTAACCTCGTCCCCGGTTTTACAACACAAAAAGAAATGCATTGTTTGACTCCAGTATTATACTCAATAATTATACAATGTTTCATATGCTCGGCTTATAATTCCTTGATCCTGACATTTTTTCTGCACACATGAGTCATTATTTTCAGGTTCGTAACAAAACAATTTATTGTTTCAAAACTCCTCCAATCTCACTCCGCGACCAGTCATATGCAAGTTACTAACGACAATCCCCTTCCTAGATAAAAAAATTACTTGATTTATCTGATATCACATTTACTTCATTTACAAAGATTCAGAGATTCATTCAACATCCTTACTCAAGTGTCTCTTACAACGATTAGAAAATACAGCATCGTTCAAATCTAATCCATCCTAAAGCTGTTTGTCATAATGCTATTGATTAGCACAACACAGAACCGCTACAACGTAGTCAGGTAATCTTGTGCAGGTCACGTGAGTCAACAAATCTTCGAAGGCTGCTCGATTTGCCCGCTGGGTGGGACGTCATCTAGACTTTGCCATCGTCGCCTGTACAAAAAAATTAATGATGTTTTTAGCTCGAAACCTTTTTCTGTTGTGTTCGAGATTAACTGTAAAAACTGAAATCAAGATTTACATCTTTTTTCATGCGGAACATTTCATAAAATATATTACGAACTGTATCAAACTGATTATTTGAGGACTGATAATCAGAAATATCAAATGAAGTTTATTTTTATTATATTATAATTATTATTATAATTATTATCATATTTATTAGCATCCTTATTAAAACTATGATTATTATTTTTAGTGTTATTTTTAAAATATGATTATTTTTTATTGCTATTATTGTTATCATTATTATTATTGTTATTATTGTTGTTATTATCGTTCTTATTGCTATTATTATTATTATTATTATTATTATTATTATTATTATTATTATTATTATTATTATTATTATTATTATTATTATTATTATTATTAATTATTATTATTATTATTATTCTGAACTGATAATTTATGTTCTTGTAAATTCCAATTATACAAACTTATCGCATTTTACATTGTAAACGAAGTCAAAACTGTCATTACAAACCAGTATTTTCCTACAATAAACTAGAGCACCTACAATTTGTAGATTAATAGAACAGGTGGCAATTTACAACCATTTTCTTTAATATTTTAAAATTTTAGTTATACTTATTTAAAAGTTTTCAGAAAAAATAATTTGTTTTTCTTTTTAAAAAATCTTTTGAGCATCATAAATTGTTGTCTCGATTTTGCAGTAGAAATAAATTGCTATATATAACCTTTTCTCCAAAAATTAAAATTTTTTCTCCCATAACTTTTTCTTATGGCCCGAGCATAAGTTACCGTAGCAACAACCAACAACGGAGCATAACAATATGGAATTATAAATCATACAGATACAGAGGAAGTAAAAATGCACACTTCATGATTAGGCAAAACTGTTTGTTTTGTACAGTTATTTTTTCAAAGCAATAGTCTGGGTGTAAACAAATTTAAAGATAATACAGGACACCACAAGCTTAGTTCTACTTCTATGTGTTGTATATTTATTACAGCGGTATTTCAAGTTTTGATTTCATATATTGGTATACATTTTGCACTCATCTTCCAATTCCCAACATGGCATCCACCATCCTACAACTTTCTGACCGCCCATCCGTCACCCTCCCCAAACCGTAACCTCGTCCCCGGTTTTACAACACAAAAAGAAATGCATTGTTTGACTCCAGTATTATACTCAATAATTATACAATGTTTCATATGCTCGGCTTATAATTCCTTGATCCTGACATTTTTTCTGCACACATGAGTCATTATTTTCAGGTTCGTAACAAAACAATTTATTGTTTCAAAACTCCTCCAATCTCACTCCGCGACCAGTCATATGCAAGTTACTAACGACAATCCCCTTCCTAGATAAAAAAATTACTTGATTTATCTGATATCACATTTACTTCATTTACAAAGATTCAGAGATTCATTCAACATCCTTACTCAAGTGTCTCTTACAACGATTAGAAAATACAGCATCGTTCAAATCTAATCCATCCTAAAGCTGTTTGTCATAATGCTATTGATTAGCACAACACAGAACCGCTACAACGTAGTCAGGTAATCTTGTGCAGGTCACGTGAGTCAACAAATCTTCGAAGGCTGCTCGATTTGCCCGCTGGGTGGGACGTCATCTAGACTTTGCCATCGTCGCCTGTACAAAAAAATTAATGATGTTTTTAGCTCGAAACCTTTTTCTGTTGTGTTCGAGATTAACTGTAAAAACTGAAATCAAGATTTACATCTTTTTTCATGCGGAACATTTCATAAAATATATTACGAACTGTATCAAACTGATTATTTGAGGACTGATAATCAGAAATATCAAATGAAGTTTATTTTTATTATATTATAATTATTATTATAATTATTATCATATTTATTAGCATCCTTATCAAAACTATGATTATTATTTTTAGTGTTATTTTTAAAATATGATTATTTTTTATTGCTATTATTGTTATCATTATTATTATTGTTATTATTGTTGTTATTATCGTTCTTATTGCTATTATTATTATTATTATTATTATTATTATTATTATTATTATTATTATTATTATTATTATTATTATTATTATTATTATTATTATTAATTATTATTATTATTATTATTCTGAACTGATAATTTATGTTCTTGTAAATTCCAATTATACAAACTTATCGCATTTTACATTGTAAACGAAGTCAAAACTGTCATTACAAACCAGTATTTTCCTACAATAAACTAGAGCACCTACAATTTGTAGATTAATAGAACAGGTGGCAATTTACAACCATTTTCTTTAATATTTTAAAATTTTAGTTATACTTATTTAAAAGTTTTCAGAAAAAATAATTTGTTTTTCTTTTTAAAAAATCTTTTGAGCATCATAAATTGTTGTCTCGATTTTGCAGTAGAAATAAATTGCTATATATAACCTTTTCTCCAAAAATTAAAATTTTTTCTCCCATAACTTTTTCTTATGGCCCGAGCATAAGTTACCGTAGCAACAACCAACAACGGAGCATAACAATATGGAATTATAAATCATACAGATACAGAGGAAGTAAAAATGCACACTTCATGATTAGGCAAAACTGTTTGTTTTGTACAGTTATTTTTTCAAAGCAATAGTCTGGGTGTAAACAAATTTAAAGATAATACAGGACACCACAAGCTTAGTTCTACTTCTATGTGTTGTATATTTATTACAGCGGTATTTCAAGTTTTGATTTCATATATTGGTATACATTTTGCACTCATCTTCCAATTCCCAACATGGCATCCACCATCCTACAACTTTCTGACCGCCCATCCGTCACCCTCCCCAAACCGTAACCTCGTCCCCGGTTTTACAACACAAAAAGAAATGCATTGTTTGACTCCAGTATTATACTCAATAATTATACAATGTTTCATATGCTCGGCTTATAATTCCTTGATCCTGACATTTTTTCTGCACACATGAGTCATTATTTTCAGGTTCGTAACAAAACAATTTATTGTTTCAAAACTCCTCCAATCTCACTCCGCGACCAGTCATATGCAAGTTACTAACGACAATCCCCTTCCTAGATAAAAAAATTACTTGATTTATCTGATATCACATTTACTTCATTTACAAAGATTCAGAGATTCATTCAACATCCTTACTCAAGTGTCTCTTACAACGATTAGAAAATACAGCATCGTTCAAATCTAATCCATCCTAAAGCTGTTTGTCATAATGCTATTGATTAGCACAACACAGAACCGCTACAACGTAGTCAGGTAATCTTGTGCAGGTCACGTGAGTCAACAAATCTTCGAAGGCTGCTCGATTTGCCCGCTGGGTGGGACGTCATCTAGACTTTGCCATCGTCGCCTGTACAAAAAAATTAATGATGTTTTTAGCTCGAAACCTTTTTCTGTTGTGTTCGAGATTAACTGTAAAAACTGAAATCAAGATTTACATCTTTTTTCATGCGGAACATTTCATAAAATATATTACGAACTGTATCAAACTGATTATTTGAGGACTGATAATCAGAAATATCAAATGAAGTTTATTTTTATTATATTATAATTATTATTATAATTATTATCATATTTATTAGCATCCTTATCAAAACTATGATTATTATTTTTAGTGTTATTTTTAAAATATGATTATTTTTTATTGCTATTATTGTTATCATTATTATTATTGTTATTATTGTTGTTATTATCGTTCTTATTGCTATTATTATTATTATTATTATTATTATTATTATTATTATTATTATTATTATTATTATTATTATTATTATTATTATTATTATTATTATTATTATTATTATTAATTATTATTATTATTATTATTCTGAACTGATAATTTATGTTCTTGTAAATTCCAATTATACAAACTTATCGCATTTTACATTGTAAACGAAGTCAAAACTGTCATTACAAACCAGTATTTTCCTACAATAAACTAGAGCACCTACAATTTGTAGATTAATAGAACAGGTGGCAATTTACAACCATTTTCTTTAATATTTTAAAATTTTAGTTATACTTATTTAAAAGTTTTCAGAAAAAATAATTTGTTTTTCTTTTTAAAAAATCTTTTGAGCATCATAAATTGTTGTCTCGATTTTGCAGTAGAAATAAATTGCTATATATAACCTTTTCTCCAAAAATTAAAATTTTTTCTCCCATAACTTTTTCTTATGGCCCGAGCATAAGTTACCGTAGCAACAACCAACAACGGAGCATAACAATATGGAATTATAAATCATACAGATACAGAGGAAGTAAAAATGCACACTTCATGATTAGGCAAAACTGTTTGTTTTGTACAGTTATTTTTTCAAAGCAATAGTCTGGGTGTAAACAAATTTAAAGATAATACAGGACACCACAAGCTTAGTTCTACTTCTATGTGTTGTATATTTATTACAGCGGTATTTCAAGTTTTGATTTCATATATTGGTATACATTTTGCACTCATCTTCCAATTCCCAACATGGCATCCACCATCCTACAACTTTCTGACCGCCCATCCGTCACCCTCCCCAAACCGTAACCTCGTCCCCGGTTTTACAACACAAAAAGAAATGCATTGTTTGACTCCAGTATTATACTCAATAATTATACAATGTTTCATATGCTCGGCTTATAATTCCTTGATCCTGACATTTTTTCTGCACACATGAGTCATTATTTTCAGGTTCGTAACAAAACAATTTATTGTTTCAAAACTCCTCCAATCTCACTCCGCGACCAGTCATATGCAAGTTACTAACGACAATCCCCTTCCTAGATAAAAAAATTACTTGATTTATCTGATATCACATTTACTTCATTTACAAAGATTCAGAGATTCATTCAACATCCTTACTCAAGTGTCTCTTACAACGATTAGAAAATACAGCATCGTTCAAATCTAATCCATCCTAAAGCTGTTTGTCATAATGCTATTGATTAGCACAACACAGAACCGCTACAACGTAGTCAGGTAATCTTGTGCAGGTCACGTGAGTCAACAAATCTTCGAAGGCTGCTCGATTTGCCCGCTGGGTGGGACGTCATCTAGACTTTGCCATCGTCGCCTGTACAAAAAAATTAATGATGTTTTTAGCTCGAAACCTTTTTCTGTTGTGTTCGAGATTAACTGTAAAAACTGAAATCAAGATTTACATCTTTTTTCATGCGGAACATTTCATAAAATATATTACGAACTGTATCAAACTGATTATTTGAGGACTGATAATCAGAAATATCAAATGAAGTTTATTTTTATTATATTATAATTATTATTATAATTATTATCATATTTATTAGCATCCTTATTAAAACTATGATTATTATTTTTAGTGTTATTTTTAAAATATGATTATTTTTTATTGCTATTATTGTTATCATTATTATTATTGTTATTATTGTTGTTATTATCGTTCTTATTGCTATTATTATTATTATTATTATTATTATTATTATTATTATTATTATTATTATTATTATTAATTATTATTATTATTATTATTCTGAACTGATAATTTATGTTCTTGTAAATTCCAATTATACAAACTTATCGCATTTTACATTGTAAACGAAGTCAAAACTGTCATTACAAACCAGTATTTTCCTACAATAAACTAGAGCACCTACAATTTGTAGATTAATAGAACAGGTGGCAATTTACAACCATTTTCTTTAATATTTTAAAATTTTAGTTATACTTATTTAAAAGTTTTCAGAAAAAATAATTTGTTTTTCTTTTTAAAAAATCTTTTGAGCATCATAAATTGTTGTCTCGATTTTGCAGTAGAAATAAATTGCTATATATAACCTTTTCTCCAAAAATTAAAATTTTTTCTCCCATAACTTTTTCTTATGGCCCGAGCATAAGTTACCGTAGCAACAACCAACAACGGAGCATAACAATATGGAATTATAAATCATACAGATACAGAGGAAGTAAAAATGCACACTTCATGATTAGGCAAAACTGTTTGTTTTGTACAGTTATTTTTTCAAAGCAATAGTCTGGGTGTAAACAAATTTAAAGATATTACAGGACACCACAAGCTGAGTTCCAAGAGTTATATCAATAACTATCTCCATCTATTAAGTAATTTATATTTTTTATTGTTCATTCCCTGATTAGTTTATTTATAAAGATCTTTTACCTATTTAGAACAATTTAATCGCTTTGGAAATATCTTTGAAATGCGTATGCTGAGTTTTCCTGAATGAAAAAATAAATGTTGCTAACATTTTTTTGTAATAAAAAAATAAGTACATGTTTCAAACCTAGATTTAGTCCAACATCTTTCACACTGTTATTTGATTAAGGTTTGTAAAATCCTGAGGATGTCCATGGAAAAAAGGAACCACGAGCTTCCATTAAATCATATGGACTTATGTTTTTCAGTTTTCTAGAAGGCAATGAAGTTGAAAATACACTCAGAATCAGACTGGGAGGTATAAACAGACGTTCAATAAATAAAATTTTCATTAATTTGGTACCTGGGCTTTTATTGCATAACTCGAATTCATATCTGAAACTGTCAAAGAAAACGCAACACAAGGAGTAAGGACACGGAATAAGAAAAACATAAGAACATGCAAACGGCTTAAACAGCACAGCACAACACAGTATGAATAGTGGACAAAAGAGTGACCAAAGCAAAAGGGGAAAACACAAGATTGAGCAACACGAAATTGAACAACACAAGAATGAACTAGAACCGCATTTTGCTGGCGACGTGTTAAACACTTGACAAAAATTAAAACGCAAATATACTTCCTTCAATGAGTTATTTCTTGAATAATATGAAGTGTTTTACAACATGCACACAGTGTGTTATACAACAATGTACAGAGCTTATGGCACAGCATGTAACCAGATAGCAGTCCTGCATGGGGACTATGCATAATATATGTGGGTATTCCCACGTACCCCCGCATAAATAATGTGTGTTTCGTTGGGAAATTCCCATGTAGTTCCCTTTCCGATGTGCATTGTGCGCCTGTGAACCCATGCATTTTATACGCATATATTTCCATGCATTTTATATGTGGAAATTCCCACGCATATTAAGCGTGGAATTTTAAAGGAACGACCCACCCTGGGCATACACGATAACTCCATCAAATACACAGACATGAACCTTTATAACTATAGTGTGGTTATAAAGTACTCCTTAAAAGAATTTTAAGCACAAAATTTTTAGTGAAATTGGTATTTCCATGTCTAACTTACTATTATACTTAGAAAAAAGGCAGCCCTCCACCAAAATATGCAGAATTTAGCAAAATTTAAATATATTAACGCTTAATGGCAGGCTGTTTCCGGTGTGCGATAATAAGTGAACATTACCAGACTGCGTAAAATATGCGTATATTTTACCATGCATTTATTAAGTGGAAATTTTCACGCGTTATATACGTGTATTTTGCATGGGAATGTCCATATGGGAAATCCCACGTGAAATGTACGCGTAATATGCAAATGACTGTCAATGAAATTTTACATGGGAATTCAAAAGTAGAATATACATAGAATATGCGTTTACCTACCCATGCATTTTAGAAGTGGGAAATTCTACGTATACTATTTAGGGGAATGACCACGGTGGGCATTACGAGGGAAAAACCATGCAGTTTATGCGTGTATCTACTCGTGCATTTTATACGTGGGAAAGCCTATGTATTTTATATGTAGAGTTTATACGGAAATCACACCAGGGGAATGTCCACGTATATTACACATGCTTTCTATGTAACCATGCCAACGTCTCACGTTCCCACATAAATCCCACATAAAAACAACGCACTTTCTACGTTGGACGAAAAATCATGCTAACTGGGTATGCGACTTATAATATTCTAAAAAAATCGCCACTGTCAAGAAAAAAACTTAATACAAGCTAAATACAAAATATTAGCAAACAATACAGCTTGAATTCATCTTATAAGCCGAGTAGTGTTTGGTTTTTGTTGACTTAAGGTTTTATTGACTGATCAGGCATACGCTGTGTTATCTGTTTAGGCAGTGAGAGCTCGCACAATCTGAGTAACTGCGTGATGTTCTGTGCTATACGTTAAATGCTCTGCATTAACTTGCAAAAATACGCTCTTTTTACATGGCGTTTTAGCAAAAAATAAAAAACGAAATCGAAGACGAAAATAAAAAGTGACATGCACACGTCAGATCAAGCTCTTCGTAAGTCCCAAGTTTCATGGTCCTAGTGCCCATAGTATCAGAGAAGAAGAACACACAAAAAATCGGAAAACTGTCAAGAAGAAAAAAAGACGAACAAACTCATATAACTCTTGCAAGCTAACAGTTTGTCAAGTGTTCATAAAACAACACATAGGGAACCATACACGAGTGAGCCACACAAAACTTTTCAACACAAAAGTTCCAGCCACAGAGTAAACACCGTAAAATTAGCAACACAGTTTGAACCAATCAGCACAAGAGTAGATAACACAGAAGGGGCAACAACACAATATACATCATGCCTTCATGTATCCATAGCAAACCTGTTTCCTCGCCTGCTCATGAACCTGTTTAACCAGTGAACGATGAAAAGCCAGATAATGATGGAGAAACAGGTCCTGCTTAGTGAACTGTTGAACGGCCTCTAATGAATGTGCTGTCTCTGCGAGCTGCCAGAGCTCTCACGGCTCCTACGACTCGTCTATAACAACGACACGTGACTAGGTCATTCCCTGTGAACCAACTCCCTCTTCATCCCCTTCTCTCATAACCCAAATGGCCCAATTTAAGAAGGGAGCTCCTAAAATCTCTCACTTCTATTCCATTTTTTCTTCCATTTTAACTCCCTTTACTGAACTCTTAGCAATACTATTTTCTTCTTTTGACGATGTCATAATTATCTGACTTTGAGCTACTGTCGCTGAATTCTAACGCTACTTGCCTGGTTTTGTAGTACTGTCGGTGCCACTAGCGTGTTCACTGCCCCCCCTCCCCATCCTTCCTCTGCTACTTGCCTGGCTCTGAGCAACTGTCAGTGCCTATGGCGCATTTAATCTCATCAGCACACTGTTCATGTATTGCTGTTACTGGACCCAGACCATCGCAATCTGTTGGTGTCCCTGCCATCGGCACTTCCGCTAAACGCCGCTAGCAGGTCGGAGCGCCCTCTCTGGGCTTGCGATAGCATCTCGACTGCAGTTATGGAAATTTGCCACAAAACTGGCTCCATTGAGACAATAGCATACGCAGTCGTCCCTCTGCCCTCTGCCCTTATCAACGTAGGCTGATTTGGCTACCTGCTTTAAGATCAGATTCTGTGTGACTAATATGACTACCTACTTCAATGCTTGATTTTATGTGACTTTCTTGACTACCTACTTCAATGTTTGATTTTATGTGACTAATTTGACTACTTACTTCAATGCTTGATTTTATGTGACTAATTTGACTACCTACTTCAATGCTTGACTTTATGTGACTTATTTGACTACCTACTTCAATGCTTGATTTTATGTGACTAATTTGACTACCTACTTCAATGCTTGATTTTATGTGACTAATTTGACTACCTACTTCAATGCTTGATTTTATGTGACTAATTTGACTACCTACTTCAATGCTTGATTTTACGTGACTAATTTGACTACCTACTTCAATACTTGATTTTATGTGACTAATTTGACTACCTGTTTTAGTACGAAATTCTGTGTGATTTTACTACCTGCTTTATACACGTTGCACGTGATTAATTTGACTTCTTGCTTGGTGACCAGATTGTGGACCACAGCTGCTCATCGGACCGATTTGCCCTGAGCTAGTCGCCAATAAAAGAAAGAATAATAAGCGAAATGGTTGATCCATCTTAAATTACTGAAAAATACTGCACACAGCTGCGAGTTGTAGAAACATGTCCAAGCAATTTTCAGAAATAGATCTAAAAATTTGATACACCTGTTCAGAATTCAACCTGTTTTCAACTTTTTGCTAAAGCAGTTTATTAGAAGTCACGGAATGCGGGTGTTTGGTCGCCAAAACCAAAAACAATGTCTAAGCAACGTTACATACTCAACATTGCTCTGCGTCTTCTTGTTCACACCCTGAAATGCTTGTCATCCATATTTATACAAATATACATAAAAATTGATCTCACACATACCCGACCCTTTGGGTATACAAAAGGTCGGAGAAACTAGTTGCTAGAATGACCTTGACCTTTTGGAAGGACAACTCTTTCAGACCCCAATACAGTTGGTTCTGTCCATAAGGTATATATCCCCGTCTCCATTACATTCTTGTCCCCAAGTGAGAGATAGGTGTTTAATTCAATAACAAAATATCTGATGCAGACCCCACACTAGGAGGCGATGTTTACCAAACGTGCATAAAAAGGCGGATATCGGATCGTTAACCGGAAACTAAACCAAATTTAAATTGAAAAATATATATTGGAAGGTTGCATTTGACCATATTGGTCAAATTTATGCAAAGAAAATAACGGGTAAACAGAGTTCTCAGCATTCAAAGCTAGATAAGAAATAATGTTACAACAAAGAATTCAGTGACTTGAATACTTATGGTCCCTTTCCGGCCCTTCGCGTATCTTACCTGATCAATTCTGTAGTTGTTGAGAGCTACCATGCATTAAGTGATGAAAGGAAAAACACCTCGGCATGTTTTACTTTCACGATATGACGACGTTTGGTAGCGAAACTACTTACGGATAGTGGTGCTGTCTTTGAACGAGACAGACCATGATTCATTCGCTTTAATTATCGCTGGTATATTAATCATTTTCTCTTCCCGAAAACGAGTCAAAATAATTTACTTAATTCTGATCCCAAGCAATGTTCTTGACCCCCACCCCCACCCCAACCACCCAACTCCTCCCCACTGTGCCGAATGATACAAACTGGTGTCCGTTGACAAACTGGGCTCCAGAACGGACAAATGTGCTGACCTCAAAAACAGAAAAACTTTCGAAATTTGGCAAAATGTACTCATTCGAGTTATGAAACTCTTATTGCAAGGCGGCATACATGGAATATTTGTACCAAAAATACTGGGCTTATTGTGCATTTTCACCTAAATTGCTGACATCAAATATTAAAAGCCATGTTAATAGTAATACCTAATCTAAGCTATCTAATCCTATGCTTGGCTTGCACATTTGCTATGGTGTTATTAAACAAACAAATACAATCGGAGAAAGGAGCAGGAGATAAGATTGTTCATTATTTTTTCCAGCAATTTATATCCATTGAGCTATTCTCACAAGCGCCTCTCTCTAAAATATCTTTATCCGGATTTGTAAACCAATACAGTCAAACAACAACACCACGGCAAAAATGTCGATATTGGTTTTCAATGACTTGTAGTACTGTACACAGGACGTCGTCAAATAAGCACCAAACACCCAATAATAACAGTGATTTCTGTACGTTTCCTCCGTTCACAATTCCATGCTCACAGCTCATGCCGATAACCTTGTTTAACCTTGTGTGTTTAATGATTTCTTATTATACGATGCAGGCAATTTTTTCAAAGTAATTTTAATAATAACTAGATCGTTTTCCCTACCTAGTAGCGAAAATTACACTTGGGAGTCACAATAAATACGATTCTATACTCTTGAACCTTTACATATCGTCTCTTAGGCCCAGAGAGTCGAAAAAAGCTCAAACTCGCTCTATCTCTAACCGGATTTCAACTTTGACCATGGTCGAGGAGGTCAAGGTCACCAAGGACCCCTTACATATCCTCTTTTTGGCCCAATGGGTCGAAAATAAGCTCAAAATCTCTAACCGTTTTCGAGATAATAGCTAACTTCCGGATTTTTATTTTAACCATGTCCAAGGAGGTCAAGATCACTGAGGTACCTCTTACGGGTCGTCTTTTAGGCCCAAAGAGTCGAAAATAAGCTCAAAATCTCTAAACGTTTTTTGAGATAATGGTCAAATTTCGGTTTCTGACTTTGACCATTGCCGAGGAGGTCGATAACTCCTTAAATACGGTCTTTTATGCCCAAATGTTCGAAAGTAAGCTCAAAATCGCTCTAACTTTGTTTTCGACATAGTAGCCCACTTCTGGTTTTTGACGTTGAGCATGGACGAAGATATCAATCGTTCTCTAAAGTTATGGTTAAAAATGTGGCTTTCACATATCATCTTTTAGGCCCAAAATCTCTAAAAGTTTTCGAGATAATGGTCAACTTCCGCCTTTGACTTTGACCATGTCCGTGGAAATCAAGGCCACCGAGGTACCTCTGTCCTATTGTCTTTTAGACCCAAAGGGTTCAAAATAAGCTCAAAATCGTTCTATCTCTAACCGTTTTCGAGATAGTGGTCCACTTCAGGTTTTTGACATTGAGCATGGACGAAGATGTCAATCGTTCTCAAAGGTTATGATTAAAAATATGGCTTTCACGGCGTCTAATATCTCTCTATCAGTGAGCCAAATTTCTTCACTCTAATTTTGGAAAACCCAAACGCTGCAGCCAACTTAACTTACAAAAGCATGCTGTGATGGTTTTCATTGAGAGTTGGGCGATCAATACGCCGAGGCCGGTATAATGCCAGCTTAAACTACTGCTCTCAGCTTCTTGCCGCCTGTTTCGCAAATTTGATTTGTCGTTTTATAATTGAAAAATTAAGCGAATTAAAAAAATACAGGAGGATCAACTAGACATACTGAAGTTTATTATATCTAAATTTGATCTTTCTAGCCTTAACGGCCTCTGACTAACAAACTAAAAAAAAACGAAAAACAATGCCATAAATGCGGCTAAAATGTTCGTACAAATTCAATACACTATTTGATTTTGTCAAATTCCCAAGTGTAATGAAGGCTTCGTAGGCAATAGAATGAGTAAGGCCATGTATTTACTAAAGCGTTATTAAACAAACTGTAACATGAGGAGAAAGGAGCAAACGACAGAACGGGCATTGCCTTTTCCACAAATCTATTCACTAAACTATTCCCACAATCCCCCCTCCTCTCTACAGGATCTGCATTCGGATTTTTAAATTACTAAAGACAGGGATACACGACAGTATTGCAATTTATATCAACTTTACTTATTTCATAGGCTCCCTTCTCTAAAACCAAGACAAATCTACTGATATTCCAATAATCTGTTCAATAACATACAAGACTGTACCTAGGGCTGAGGTACTCGGTAATATAAGCAATTTCTACAGGTTCCCCCTTTTTATCTCATTCGCCCCTTCTACGGCTATAATAACAGTCATATTGATCCGATTATATGGAAACTGTGTGTTGTGACGACTGAACTGAATCTATGTAGTATTCTGTATAATCTGGACCATTGGAATGACATTATTTGCAGGCGGCAACAAATAAATTTCTGCAGTATATGGTTTGAACACTCTAACAGGTATTTAATTTATAAACTAGGAAAGTTAAACTTTCGATAAAACAGTTTAATAGAAGCGGATCTGGTGCATTTGCGAGCAAATACGATGTTAAATATGAAATAAAATCTGGGGATTTTTGTGGTGTAGCGGTGGGATTTTTGTGCTGTATCATGAGGATATTTGTGGTGTAGTTTGGGTTTCTTGTGGTACAGCGTGAGAATTTTTGTGGTGTAGCGTGGAGATTTTTGTGGTACAGCGTGGGGATTTTTGTGGTGCAGCGTGGGGATTTTTGTGGTGTAGCGTGGGGATTTTTGTGGTGCAGCGTGGCGTTTTTTGCGGTGTAGCATGGGGGATAGCTCTCACGTTTATTACATTTATTATCATTTTAAGGCAGCGGGCGGGAATCGGGTGGGGGAGGGAATGAGAGTTCTGGAGAGTTTGCTAGAACTGAAGTCAGAGACTTTATGCACGGCAGCCCTGTATTGCAATTTCGCTAAGTCAGAGGAGTATTTCTAGATCCGGTTTGTATGCAGGAATAGCTAACGGAAAGGGCTATTTGCACCACCATCAAAATATGCTTCGTTTAATTAATATGTATATAAACAAATATACTTCTACTAATTCCTTATTCGCTGTCAGAAAATCAAGGTATTAACCGGCACCGTCTGCTTAACTTTGCCACATCGTCACAGACGTTCTGGCGCACCGTCAAAAATAGTAGCAAAGGTGTATGCCAAGCTACTGGGGCTACGATTAGTGTCAAAACTATAATTTGAAATCGATTATTCAAGTGCAAAATTTAGTACTCCTTTTCTCATCAAGTGCCCGCTCCGAGACTCGAGAAGTCGGGTGTGAGTAAGTCAAAGAAAGTGGGCTCCTTTGTATCACAACAAACGATAAAGAAGTTGTCAATTATTAGAACTGTGTTCAAAACCACTGTTGATCAGATGGAAGAAAAGATACGGTGATAATCGTTCATATTAAGGCCACATTTGGCAAAGTTCGCCCTCTTCAGGCAATTTTCAATTAAATTCTAAAAACTAAAATTTTAATTAAAAATACAACCACTTTTGGAAGCAGAATAATTTCATTTGATTTCGGTTTACGAATTCTTAAAGTTTGCTTTCGAGGAAAAATAGAAAGATATTTGACTATTCGAAATTCTTTTCAAAAATAAAGCACTCATCTATTCTCTTGTTAGATAAATATTCAAGGAAAACCATATTTTCAAAACCATATTTTCAAAAGTAAAAGTAAAAGCATAGTCAGGTAGGAGCATAAACACATCACAGTGACATTGTTTTAACTTCAGTTTCAGCAAAAATGGCGCTGGCGATGAACCTTGCTGAAGAGCTTACCTGTCCCATACATCTCGAAATCTTCGAGAATCCCATGTCATTAAAATGCCTCCACAATTTGTGTGAAAAGGACGTAGATGAGATGATAGACGAAGATGGACTGCTTCAATGTCCCGTCTGTAAGCGAGTCTCCGAGCAGAGGGATATCAAAAGAGATTTCCGCATAGAAAAGCTGATCGACCTTCATCATGATCACGCAAACAGGCTCAAAGATAAACAAGTATGTGAGTTGTGCGACGATGAAGCGGCAGTGGGTAAATGTCGCCAGTGTGACATGTATATCTGTGACCGATGTAAAAAGAGTCATATGAGAGCACCCGCAACTAGATCACATGACATATCAGCAATCAGTGATATGAACGCAGCAAGTATCGGAAAGCTCCAAAATGTATTGACAACAATGGAAGAGGCTATGCAAACATTTGATCAAGTTAAAACCATGAGGGTAGACGCTAATGCGAAAACAAATTCTCTTTTTTCTCAAGCTATTTGCAAGATAAATGACTCAGAAAAACAAATCATTAGCGAGGTTATAAATGTTCACGAAGAACTTCGCCAAGAAGTTGAAAAGAAAGTGAGGAACAGACAAAAACCTTCGACTCCAGTATCGAAACCTTGGACACACATCGGGCCTCGTTTAATCAGGATATGAAGAATATCAAGGACAGGATGTCAGAGAACGACCAACAGACACTCTTAAATGAAGCATTAATTAACGACCTGGTGGACCAATCAAAACAAAGCCAGGACACGTTTTCAATTTTTGTTAAATCAATGGAAGAAGATAATGAGGAATTAACAATAACAGTTCTACATGGAGACGAAACCATTAAACAACTTAGGCAAATGCAGATAGCAATCTGTGCCCAATCAAGCCATACGAACCCACAAATGGCAAGCAACGCAAGAGCGGAAAATGTGACATCAGGTACCAAGCAATCACCACGTCTCCCTGAAGCAAATCCCCCGCCAGTTCCTCCAAAACGTCACATGCAACAAGATGAGAAAAGGCAAAGCTTAAAAACAGCTTCCAAGGCATCGGAAAACGTTGTTGTGAATCGGGCTTCTTTTGGTGGCTATGTGTCAAGGACACTTCAAATGACAAAACTGTTTAAATGTAATCGTGATGAATCGCGGAAGATTGCAAGCATAGACAATCAGATATGGATGGTGTGTATAACAGGTTACATAGATATTCTCAGACACAGTAACACCGATTCAGCACGCAAAGAGAAGACTGTCTGGATTAAAGAAAAGACCTCGATACGAAAATATGTGGAATACATAGCACGGGCGGTGTCACAAGCCGCTAATGGCATCGTTATTGTCGCGTGTAACGGTATCAGGCATAAACACGAGCATAAGCCTCACAAGGACCTAGGACTGGTGGTTGTTACTACTGACGGCGTTATTAAGCACGTGGTTGCTGAAGGCTGCTACTGGGATGCCGCCTGTGAGGATCAGCATGTGTACGGGCTGAGGAATAATCAGACTGTAACGATACATCAACGTGACAGCCGCGGGTGGTCGTGCATAAAACAAGTAGAGCTGCACGCGCATTACCACGACTTCTCCATCAGAAATAACATCCTGACCTTATCGAGTGGTTTCATGAATGCTGTAGACCGTTATGACCTGAGTAAAGACACATACTCACACCTCGGTAGTGAAGGAAGTGCTCCTGGCGAGTTCTCAAGGCCATGTGTAGCCTGCAGCGATGCACACGGCCACGTCCTTGTTTGTGATTATTTGAATCACCGACTCCAGCTCTGCATGAACGACAACACGTGGCGCGTGCTCAAGCTCAGTGAGAAGATAGAATACCCACGACACGCCACAGTGGATCACTTCGGTCACTTGCTCCTTCTTACTGATGACGCTCTAATCAAACTCACATAAGACGAGTTTCATCCCAGACGTTACCATTGTAACGTAATCACCATAGAAAACTGAATGCAGCATTCCATATGACGACTGCAAGAAGAGCTGCAGATCCAAGTCTAAGTTAAAGAAACTGAACCATTCACTATAACTCCACGGAGAATTCAAACTTCTGTGCACTGTAAAGCGATTGGTCCTTTCTATAGAGGGCATCCACAAAGCACGTACGCATAGAAGACGGGGCGGGCGGGGAGGGGGAGGGGGGAGGGGATGGCTTGTCGGTGCAGCCTCCAGAGCTGATCGCACTTCGTGACGTCACACATTTTGATTACCTGAGTGAAATCGGCGAGTGGTGTGGGGAGAAAGGGTTTGCTTACGTCATTATGGACGGCTCCCAAAGCAAACAGTTGCTTTGAAATAAATATTCCTGATATGTATCTTTCTTATTTATGTACATTTCCTTTTTACTTCATTTAATTCGTAAAAGCACTTGTGACTTGTGGAAAAACTTCGACACAAAATAACTACTTAATTTTATACTTAGCAAATGCAATTTAGCAATAAATCGATAATTTGTATGTAAATGCTTATTCGTGAAAATCGGCTATATATAACTACTCTGCTTTGTCAAATGAAAAATCTTTTAGAAGTAACAGTAATACAGATAAAATCGGTTAATCGAATACCGAATAATGCCTAAGTCGGTTAACAGTATGCCAGTTTCATTTCATAGAAGTAACACAAATACACATGAAATCGGTTAATCGAATACCGGATAATGCCTAAGTCGGTTAACATTATGCCCGTTCTGAAGTTTCGTATAAATGTATTACATTTCACTTTAAAAGTACAGTTTATAATCACATAATCACTTTTATAAAAAGCTTGTATCATATATGGCGTTATAACCAAGAGTGCTAAACTGGAAAAAAAACTAATATGGGCCCAAACATTTATGTCGGGATACAGAATATGTCGTGATATCCGATGTCGTTATAATGCCGTTATAATGCTGTATTTTGGAAACGAATCAAATTCAAATCAAATTGAGAAACATTAGAACATGTTTGTGATGACATGGCTTATAACGACATGGCTTATGACGACATGGCTTATAACGACATGGCGCCTGTAACGACATAGCTTCTTATGTTTGCGTTATGGATGTGTAAAATAAAAATTATTAATCGATTTCTCTCATTTTGATAGCCCTGTGACATAACAATCTCAATCCCCCCTGCCAAACGCCCTCCTCCCCTACCTCCCACCGCCCCTCCCCCTCCAATCTCCTCGCCCCCTCCCCCCTTCCCGCCCCCTCCCACCTCCCAGCCCCTCCTCCACATCCCCGCCCCTCCGACTTCTCCCCGCCCCCCTCCCATCTCCCAGCCCCTCCTCCACCTCGCGCCCTCCTCCCGACTCCCCGCCCCTCAACCCAAGGCCAATCACAGGCAAATAACCAGCCATTTGCTGGACCAAAAAAACATCACTAAATATATATGATATCACATTTATTTCATTTACAAAAATTCAAACAGTAATTCAGCATTCTTACGCACGGGTTTCTCTTACAATTGGAAAATATATAGCATCGTCCAAATCTGCTCCATCGCAAAACTGTTGTGTCATGATGCACTTGATTACGACATTACAGACTAGCTACAATGTAGTCACGTGAGTAAATGCAGAGTCACGTGATCTTATGCAGGTCATGCGATTCAACAAGTCTTCGATGACTGCTCGATCTGTCCGCGGTGACGTCATCTCAACTATGTCATCGCCGCCTGTAGAACGAAAAATAATATATATATTTTTAAAGCATGTCTTTGGATCGAAACTTTTTTTGTTTAATAAAGCTATTCTAGTTTAAAAGCAAAAACTGAAACAGAAAAAATAGATTAAAAAAAACTACATGACAAGCTTCATCAAAATAACTGCTAATCGAAATTTTAAATTATTCTTATCATTATTATTACAGACGAAACCGGTTAATCGCATAGCCAATTTGCCAAGTCCTGTTATGCGTTTTTTCCGATATATGCGTTTATCCGGAGTACTCTTTTTTTCATTTGCGATAGTTATTAGACGTGCACTCCGCCCCGCCTTATCCCCGCATTTCATTTTTCCAACAGAAAAGAAAAATAACGATTTCACCAAACTTTGAGAAACTTTGTTATGCAGTTCTTTTATAACTAGTATTTTATCTGAGAGACTTGTGTCTTTTCGTTTCGATTTACTTTCTGCCATTTTGACGAATTAACCATAACCGACAGTTTCGAACTATAAATGGTAAATTTTTTTTCTTGGCTGCGCATTTAAATGATGACTTTGCGCTCACAGTTTTCTGAGGCAACGTGGGGTTTAGCTAAGGCAGTGCGGGGATTAAGGATAAAGGTCATTATCTTGTAGGAGCTGAGAGAGTGCGGTGATTAAGAGTTCGAGACTCACTTTTAACAACCCAGAGTGGGGTTGGTACATGTACACAATGGGTAAAGCAAACAGAAGACAATGCATTAGATAAATTAACGAGGAGCAGCTCACTCCCTTAGTTTGCTTAAAGTGGCACTGTTTGGATAGTCACCCAGAATTATGCAATTAACCGGTGTGCTTCCCATTTTAACGTGAAAGAGCTATGCGTTTATCCAGTTTATGCGATTAAGCGGTATGCAATTGTCCGGTTAAATTTCCAATAGATAGCATTGGAAATGGTTAGGGATTTGCGAATAATATGCAGTTAACCGATTTATGCGTTTAACCGGTATGCGATTAAGTGATTTTATCTGTATTATTACAATCATTATTATAATAATTATTACTATTATTATTGTGATTATTATTATTATTATTACTATTATCATTATTACTATTATTTTTATTATTATTACTATTATTATTAATAATTAATTGTTTATGACGTTCTTTTGCCTGTCCAATACACCAGCAAAGCGCACGATTTAGGTGAACGTATATCATATATACATTGTGAAGAATTTTATCTTAGAATTACATAAAAGAATTTTTTAGAAGCAGAGTACATTAATGTTGACTGATCCACCACCGTCATTTAATATACGGTCTCGTAAAATATTGATTAATCACTGGCATAATATCTGATTCCTTTAATATCTGTCAACAAATGCAGATTTTTGTGATTTTTATCACAGCGTCTACAATTCGTAGAGCAATAAAATGAACTGCAATGTACAGCCATTTGCTTTCACTATCTTTTATTTTCTTAATATATATATTTAATAATTTTCCCCAAACAGATCCTTCTTTTGAGCATTTTAAATTCTTGTCTCAATTTTACAGAAGAAACAAATTGCTGTATATAACCTTTTCTCCCATAAAGTATAATAGTAAAACTTCATTCTGAGTGCGTACGATATTGTTTTTTTTTTGCCCGAAGGGCAAAAAATCGTACCCACTCAGAATGATGTATTACTTTTATTATATGCCTACTTTTCTTATTTTTGTGTCGTTCTTCGAAATTTTACCACGCACTATTTTTGCACTCAGTATGCTCAGATGGGGTGACGCGTAATCGGTACTGCGGTCAGCGAGCATTGATAATTTGACTTGATTTTTGCACTTAAGAAAATAAATATTAAGTATTTATTTGCTACGTGTAATGATTATTTCTGACGTAATACCCCCCCTATCCGAGGCATTACATCAGTTATATCTTTATTAATTTCAAATCAATGCACACAAAATCCCCCGAAGGACGTGTGTAAAATTACCAACAATTTGGCGTTTAAAATAAATATTTGCCTTCAAAAATGGCTTCCTTTCTGTCATCAGTGATAGTGCACTTTAATTTATGTGCCTTAAACTCATGTGGTTTAAGAAGTAACCTCACAAGCCCGCCTCATCAACAAGTATTTTCTCCCTTTCGAACGCTCCTTCTTATTTTTGTCAGTTCAACGGAAGTAACTCATTTCAACTCAAATCGCGAAATAACAACGCAACAAATACACAAATGGCGTAATTATATGACATTTCTAATTAGATGACGTTTCGTTTTCAGGCTGCGCTGTAAATATCGTCACAGTGATAACTCATGTATCGATTTTGAGGACGGTTGAAGTTCATTGTGACCCACTTTCTCTTCACTTTCAAATCCGAAAACACGTGTTTTTTTTGTTTACTGTTTACATCTGATCGCATTATAAATATGCTTATAGGGGGAACCATGCAATCTCACCTATGAAAACTGCAGGCTCGGTTTTTTTCTATCATTTCTTTGTACGCGGACCTCTAGGCACATAATAAAACCTTTTCTCCCATAAAGTATAACCTTTTCTTCCATAAACTATAACCTTTTCTCCCATAAACTAGAACCATTTCTCCCATAAACTATAACCTTTTTTCCCATAAAGTATAACCTTTTCTTCCATAGCTTTTTCATACGGCCCCGAGCTTTCGTTACTATAGTAACAGCCAGCAATGGAGGATAGCCATATGGAATTACAAATCATAGAGACATTCGTAAGAGGTGGGAGTGGGGGTGGACAGGGGGTGGGCGAGGGGAGACATATGCACACTTAACGACTAGGCAAACCTGTTTGTTTTGTGCAGTTATTTTTTATTCAACGCAATCGCCTAGGTGTAAGAAAAAAAATAGATAAAAATTTAACACTGTTACTGGACACCACAAGCAGATCTCCAGGCGTTAAACAACAAGCACTCTCCGTTTATTTATTTATTGTTGTTATTTCCCTGATTAGTTTATTTACAGAGACATTTTACCTATTTTTAGAATAATTTAATCTCTTTGGAAATTTCTTTAAAATGTTCATGCAGAGCTTTCCTAAATGAAAAAAATGGAAACATTTGTTTATAAAAAAAATAGTAAGTTCAATTTTAAACCTGGACCTAGTCCAATATATTCCACACTATTATTTGGCTAAGGTTCGTGAAATCCCGAGGATGTCCATGGAGAAACAGGAAATATGAGTTTCCGTTAAATCGCGCGGACACCTATTTTTTTCAGTTTTGTAGAAGGCAATGAGGTTGTAAACACAATTATAAGGTATAAACAGACGTTCAAAATAAAATTGCTCGCAACTGAGCTTTTATTTCAAAACTGACATTCATATCTCAACACTTTAAAAATGGTGATGGAACTGTCACAGACAAGGCAACACAAACAGTGTGACTAGCAAAGGAGTATGCAAGACAGCTTAAACAACACAACACAACACAGCACAACACAGCACAACACAACACAGCACAGTACAGCCCAGTTCGATCAGTGACCAACACAAAAGAGGTCAACACAGAGTGAGCAACACAAAAGGGAAAGACACAGACGAAACAGCGGAAAGTTAGCAACACAGATTGGACCACTCAACACAAGAGTAGACAACACAGAGAGAACAACAACACAACAAACGTCAAACACACATGCCTTCAAGTATCCATAGCAACCGCCCACCTGTTTCTCCGCCTACTCACGAAGCTGATCAACCAGTGAACGAGGAAGGGCCAGAGGAGGATGAAGAACCAGGTCCGGCTTTGTGAGTTGTTGAGCGGCCACCAGGGGGAGTGCCGGCCCTGTGAGCTGCCCGAGTTCTCACGGCTCCTACGCCTCCTCTGCAACAAGGTCACGACAAGGTCATTCGCATGGTAAGGTTATTTGCACCCGACCAACTACCTCCTGATTCCGAGACTCCCTTCTCCCATCACCCAAATGCCGCGATTAAGAGGAGGGGGAGGGAGGAAGGGGTTCTCTCCCTCTCCCGATTCTATTTTATTTCATTTATTTACTTATTATATTTTATATGTTCATTGGCTTGGTGAGAACCCCCCTTCCGGCACCCCCACTCCCACCCATCATGTTATTTCTTTCTGATTGATCCCAAAATAATAGGTGTGTTACTAAAAAGTGTTCATGAAATACTCACAAATTATCTGACAGAAGTGCCCAAGAACCATTTATCGTAGATAACAGTATTGTAACTCAAACGCTTATCAGTTCAAAGTATCTTGTTGTTGCAAGATTCAATCTGGTTAAAATTTAGGACTAAAAATACAGATCGCAGGATTATGCATCTACTTGTATCAAACAAAAATTCCAGAAAGGAGCAAATTGACAAAAAAGAGAGATATTATCACAAGAGCTTAAGGGATAGAGATATTATCACAAGAGCTTAAGGGATACGCCTTTTAAAGGTTAGTGTGACCTCGAAAATAGAATTAAAAGCATGATGCAGATCGAACCCTTTAAAATATTTTCCGTGACACTTCTTCCTGACTAATTCTGTCACAGCATAAATGTGTGCAAGGTTCTCAGTATTGTAAACAAGAGAAGAGTGAACCCAAAAAAATTGAAACTGTTCAGATTTGGAATATGTAATCGCACGATGGGAGGTTGGAGAGTTGGGGGGGGGGTACAAATGGCTCCTACGGTTGCATTCCGAGCCGTGATCGGTAGTAGAGATTTGGAGTGGGGGTGGTCGTGACTGCATAACCCCCTTTTCCTGTTCTTGGCAATCACAACAATGATGCAACGTTTGAAGAAGGCTGGCGTAACAGGCCAACATCTCTCTCTCTCAAAAAATGTTATCATTTTAACTTTCTGTTCCAGATATATCGAAACTAATAAAGTTGTCTTTATTTCAGTTAGAAGCAATGGCGCTGTCGATAAACCTTGCTGAAGAGCTTACCTGTCCAATACATTTCGAAATCTTTGAAAATCCGATGTCCCTAAAATGCCTCAACAATTTGTGTAAAAAGGACGTAGATGAAGATGGGCTACTTCAGTGTCATGTGTGTAAGCGAGTCTCCGAGCAGAGGGATATCAAAAGAGACTTCCGCTTACAAAAGCTGATCGATCTTCATCGTGATAACATAAACAGGTTCACAAATAAACAAGTATGTGAGCTGTGCGACGAGGAGCAGGCAGTTGGAAAGTGCAATAAAGAGGTCACACAAAACAGCCTGCAACCAAAACGCACGTGATTTCCATGATAAATCACATGAAAACCGTAAGCGAAGAAAAGCTCCAAGGATATTAACAACCATGGAAGAGACAATTCAACAGTTTGATCATGTCAAAGCGAAGAAATTAGATGCCAATGCGAAAGCCAATTCTCTTTTTTCCGACGCTATTTGCATAATGACTCAATCATTAGCGATCATTAGCGAGGTTAGAAACGTCCACGAAAAAAGCTTCGCCAAGAAGTTGAGTAAAAAAGTGAAGAACAGACAAAAACCTTTGACTTCAGTATCAAAACCTTGGATACACATCGGGCCTTTTTAATCACGATATGAAGAGTGTCAAAGATACGATGTCAGAGAACGACCAGCGGACACTCTTAAATGAAGCATTAATTAACGACATGGTAGCCCAATCAAAATAAAGGCATGACACGTTTTCAGTGTTACTTAAATCAATGAAGACAATCAGGAATTAGCAATAACAGTTCTACACGGAGACGAAACCATTAAACAACTTAAGCAAATGCAGATAGCAATGTCTGACCAATCAAGTCACACGAACCCACAAATGGCAAGCAACGCAAGAGCGGAAAATGTAACATCAGGTACCAAGCAATCACCACGTCTCCCTGAACGGTCTCAACTGCCACTTCCTCCGAAACTTTACACAAAAAAGCGAGATGAGAAAAGCCAAAGCTTAAAAACAGCTTCCAAGGCACTGGAAGGCGCTGTTGTGAATCGGGCTTCTTTCGGTGACTATGTGTCAAGGACACTTCAAGCTATAAAACTGTTCAAATGTAACCTTAGTGAATCGCGGAAGATTGCAAGCATAGACAATCAGATATGGATGGTGGGTGAAACAGGTGACATAGATATTCTGAGATGCAGTGACAGCGATTCAATATGCAAAGTGAAGACTCTCTGGATTAAAGAAAAGACCTGGATACGAAAAGATGTGGAATACATAGCACGGGCGGTGTCACAAGCCGCTAATGGCAGCGTTATTGCCGCGTGTGACGGTGTCGGGTATGAACACGAGCACAAGCCTCACAAGGACCTAGGACTGGTCGCTGTCACTACTGACGGCGTTATTAAGCACCTGATTGCTGAAGGCGGCTACTGGGATGTCGCTTGTGACAGTCGGTATGTGTACGGGCTGAGTAATAATGGGACTGTGACGATACATAAAAATGACAGAGGCGGGTGGTCGTGCATAAAACAAGTACTGTTGCAATCGCGGTACTATTGCTTCTCCATCATTAATAACATCCTGACCTTATCTGACTCTGTTAAAAATGTTGTAGACCGCTATGAAATGAGCAACAACACACACTCACAGCTTGGAATTGAAGGAAGTGCTCCTGGTGAGTTCTCAAAGCCACGTGTAGCCTGTAGCGATGGACACGGCCACGTCCTTGTTTGTGATTATCGGAATCACAGACTCCAGCTCTTCATGAACAACATGTGGCATGTGCTAAGTCTCAGCGAGGAGATACAACTCCCAAAACGCGCCACAGTGGATCACCTCGGTCAGTTGCTTGTTGTCACTCCTTTCGCTCTTTTTAAACTCACATAAGTCTAGCTTCATCCCAGACGTTGCCATAGCGACGTTACCACCGTAAAGTACTGAACGCAGCTCTCAATATTGCGAATGCAGGAAGAGATGAATATCCCAGTCTAAGTAAAACAAACTGAACCATTCTCAGTTATTACACATAAAATTTATGTTCCTAAGCATTTGACGTTTCTATAGGACGCATCCACAAAGTGCGTACGAACAGCAGGGGCAAATGGGCCGAGAAGGAGGGGGGATGCTTGTCGGAGGGAATCCACAGCGGATCGCACTTTAATGTTGAAGTCTATTTGTCGCATCACAGATTTTGTTTACCTGGGTGAAATCGGAGAGAAGGGGGAGTTAGGGAATTTTTGCGTACGTTGTTATGATTGGTCCCCAAAGAAAACAGTTGTAGAATAAAAAAAGATAATAATCTTGATATGCTACAAATTCAAAGCTATTTTATCTTTCTTATTCATGTACATTTTCATTGACACAAAATTAGTGCTTAATTTTATACTTTTTATTTTATACTTTGTACTTGTAATTAATCGATAATTTGTATGTAAACTAGTCTGCTTCATCAAACCACTTAATGAAATCATTTTTATAAAAGTAAGAAAAGTACAGTTAAAATCGGTTAATTGAATACTGGATAACGCCTAAGCCGTTAACAGCGTGCCCATTTTGAAGTTTCATAAAAACGTATAACAGTATCCAGCTTTAAAATAGACTAATAATATTCACATATATCGATTTAGACTTGCAATTTAATAAAAAGCTTGCATTAGATATGTCGCTATAACCGAACGTCTTAAACAGGAAAAAAATTAATATGGGTCTAGACATTTATGTCGCAAATTTTACATGTCGTAATATCTGATGTCGTTACAATGGCGTTCTATTGTATTTTGCAAACAAATAAATGTCATCAAATTGATAAAGAGAACCTCTATGGCGACACTTATAACGACATGGCGCATTTACGACATCGCTTAAAATGGTATGGTGCCTTAACGACATTGCTTATAACGACATAGAGCCTTAGCGATTTCGATTATAACGTCATAGTGCCTTAGTGACATCGCTTATAACGACATAGCGCCTTAACGACTTAGCTTATAACGACATAGCGTCTGTAACGACATTGCTTATAACGACATAGCGCCTCAACGACTTCGCTTATAACCACATAGCGCCTGTAACGACATTGCTTATAACGACATAGCGCCTTAACGACTTCGACATAGCGCCTTAACAAATTCGCTTATATCGATATAGCGCCTTAACGACTTCACTTATAACGACATAGCGCCATAACGACATTGCTTATAACGACATAGCGCCATAACGACATTGCTTATAACGACATAGCACCTTAACGACTTCGCTTATAACGTCATAGAGCCTGTGATAACACAAACATCCCCTTTTTTCAAGTTGTCCGCTATAGCACCGTATCGGGTATAAAGGCATTTCTCGGCCCAACCATGTGGTTATAACCAAGTTGCGCTGTATATTATAATGGCAGACACCTATAACGACAGAGCTCAAACGACATATTTGGCCCCAACCATACTTTTACAACCAGGTTGAGCTTTATATTAAAGCTTGTTTTCAATTTGTTTATTTGTTATAAACAATTATCGAATTCAAGAATGCAATTTTCTGTAAAAAAATAAGTAAAGGTGTGGTTTGATGAATGGGGGTGAGGGCTGGGAGAGGGGTTTCTAATGTGTATGTTGTAGACTTAAAAAAATGAAAAGATTAATCAATTTTCTTTGATTTTGATATGACCGGGTTATGAACAGCCAGCACCTCCAAACCAGTCTTTTACAATTCCCTTCTGCCCTGTGACATAATAACTATTTCATGCTCTTCTGCCACCCCCTATGCTCCTCCTTCCATTTAGCACAGAAACTCTTTTTGATCAGTCGACTACATTGGGATGGTCTTATCACGCCAAAAGAGGGGCATTCGTCATCTGTATGTACGCCTGCACGTGCGTAAACTTGTACTTATTCTCCTCCTCCGGTTTTGATTGGATTCCTGTCGAATTTTGTACAAGTGTTCTCTAGGTAAGCCTCTCTTGAAAAAAATTATTTGGCGATCCGCCAAAAACTAACTAAATGGAGACATTTAAAAATTTCGGTTGCCAATTTTTAAAATGCTTCTTCTCTCACAATTTTGATAGGATTTTCTTTAAATTTTGAAAGTACTTATTTTGGTGATCCGATAGAAATTGGCTAAATGAAAAAAAAATTATTATTTTTTGTCTAATTTTCAAAATGCTTCTCCCACAATTTTGATTGGATTACTTGTCTTCTCTAAAAAATTAGATATTTCGGCGATCCGCCAAAAAATGGCTAAATAGAGCGGGGCAGTCATTTAAAAATTTTTTGTTGTAAATTTTCAAAATGCTTCTTCTCGAGCAATTGCAATCAGATTTTTTTGAATTTTTTTTAACGAATGTTCTTAACATACGCCTCTCTTGAAAATTTCCTTTTTTGGCCATCTGCCGAAAATTGGGCAAAAGTAGGACATTAATAAATATTTGGTTGCCAGGTTTCAAAATGCTTCTTTTCACACAATTATGATCAGATTTTCTTCAATTCTGTGCGAATGCTCTGTAGGTAGGCCTTTCTTGAAAACTTGCTTTTTGGCGATCCGCCAAAGCTGGTCAAATGAGGAACATTATTTAATTTTTTTGTGGTGTCTAATTTTCAAAATTCTTCTTCTACCATCTAATCTGATTCCAGTCCAATTTTCTATGATTGTTCTTTGGTTATTCCTATCTGGAAAAGGTACTTTTTTCGCGATTCGCCAAACATTTGGTAAAGCTGAAACTATTTTTAACCCAGCTTATGTTACATGTAAGCTTAGGTATACCTATCGGTTTGTACACGGCGTCCGTTAGTTAGTTATTTGCATATTAAGTAAATTTTTGTTTCAAAATAGGGGTCACACATACGGCTTGTGTTTCGTCAGTCGATCAGCTCATTTTTGAATTTTTGAAGAAAACTTTGTTTTAATGTTTCTCCTCCTGCATTTTTAATTCGATGTCATATATTTTTAGCATACGTCACTTCTAAGTAGACATGCATACTATGTGTGCTTATTTTGTCGATCGGACAATTTTTGTATTTTTGGAAAATTTTTGAAGAAAAATATTTTAAAATGCATCCCCTCCATTTTTTATCCGATATCATTTATTTTTGGCATGAGACATTCCTAAGGGAATATACTTAAGATTTGTGTTTGAGTGGATCGGACATTTTTTGTATTTTTAAGGAATTTATTAAGAAGTCCTGCAGTTTTAATCGGATTTCATTATTTTTGGATGGGTCAGGCATATGGTTTGCTTTCTTCGAACATTTTGATCGGAATTGCATAAATGTTCACTAGCCTGCCATCTCTTGAAAAGTTACATTTCTGGTGATCCACCGAAAATTGGCCAAATGGGTGGCCATGGCATTTTTCTTTGGCCAACTTTCAAAGCCAGTGCTCCAAGACCATACGTTTTTAGGCACTATACGTGTTTTGGTCTTTTTTGCAAAAACATGCGTTTTCAAACGTTTTTTAAGGCTAATACGTTTTCATACGTTTTTGGGGACTTTTTGAACATTTACTGAACAGCGTTGTGCTGTTTATATGCAGCAGCTTCTGGGAAGATGACTGTTGCTGGAATTTTTCGAAACGTGCGTTCCATTAATTATAAATAAATATAAACATAGGCGCTAGTTAGAAACATAACAATACCAATGCCTTTCATCATTGATTGTATATGCATTTAGTTCTATTTCTCTGTGTTGTATATTTATTACAGCGGTATTTCCAGATTTTATAGCATATATTGGTATACGTTTTGCACTCATCTTCCTATTCCCAAAATGACATCCACCATCCTACAACTTTCTGACCGCCCTGCCCCAACCGCATCCTCTTCCCCGGTTTTACAACACAAAAAGAAATGCATTGTTTGACACCAGTATTATACTCAATAATTATACAATGTTTCATATGCTCGGCTTATAATTCCTTGATCCTGACATTTTTTTCTGCATACATGAGTCATTATTTTCAGGTTCGTAACGAAACAATTTATTGTTTCAAAACTCCTCAAATCTCACTCAGCGACCGGTCATATGCAAGTTACTAACGACAATCCCCTTCCTAGATAAAAAAATTACTTGATTTATCTGATATCACATTCACTTCATTTACAAAGATTCAGAGATTCATTCAACATCCTTACTCAAGTGTCTCTTACAACGATTAGAAAATACAGCATCGTTCAAATCTAATCCATCCTAAAGCTGTTTGTCATAATGCTATTGATTAGCACAACACAGAACCGCTACAACGTAGTCAGGTAATCTTGTGCAGGTCACGTGAGTCAACAAATCTTCGAAGGCTGCTCGATTTGCCCGCTGGGACGTCATCTAGACTATGCCATCGTCGCCTGTGCAAAAAAATTAATGATGTTTTTAGCTCGAAACCTTTTTCTGTTGTGTTCGAGATTAACTGTAAAAACTGAAATCAAGATTTACATCTTTTTTCATGCGGAACATTTCATAAAATGTATTACGAACTGTATCAAACTGATTATTTGAGGACTGATAATCAGAAATATCAAATGAAGTTTATTTTTATTATATTATAATTATTATTATAATTATTATCATATTTATTAGCATCCTTATTAAAACTATGATTATTATTTTTAGTGTTATTTTTAAAATATGATTATTTTTATTGTTATTATTGTTATCATTATTATTATTGTTATTATTGTTGTTATTATCGTTCTTATTGCTATTATTATTATTATTATTATTATTATTATTATTATTATTATTATTATTATTATTATTATTATAAATTATTATTATTATTATTATTCTGAACTGATAATTTATGTTCTTGTAAATTCCAATTATACAAACTTATCGCATTTTACATTGTAAACGAAGTCAAAACTGTCATTACAAACCAGTATTTTCCTACAATAAACTAGAGCACCTACAATTTGTAGATTAATAGAACAGGTGGCAATTTACAACCATTTTCTTTAATATTTTAAAATTTTAGTTATACTTATTTAAAAGTTTTCAGGAAAAATAATTTGTTTTTCTTTTTAAAAAATCTTTTGAGCATCATAAATTGTTGTCTCGATTTTGCAGTAGAAATAAATTGCTATATATAACCTTTTCTCAAAAAATTAAAACTTTTTCTCCCATAACTTTTTCTTATGGCCCGAGCATAAGTTACCGTAGCAACAACCAACAACGGAGCATAACAATATGGAATTATAAATCATACAGACACAGAGGAAGGAAAAGTGCACACTTTTTGATTAGGCAAAACTGTTTGTTTTGTACAGTTATTTTTCCAAAGCAATAGTCTGGGTGTAAAAAAATTTAAAGATATTACAGGACACCACAAGCTGAGTTCCAAGAGTTATATCAATAACTATCTCCATTTATTAAGTAATTTATATTTTTTATTGTTCATTCCCTGATTAGTTTATTTATAAAGATCTTTTTCCTATTTAGAACAATTTAATCGCTTTGGAAATATCTTTGAAATGCGCATGCTGAGCTTTCCTGAATGAAAAAATAAATGTTGCTAACATTTTTTTGTAATAAAAAAATAAGTACATGTTTCAAACCTAGATTTAGTCCAACATCTTTCACACTGTTATTTGATTAAGGTTTGTAAAATCCTGAGGATGTCCATGGAAAAAAGGAACCACGAGCTTCCATTAAATCATATAGACTTATGTTTTTCAGTTTTCTAGAAGGCAATGAAGTTGAAAATACACTCAGAATCAGACTGAGAGGTATAAACAGACGTTCAACAAATAAAATTTTCATTAATTTGGTACCTGGGCTTTTATTGCATAACTGGAATTCATATCTGAAACTGTCAAAGAAAACACAACACAAGGAGTAAGGACACGGAATAAGAAAAACATAAGAACATGCAAACGGCTTAAACAGCACAGCACAACACAGTATGAATAGTGAACAAAAGAGTGACCAAAGCAAAAGGAGAAAACACAAGATTGAGCAACACGAAATTGAACAACACAAGAATGAACTAGAACCGCATTTCGCTGGCGACGTGTTAAACACTTGACAAAAATTAAAACGCAAATATACTTCCTTCAATGAGTTATTTCTTGAATAATATGAAGTGTTTTACAACATGCACACAGTGTGTTATACAACAATGTACAGAGCTTATGGCACAGCATGTAACAAGATAGCAGTTCTGCATGGGGACTATGCATAATATATGTGGGTATTCCCACGTACCCCCGCATAAATAATGTGTGTTTCTTTGGGAAATTCCCATGTAGTTCCCTTTCCGATGTGCATTGTGCGCCTGTGTACCCATGCATTTTATACGCATATATTTCCATGCATTTTATATGTGGAAATTCCCACGCATATTAAGCGTGGAATTTTAAAGGAACGACCCACCCTGGGCATACACGATAACTCCATCGAATACACAGACATGAACCTTTATAACTATAGTGTGGTTATAAAGTACTCCTTAAAAGAATTTTAAGCATAAAATTTTTAGTGAAATTGGTATTTCCATGTCTAACTTACTATTATACTTAGAAAAAAGGCAGTCCTCCACCAAAATATGCAGAATTTAGCAAAATTTAAATATATTAACGCTTAATGGCAGGCTGTTTCCGGTGTGCGATAATAAGTGAACATTACCAGACTGCGTAAAATATGCGTATATTTTACCATGCATTTATTAAGTGGAAATTTTCACGCGTTATATACGTGTATTTTACATGGGAATGTCCATATGGGAAATCCCACGAGAAATGTACCCGTAATATGCAAATGACTTTCAATGAAATTTTACATGGGAATTCAAAAGTAGAATATACATAGAATATGCGTTTACCTACCCATGCATTTTAGAAGTGGGAAATTCTACGTATACTATTTAGGGGAATGACCACGGTGGGCATTACGAGGGAAAAACCATGCAGTTTATGCGTGTATCTACCCGTGCATTTTATACGTGGGAAAGCCTATGTATTTTATATGTAGAGTTTATACGGAAATCACACCATGGGAATGTCCACGTATATTACACATGCTTTCTATGTAACCATGCCAACGTCTCACGTTCCCACATAAATCCTACATAAAAACAACGCGCTTTATACGTTGGACGAAAAATCATGCTAACTGGGTATGCGACTTATAATATTCTAAAAAAATCGCCACTGTCAAGAAAAAAACTTAATGCAAGCTAAATACAAAATATTAGCAAACAACACAGCTTGAATTCATCTTATAAGCCGAGTAGTGTTTGGTTTTTGTTGACTTAAGGTTTTATTGACTGATCAGGCATACGCTGTGTTATCTGTTTAGGCAGTGAGAGCTCGCACAAAGCTGAGTAACTGCGTGATGTTCTGTGCTATAGTTAAATGCTCTGCATTAACTTGCAAAAATACGCTCCTTTTACATGGCGTTTTAGCAAAAAATAAAAAACGAAATCGAAGACGAAAATAAAAAGTGACATGCACACGTCAGTTCAAGCTCTTCGTAAGTCCCAAGTTTCATGGTCCTAGTGCCCATAGTGTCAGAGAAGAAGAAGACACAAAAAATCGGAAAACTGTCAAGAAGAAAAAAAGATGAACAGCTGCTCGCACAAACTCATATAACTCTTGCAAGCTAACAGTTTGTCAAGTGTTCATAAAACAACACATAGGGAACCATACACGAGTGAGCCACACAAAACTTTTCAACACAAAAGTTCCAGCCACAGAGTAAACACCGTAAAATTGGCAACACAGTTTGAACCAATCAGCACAAGAGTAGATAACACAGAAGGGGCAACAACACAATATACATCATGCCTTCATGTATCCATAGCAAACCTGTTTCCTCGCCTGCTCATGAACCTGTTTAACCAGTGAACGATGAAAAGCCAGATAATGATGGAGAAACAGGTCCTGCTTAGTGAACTGTTGAACGGCCTCTAATGAATGTGCTGTCTCTGCGAGCTGCCAGAGCTCTCACGGCTCCTACGACTCGTCTATAACAACGTCACGTGACTAGGTCATTCCCTGTGAACCAACTCCCTCTTCATCCCCTTCTCTCATAACCCAAATGGCCCAATTTAAGAAGGGAGCTCCTAAAATCTCTCACTTCTATTCCATTTTTTCTTCCATTTTAACTCCCTTTACTGAACTCTTAGCAATACTATTTTCTTCTTTTGACGATGTCATAATTATCTGACTTTGAGCTACTGTCTCTGAATTCTAACGCTACTTGCCTGGTTTTGTAGTACTGTCGGTGCCACTAGCGTGTTCACTGCCCCCCTCCCCATCCTTCCTCTGCTACTTGCCTGGCTCTGAGCAACTGTCAGTGCCTATGGCGCATTTAATCTCATCAGCACACTGTTCATGTATTGCTGTTACTGGACCCAGACCATCGCAATCTGTTGGTGTCCCTGCCATCGGCACTTCCGCTAAACGCCGCTAGTAGGTCGGAGCGCCCTCTCTGGGCTTGCGATAGCATCTCGACTGCAGTTATAGAAATTTGCCACAAAACTGGCCCCCATTGGGAAACTAGCATACGCAGTCGTCCCTCTGCCCTTATCAATGCAGTAGATTCTACGGGACCTGGCAATTGCTGCTAAATGAAGAGTTTGTGTACCTGCTTGATTACTGGATTCTGCGAGTCTGATTTGGCTACCTGCTTCAAGACCAGATTCTGTGTGACTTATTTGACTACCTACTTCAATGCTTGATTTGATGTGACTTATTTGACTACCTACTTCAATGCTTGATTTTATGTGACTAATTTGACTACCTACTTCAGTGCTTGATTTTATGTGACTAATTTGACTACCTACTTCAATGCTTGATTTTATGTGACTAATTTGACTACCTACTTCAATGCTTGATTTTATGTGACTAATTTGACTACCTACTTCAATGCTTGATTTAAAGTGAGTAATTTGACTACCTACTTCAATGCTTGATTTTATGTGACTAATTTGACTACCTGTTTCAGTACGAAATTCTGTGTGATTTAACTACCTGCTTTATACACGTTACATGTGATTAATTTGACTTCTTGCTTGGTGACCAGATTGTGGACCACAGCTGGTCGACACCTGCTCATCGGACCGATTTTCCCTGAGCTAGTCGCCAATAAAAGAAAAAATAATAAGCGAAATGGTTGATCCATCTTAAATTACTGAAAAATACTGCACACAGCTGCGAGTTGTAGAAACATGTCCAAGCAATTTTCAGAAATAGATCTAAAAATTTGATACACCTGTTCAGAATTCAACCTGTTTTCAACTTTTGGCTAAAGCAGTTTATTAGAAGTCACAGAATGCGGGTGTTTGGTCGCACCCAAAAACAATGGCTAAGCAACGTTATATACTCAATAGTGCTCTGCGTCTTCTTGTTCACACGCTGAAATGTTTGCCATCAATATTTTATATAAATATACTTAAAAATTGATCTCACACATACCCAACCCTTTGGGTATACAAAAGGTCGGAGAAACTAGTTGCTAGAATGACCTTGACATTTTGGAAGGACAACTCTCTCTTTCAGACCCCAATACAGTTGGTTCTGTCCATAAACTATATCCCGTTCTCCATTAATTCTTGTCCCTAAGTCAGAGATAGGTGTTTAATTCCATAACAAAATATCTGGTGTATACCCCACACTAGGAGGCGATGTTTACCAAACGTGTATAAAAAGGCGGATATCGGATCGTTAACCGGAAACTAAACCAAATTTAAATTGGAAAATATATATTGGAAGGTTGCATTTGACCATATTGGTCAAATTTATGCAAACAAAATAACGGGTAAACAGAGTTCTCAGCATTCAAAGCTAGATAAGAAATAATGTTACAACAAAGAATTAAGTGACTTGAATACTTATGGTCCCTTTCCGACCCTTCGCGTATCTTACCTGATCAATTCTGTAGTTGTTGAGAGATACCATGCATTAAGTGATGAAAGGAAAAACACCTCGGCATATTTTACTTTCACGATATGACGACGTTTGGTAGCGAAACTACTTACGGATAGCGGTGCTGTTTTGAACGAGACAGACCATGGTTCATTCACTTTAATTATCGCTGGTATATTAATCATTTTCGCTTCCCGAAAACCAGTCAAAATAATTCCCTTAATTCTGATCCCAAGCAATGCTCTTGACCCACATCCCCACCCCAACCACCCCACTCCTCCCCACTGTGCCGAATGATACAAACTGGTGTTCCGTTGACAAACTAGGCTCCAGAACGGACAAATGTGCTGACCTCAAAAACAGAAAAACTTTCGAAATTTGGCAAAATGTACTCATTCGAGTTATGAAACTCTTATTGCAAGGCCGCATACATGGAACATTTGTACCAAAAATAGTGGCTTATTGTGCATTTTCACCTAAATTGCTGACCTCAAATATTAAAAGCCATGTTCATAGTAATACATATTTCTGCAGCTATCTAACCGTATGCTTGGTTTGCACATTTGCTAGAGTGTTATTAAACAAACAAATACAATCGGAGAAAGGAGTAGTTGATAAGATGGTTCATTATTTTTTCCAGCAATTTATATCCATTGAACTATTCTCACAAGCGCCTCTCTCTAAAAGATCTTTATCCGGATTTGTAAACCAATACAGTCAAACAACAACACCAAGGCAAAAATGCCGATATTGGTTTGCAATGACTTGTAGTACTTTACACAGGACGTCGTCAAATAAGCACCAAACACCCAATAATAACAGTGATTTCTGTACGTTTCCACAATTCCATGCTCACAGCTCATGCCGATAACCTTGTTTAACCTTGTGTGTTTAATGATTTCTTATTTTACGATGCAGGCAATTTTTTCAAAGTAATTTTAATAATAACTACACCGTTTTAGTTGAGTAGCGTAAATTACACTTGGGAGTCACAATAAATACGATTCTATACTCTTGAACCCTTATATATCGTCTTTTCGGCCCAAAGAGTCGAAAAAAGCTCAAAATCTCTAACCGTTTTCGAGATAATGACGCACTTCCGGTTTTTTACTTTCACCATGGTCGAGCAGGTCAAGGTCACCAAGGACCCCTTACATATCCTCTTTTTGGCCCGATGGGTCGAAAATAAGCTCAAAATCTCTAACCGTTTTCGAGATAATACCAAACTTCCGGTTTTTTTCTTTAACCATGTCCAAGGAGATCAAGATCACTGAGGTACCTCTTACGGATTGTCTTTTAGGCCCAAAGAGTCGAAAATAAGCTCAAAATCTCTAAACGTTTTTGAGATAATGGTCAACTTCCAGTTTCTGACTTTGACCCTTGCCGAGGAGGTCAAGGACCCATACATATGGTCTTTTATGCCCAAATGTTCGAAAATAAGCTCAAAATCGCTCTATCTCTGTTTTCGATATAGTAGCCCACTTCTGGTTTTTGACATTGAGCATGGTCGAAGATGTCAATCGTTCTCTAAAGTTATGGTTAAAAATGTGTCTTACACATATCATCTTTTCGGCCCAAAATCTCTAAACGTTTTCGAGATAATTTTCAACTGCCGCCTTTTACTTTGACCATGTCCGTGGAAATCAAGGCCACCGATGTAACTCTGTCCTATTGTCTTTTAGGCCCAAAGGCTTGAAAATAGCTCAAAATCGCTCTATCTGTAACCGTTTTCGAGATAGTGGCCCACTTCAGGTTTTTGACATTGAACATGGACGAAGATGTCAATCGTTCTCAAAGGTTATGATTAAAAATGTGGCTTTCACGGCGTCTAATATCTCTCTTTCGGTGAGACAAATTTCTTCACTCTAATTTTGGAAAACCCAAACGCTGCAGCCAACTTAAAAATTGCAAATGCATGCTGTGATGGCTTTCATTGAGAGTTGGGCGATCAATACACCGAGGCTGATATCATGCCAGCTTAAACTACTGCTCTCAGCTTCTCGCCGCCTGTTTTGCAAATTTGATTTGTCGTTTTTTAATTGAAAAATCAAGCGAATTAAAAAAATACAGGAGGATAAACTAGACATACTGAAGTTTATCATATCCAAATTTGATCTTTATAGCTTTAACGGCCTCTGACTAGCAAACTAAAAAACGAAAAACCATGCCATACATGTGGCTAAAATTTTTGTACAAATTCAATACACTAGTTGATTTTGGCAAATTCCCAAGTGTAATGTAGGCTTCGTAGGCAATGGAATGAGTAAGGCCATGTATTTACTAAAGCGTTATTAAACAAACTGTAACATGAGGAGACAGTACGGGCATACCCTTTTTCCACAAATCTATTCACTAAACTATTCCCACAATCACCCCTCCTCTCTACAGGATCTGCATTCGGATTTTTAAATTACTAAAGACAGGAGTACACGACAGTATTGCAATTTATATCAACTTTACTTATTTCACAGGCTCCCTTCTCTAAAACCAAGACAAATCTACTGATATTCCAATAATCTTTTCAATAACATACAGGACTGTACCTAGGACTGAGGTACTCGGTAATATAAGCAATTTCTATAAGTTCCCCCTTTTTACCTCATTCGCCCCTTCTACGGCTATAATAACAGTCATATTGATCCGATTATATGGAAACTCTGTGTTTTGACGACTGAACTGAATCTATGTAGTATTCTGTATAATCTGGACCATTAGAATGACATTATTTGCAGGCGGCAACAAATAAATTTCTGCAGTATATGGTTGGAACACTCTAACAGGTATTTAATTTATAAACTAGGAAAGTTAAACTTTCGATAAAACAGTTTAATAGAAGCGGATCTGGTGCATTTGCGAGCAAATACGATGTTAAATATGAAATAAAATCTGGGGATTTTTGTGGTGTAGCGGTGGGATTTTTGTGCTGTATCATGAGGATATTTGTGGTGTAGTTTGGGTTTCTTGTGGTACAGCGTGAGAATTTTTGTGGTGTAGCGTGGAGATTTTTGTGGTACAGCGTGGGGATTTTTGTGGTGCAGCGTGGGGATTTTTGTGGTGTAGCGTGGGGATTTTTGTGGTGCAGCGTGGCGTTTTTTGCGGTGTAGCATGGGGGATAGCTCTCACGTTTATTACATTTATTATCATTTTGAGGCAGCGGGCGGGAATCGGGTGGGGGAGGGAATGAGAGTTCTGGAGAGTTTGCTAGAACTGAAGTCAGAGACTTTATGCACGGCAGCCCTGTATTGCAATTTCGCTAAGTCAGAGGAGTATTTCTAGATCCGGTTTGTATGCAGGAATAGCTAACGGAAAGGGCTAATTGTACCACCATCAAAATATGCTTCGTTTAATTAATATGTATATAAACAAATATACTTCTACTAATTCCTTATTCGCTGTCAGAAAATCAAGGTATTAACCGGCACCGTCTGTTTAACTTTGCCACATCGTCACAGACGTTCTGGCGCACCGTCAAAAATAGTAGCAAAGGTGTATGCCAAGCTACTGGGGCTACGATTAGTGTCAAAACTATAATTTGAAATCGATTATTCAAGTGCAAAATTTAGTACTCCTTTTCTCATCAAGTGCCCGCTCCGAGACTCGAGAAGTCGGGTGTGAGTAAGTCAAGGAAAGTGGGCTCCTTTGTATCACAACAAACGATAAAGAAGTTGTCAATTATTAGAACTGTGTTCAAAACCACTGTTGATCAGATGGAAGAACAGATACGGTGATAATCGTTCATATTAAGGCCACATTTGGCAAAATTCGCCCTCTTCAGGCAATTTTCAATTAAATTCTAAAAACTAAAATTTTAATTAAAAATACAACCACTTTTGGAAGCAGAATAATTTCATTTGATTTCGGTTTACGAATTCTTAAAATTTGCTTTCGAGGAAAAATAGAAAGATATTTGACTATTCGAAATTCTTTTCAAAAATAAAGCACTCATCTATTCTCTTGTTAGATAAATATTCAAGGAAAACCATATTTTCAAAACCATATTTTCAAAAGTAAAAGTAAAAGCATAGTCAGGTAGGAGCATAAACACATCACAGCGACATTGTTTTAACTTCAGTTTCAGCAAAAATGGCGCTGTCGATGAACCTTGCTGAAGAGCTTACCTGTCCCATACATCTCGAAATCTTCGAGAATCCCATGTCATTAAAATGCCTCCACAATTTGTGTGAAAAGGACGTAAATGAGATGATTGACGAAGATGGACTGCTTCAATGTCCCGTCTGTAAGCGAGTGTCCGAGCATAGTGATATCAAAAGAGATTTCCGCATGCAAAAGCTAATCGACCTTCATCATGATCACGCAAACAGGCTCAAAGATAAACAAGTATGTGAGTTGTGCGACGATGAAGCGGCAGTGGGTAAATGTCGCCAGTGTGACATGTATATCTGTGACCGATGTAAAAAGAGTCATATGAGAGCACCCGCAACTAGATCACATGACATATCAGCTATCAGTGATATGAACGCAGCAAGTATCGAAAAGCTCCAAAATGTATTGACAACAATGGAAGAGGCTATGCAAACATTTGATCAAGTTAAAACCATGAGGGTAGATGCTAATGCGAAAACAAATTCTCTTTTCTCCCAAGCTGTTTGCAAGATAAATGACTCAGAAAAACAAATCATTAGCGAGGTTATAAATGTTCACGAAAAACTTCGCCAAGAAGTTGAAAAGAAACGTGAGGAACAGACAAAAACCTTCGACTCCAGTATCGAAACCTTGGACACACATCGGGCCTCGTTTAATCAGGATATGAAGATTATCAAAGATACGATGTCAGAGAACGACCAGCGGACACTCTTAAATGAAGCATTAATTAACGACATGGTAGCCCAATCAAAACAAAGCCATGACACATTTTCGTTGTTTATTAAATCAATGGAAGAAGAGAATCAAGAATTAACAATAACAGTTCTACACGGAGACGAAACCATTAAACAACTTCAGCAAATGCGGATAGCAATCTCTGACCAATCAGGTCACACGAACCCACAAATGACAAGCAACATAACAGCGAAAAATGTAACATCAGATGCCAAGCAATCCCCACGTCTAGCTGAACCGAATCCCCCGCCACTTGCTCAAAGACGTTACATGAAACAACCAGACGAGGAAAGGAAAAGCCCAGGCATTGTTGTAAATCCGAGCTCTTTCAGTGACTATGTGTCAAGGACACTTCAAGTGACAAAACTGTTCAAATGTAATCGTGCTGAATCGGGGAAGATTGCAAGCATAGATAACCAGATATGGATAGTGTGTATAACAGGTTACATAGATATACTAAGTTACAGTAACACCGACTCAGCACGCAAAGTGAAGACTCTCTGGATTAAAGAAAAGACCTCGATACGAAAATATGTGGAATACATAGCACGGGCGGTGTCACAAGCCTCTGATGGCAGTGTTATAGCCGCGTGTTACGGTGTCAGGCATGAACACGAGCACAAGCCTCACAAGGACCTAGGACTGGTGACTGTCACTACTGACGGCGTTATTAAGGACGTGATTACTGAAGGTCGCTACTGGGATGCCGCCTGTGACAATCAGTATGTATACGGGCTGAGCCATAATAAGACTGTAACGATACATCAATACGACAGCCGTGGGTGGTCGTGCATAAAACAAGTAGAGCTGCACGAGCATTACTTCGACTTCTCCATCAGAAATAACATCCTGACCTTATCGAGTGTTTTCATGCATGCTGTAGACCGTTATGACCTGAGTAAAGACACATACTCACACCTCGGTAGAAAAGGAAGTGCTCCTGGTGAGTTCTTCCGGCCATATGTAGCCTGTAGCGATGCACACGGCCACGTCCTTGTTTGTGATTGTTTGAATCAACGACTCCAGCTCTGCATGAACGACAACACGTGGCGCGTGCTCAAGCTCAGTGAGAAGATAGAATACCCACGACACGCCACAGTGGATCACCTCGGTCAGCTGCTCGTTGTCACTAAACACGCTCTTTTCAAACTCACATAAGACAAGTTTCATTTCAAACGTTGCCATAGTGACGTAATCACCATAGAACACTGAACGCAGCACTCCATATGACGACTGCAAGAAGAGTTGTAGATACAAGTCTAGTTAAAGAAACTGAACCATTCACCATCATTACACGGAGAATTCATGCTTCTGTGCATTGTATAGCGTTTGGTCCTTTCTAGAGGGCATCCACAAAGCACGTACGCATAGAAGATGGGGCGGGCGGGGAGGAGGGGGGGGGGGGGTAGGGGGAGGGGATGGCTTGTCGATGCGGCCTCCTGAGCTGATCGCACCTTGTGACGTCACACATTATGATTACCTGAGTGAAATCGGCGAGTGGTGGGGGGAGAAAGGGTTTGCTTACGTCATTATGGACGGCTCCCAAAGCAAACAGTTGAAAAAAATATTCCTGATATGTATCTTTCTTATTTATGTACATTTTCTTTTTACTTCATTTAATTCGTAAAAGCACGTTTGACTTGTGGAAAACTTCGACACAAAATAACTACTTAATTTTATACTTAGTAACTGCAATTTAGTAATAAATCGATAATTTGTATGTAAATGCTTATGCATTAAAATTGGCTATATATAACTACTCTGCTTTTTCAAATGACTTAATGAAAACATCTTTTAGAAGTAACAGTAATACAGATAAAATCGGTTAATCGAATACCGAATAATGCCTAAGTCGGTTAACAGTATGCCAGTTACATTTCATAGAAGTAACACAAGTACAGATGAAACCGGTTAATCGCATAGTTGATAATCCCGAAGTCGGTTAACGGTATGCCAGTTCTAAAGTTGCGTATAAATGTATTACGATTTCACTTTAAAAGTACAGTTTATAATCACATAATCACTTTTATAAAAAGCTTGTATCATCATAAGGCGTTATAACCAAGAGTGTAAAACTGGAGAAAAACTAATATGGGTCCAAATATTTATGTCAAGATACCGAATAAGTCGTGATATCCGATGTCGTTATAATGCCGTTATACTGTATTTTGGAAACGAATCAAATTCAAATCAAATTGAGAAACATTAGAACATCTTTGTGATGACATAGCTTATAATGACATGGCTTATGACGACATGGCTTATAACGACATGTCGCCTGTAATGACATTGCTTCTGATATTTGCGTCATGGATGTGTAAAATAATAAAATGAAAATTACGAATCGATTTCTCTCATTTTGATAGCCCTGTGACATGATAACAATCTCAATCCCTCCTGCCATCCCCTCCCCTCCCGACCCCTCCCCGCCCGACCCCCCGTTCCTTCCACCATTCACCACAGCAACCTTTTTGTACAACTTTATCCGTCCGCCCCCCCCCCCCCACCCACTTCCTCCCGCCCAACTCACACAGCAGATGCTCACTCATCTTCCTAATCCTCATCACACCCCCTAAATCGACCCCCTCCCCCTCCCCAACCGTAACCTCTTTCCAGACTTTACAACACCAAAAGAAATGCATTGTTTGACATCAGTATTATGCTCAACAATTATATAATGGTGCATAGACCAGGTTTATAATTTTTCACCATCCAATCGCAATGCCCCTCCCTCCCCCTCCACCCTACCTCCCCTCCCCCCTCCCCTCCTCCACCTCCCCGCCCCTTCCCACCTCCTCGCCCCCCCCTCCCACATCCCCGCCCCTCCTCCACCTTCTCCCCCGCCCCCTCCCACCTCCCCGCCCCTCCTCCACCTCCCGCCCCCCTCCCACCTCCCCGTCCCTCAACCCAAGGCCAATCACAGGCAAATAACCAGCCATTTCCTGGACCAAAAAAAAAATATCACTAAATGTATATGATATCACATTTATTTCATTTACAAAAATTCAAAGAGTCATTCAACACTCTTGCGCACGGTTTCTCTTACAATTCGAAAATATATAGCATCGTCCAAATCTGCTCCATCGCAAAACTGTTTGCGTCATGATGCACTTGATTACAACAATACAGACTAGCTACAATGTAGTCACGTGAGTCAATGCAGAGTCACCTGATCTTATGCAGGTCATGTGATTCAACAAGCCTTCGATGACTGCTCGATCTGTCCGTGGTGACGTCATCTAGACTGTGTCATCGCCGCCTGTAAAACGAAAAATAATATATATTTTTTTAAAGCATGTCTTTGGCTCGAAACTTTTTTCTGCTGTGTTTAATAAAGCTATTCTAGTTTAAATGCACAAACTGAAGCAGAAAAAAAATAGATTAAGAAAAAGAACTAGATTCATATTAAATTTCCCAGAAAATATCATAAAATACATGACAAGCTTCATCAAAATAACTGATAATCGAAATTTTAAATTATTCTTATCATTATTATTATTATTATTATAATTATTATTATAATAATTATTATTGTTATTATGATTATATTAATTATTATTACTATTATCATTATTACTATTATTTTTATTATTATTACTATTATTATTAATAATTAATTGTTCATGACGTTCTTTTGCTTTTCCAATACACAAACAAAGCGCACCATTTAGGTGAACGTATATCATATATACATTGTTATGAATTTTATCTTAGAATTACATAAAAGAATTTCCTCTTTTTTAGAAGCAGAGTACATTAATGTTGACTGACCCACCACCGTCATTTAATATACGGTCTCGTAAAATATTGAGCCATCACTGGCATAATATTTGATTCCTTTAATATCTGTCAACAAATGCAGATTTTTGTGATTTTAATCACAGCGTCTACAATTCGTGCAGCAATAAAATGAACTGCAATTTACAGCCATTTTCTTTCACTATCTTTTATTTTCTTTATATATATTTAATAATTTTCCCAAAACAAATCCTTCTTTTGAGCATTTTAAATTCTTGTCTCAATTTTGCAGAAGAAACAAATAGCTGTATATAACCTTTTCTCCCATAAAGTATAACCTTTTCTCCCACAAACTATAACCTTTTCTCCCACAAACTATAACCTTTTCTCCCATAAACTATAACCTTTTCTTCCACAAACTATAACCTTTTCTTCCACAAACTATAACCTTTTCTCCCATAAAGCATAGCCTTTCCTCCCATAAACTATAACCTTTTCTCCCATAAACTATAACCTTTTCTCCCCATAAATTATAACCTTTTCTCCCATAAACTATAACCTTTCCTCCCATAAACTATAACCTTCGGCCCCAAGCATTAGTTACTATAGCAACAGCCAGCAATGGAGGATAACCCATATGGAATTACAAATCATACAGACATTCGTCAGAGGTCGGAGTGGGGGGGGGGGGGGCAGGCGGTGGGGCGGGGGGAGATATATGCACACTTAACAACTCAGCAAACCTGTTTGTTTTGTGCAGTTATTTTTTATTCAACGCAATCACCTAGGTGTAAGAAAAAAAATAGATAAAAATTTAAGATTGTTACTGGACACCACAAGCAGATCTCCAGGCGTTAGACAACAAGCACTCTCCGTTTATTTATTTATTTATTGTTGTTATTTCCCTGATTAGTTTATTTACAGAGACATTTTACCTATTTTTAGAATAATTTAATCTCTTTGGAAATTTCTTTAAAATGTTCATGCAGATCTTTCCTAAATGAAAAAAAAATGGAAACATTTTTTTTATTGAAAAAATATATTTCACACTATTATTTGGCTGAGGTTCGTGAAATCCTGAGGATGTCCATGGAGAAACAGGAAATATGAGTTTCCGTTCAATCACGTGGACACCTATTTTTTCAGTTTTGTAGAAGGCAATGAAGTAAACACAATTAGAATCAACCTGGAAGGTATACACCGACGTTCAATGGATAAAATTGTCATTAATTAGGTAACTGAGCTTTAATTTCATAATTGACACTCATATCTCAACGCTTTAAAACTGGTGATGGAACTGTCAAAGAAAAGGCAACACAAACAGTGTGACTAGCAAAGGAGTATGCAAGACAGCTTAAACAACACAGCACAACACAACACAACACAGTACAGCCCAGTACGAGCAGTGACTAACACAAAAGTGGTCAACACAGAGTGAGCAACACAAAAGTGGGCAACACAAAAGAGGGCACCACAAAAGTGGACAACACAAAAGTAAAAGACACACACTAAACAGCGGAAAGTTAGCAACACAGACTGGACCACTCAACACAAGAGTAGACAACACAGAGAGAACAACAACACAATAAACATCAAACACACACGCCTTCAAGTATCCATAGCAACCGCCCACCTGTTTCTTCTCCTACTCACGAAGCTGATCAACCAGTGAACGAGGAACGGCCAGAGGAGGATGAAGAACCAGGTCCGGCTCCGTGAGTTGTTGAGCGGCCACCAGGGGGATTGTCCGCCCTGCGAGCTGCCCGAATTCTCGCGGCTCCTGCGACTCCTCTGCAACAAAAGGTCATGGCAAGGTCATTCGCATGGCAAGGTCATTTGCACCCGACCAACTACCTCCTGACCCCTTAACTCCCCTTCTCCCATCACCCAAAGGGGGGATGGGGGAGGGGGTTTTTTCCCTCTCCCCCTTCTATTTTATTTCATTTATTTACTTATTATTTTTTATTATTATTTTCAATTTTCAACTACCTTCACTTGACTTTCACCAATGCTATTTTCTTCTTTTCACGATGTCATAATTATCTGGTTTTGAGCTACTTTCACAGAATTAGGTTGCTCAGTCCCCCGACCCACCCCTCGAGCTACTTGCCTGGCTCTGAGCGATTGTCAGTGCCTCCAGCGTGTCCAGTTCCCCCTTCTCTCCCCCCCCCTCCCCCCCCCCGCTACTTACCTGACTCTGTGCCACTGTCAGTGCCTCTAGCGTGGTCAGAGCCCCCCTCTCCCCCCCACCCCTCCCCCCCCCCGCTACTTACCTGACTCTGAGCCACTGTCAATGCCTCTAGCGTGTCCAGCTCCCCCCTCTCCCCCTCCCCCCCCCCCTGCCACTCACCTGACTCTGAGCCACTGTCAATGCCTCTAGCGTGTCCAGCTCCCCCCTCTCCCCCTCCACCCCCCCCCCTGCCACTCACCTGACTCTGAGCCACTGTCAGTGCCTCTAGCGTGGTCAGTTCCCCCCTCCCCCTCTCGCCCCCCCCTCCCCGCCACTGACCTGACTCTGAGCCACTGTGAGTGCTTCCAGCGTGTTCAATCGCGTCAGCACGCTGTTCATGTCCTGCTGTAATTGGACCAGGGCCGTCGCGATCTGCTGCGTCACTTCCGGTCGGTTGGGCGGGGGGTCGTTGCCGCCCCCACCGCCGCCGGCACTTCCGCCCCCGGCCGATAGCAGATGGGAGCGCCCTCCCGTGGCTTGTGATAGCATCCCGACTCCTGCAGTCAACGAAAGTTGTCACAAAAATTGCCTCATTTGGAGCCTGTGGTACACACAGCCCCTCCCCCCCCCCCCCCAAGATCTTTAGCAAGGCAGTAGATTCTACAGAATTCAGCTACTGGTTTCGTTGTCAACACATCACCTGTTTGGTGACTAGCTTCTGTGTGACTGGTCTGACTATGTGCCTCAAGGCTAGATTCTATGTGACTGATTTGACTACCTGATTGGTGACTAGATTCTGTATGACTGATCTGACTACCTGCTTGGTGACTAGATTCTGTGTAGCTAATTTGACTGCCTGCTTGTTGTCTCGAAAACGTCGTGACTAGCTTGACTACCTGCTTGGTGACTAGATTCTGTATGACTGATCTGACTAGCTGCTTGGTGACTAGATTCTGTGTGACTGATTGGACTGCCTGTTTGTTGACTAGATTCTGTATGACTGATTTGACTACCTGTTTGTTGACTAGATTCTGCGCCAGAGTTGGGCGGCACCCGTGACGTTGCACCAGGCTGTGCCTCCCCTGCCCCACGGGCCGATTTGCCCTGAGACCGTTGCCAACCCCTAAAAACATAGTATACGAAATGGTTGATTCACTTTCCATCATCGAAAAATACATTACACTGTGAGTTGTAGAAACAAGCCTTTGTAATTTTCGGCAAATATTTTTAAATCCCAAAATGATATATCTGAAAATCTGATATCCTCACTTGGGGGAAAATGAAGAGAGTTGAACCAGTTTTTCGTTGCTATGACACATTTTCTCGTTGCTATGACACACTTTCCGTTGCTATGCAACACACTTACACCTGCCCTTTGCTCTCACTAACACGACACGTTGTAATGACAAGCATTCTGCTGTTGCTATGCAACACGCTTTCCGTTGCTATGCCACACGCTTTCCGTTGCTATGCCACACATTTTCTCGTTGCTATGCCACACGCTTTCTCGTCCCTGTTATACACACACACCGTCGTTGCTAAGGCCTACACTGACCCGTTGCTAAGGTCCGCAAACGAGCGCTGCGTGAAGACTGAGCTCTGGCTCCTGTCCGCCATGACGGCTGGAGGCATAAATTCACTCATCCCTTCCGCCGGCGATAGGAGGCCGGAGCTGTTGCTATGGCTACACAAATCAACAAATCTATTTTCTCATCAATTCATTTACTGACTCAACTGGGGCGGGGGGGGGGAGATAGATAGCAACATTTTCTTTATTAAAGTACTAATTTCCAAGTTATTTTCACTTTCAAGTTCTTTCATTTTCAAGTTACTTTCTTTTTTTAGTTGATTTTCAAGTGAGTTTCATGCAACGAACCACTTCTTGTCAAGCCCAATACCTAAATAAACAACACAACCTCTACACAACACAACCTCCAAAACATCCAACACAATCTCTACATACCCAACACAACCTACAACCTATCCAACACAATCTCTACACACCCAACACAACCTACAACCTATCCAACTCAATCTCTACACACTCAACACAACCTCTACACACCCAACACAACCTCCGCCCACACAACACAATCTCTACACATCTGAACAATGTCCACAATCGCAACGACGGTTAGAGCAACCTCAACCTCCTGACATTCAGCACAAACCTCAAATATCCTACACAACCTCCATCCACCTGACACAACCATTTCATACACAACACAATCTCCTCACACATAACACAACCTCCTCACACACAACACAACCGCCTTACATACAACACAACCTTCTCACATACAACACAACCGCCTCATACACCAAACAACATTCTCACACATAACACAACCTCTTCACACACAACACAACCTCCTCACACACAACACAACCTCCACTCACACAATAAACACAAACCCCACCTGATACCATACTGGCTGGAGTAGCTGACATTGTATGGCAGGCCGCTGGTTGGCGGCTGGTTGGCTGGTTGCCGGTGGTAGGTGTGATCCGTTTGGTCGGCGGGGTACATCTCTTCAAAATCCTCCACATTCGCCCTCTGCTTAACCAAACAAATCGCGACTCCAGTGTCAACAAAATCAACAAAACATCGAGAATTACTGTCATTATTATCACACTACATTACTATAATTTAACGAGGGAATGGGGCGGGTGGGGGGGGGGGGAGGGGGGTGAAAGGGGTATGATCTTTGCCTAACCTGAGACTGTGGCGAGTCGGACGTATCACAGAACTCGTCCCCCTCGCTGTCACTCTCCGGTGTTGACCCCGCCCCGTGCTTGACGCCGCCCGCGGCGCCACCTGGCGGGTATTCCAACACGCCCTCTGGCGGTGGCTCAAGAGGACTCCCTGCGCCACCTGGCGGGGATTCTAACAGGCCCTCTGGCGGTGCTCCTAGAGGACTCCCTGCGCCACCTAGCGTGAATTCTACCGCACCGTTCAGGTGTCCACTTTCTCCTACATCAGATAAAATACTGTCACCATCGAACCATCAAATGCTGTCACCATCCAAACTCCCTGTCAAATGCTGTCACCATCCAACCTCCCTGTCAACATCTTTGCCAACGTACATTTGCACCAATTTCCAAGTCAACTTTTTACATCATAAGTTCTTCTCTTTGAAGAAAACCACCTGCAATATTTAAATTACGATTTTCTCTCCTGGCACCAAATCACTTATATGTATTAATAAGACTTTCACCGCTGCTACTAAATGAATTATAATGTAAAGATTTTATCTGCAAATATTAAGATTTTCTCTGAGAATGTTAAAATTTTCTCTGCGCATTGTTAAGATTTTCCTATGCGAATGTTCAGTTTTTTTTCTCCGAATGTTAAGATTTTCTCCACGTATTGTTAAGATTTTCTATGCCTATTGTTAAGATTTTCTCTGTGAATGTTAAGATTTTCTCTGCGCATTGTTAAGATTATCTCTGCAAATTTTACGTTTTTGCACTCCGAATGTTAAGATTTTCCTCTGCTACATACCAGACTTCAACTGCATCGACTGCGACAACGTTTGTGCCGTTGAAATGTCATTGTGGATGACGTCATCACATTGGTCATACGTATCTCCCACACCTGTACACGAAGTCAACGCGAGCTACGGTCTACTGGCTAAAAACACTAGCTTTAAAACGGAATCTCTCCCTCTCTCTCTCTCTCTCTCTCTCTCTATCACTTTCTCTTCCTCTCTTTCTTCTCTCTCTCTCTCTTCCTCTCTCTCTCCCTCTCCCTCTCTCTCTTATTAATTAGCCCCCAACCGGGGACTTAGGCTCTGTCGGAGCGCTTTAACTGAACTAAAGACATATATATTGAAAACGATATAGAGCAGGGACCATTAATCGTGCAAGGTGGGAGGAGGGGACGCTTATAGATGAAGATGGAACACCTGTGAGAGGGAATCAGTTTTTTTAATAAAATCTCTTTTTATAGTCCCTTGATCAGGGCATCTCCGGAAATGACTTGTACCTGCCGTTTCATGTAACCTTTGACCTTGACCTTCGGTTGACCTCAATGATAGATCATCTTCAGTCCCGGAATGGTCCTCCACGCCACTGGAATGGTCCCCATTTCCATTGGGAATGGAACCATTTGGTTTCGGTGATTTCTCTTTTGGGTCTACAAGTTCGTAGAAGTTGTCCAGTTTTTGAACGAAGTCCTGTACCATGGCTGTGTGGGGCATTGCCTCTACGATCTGTAAACGTCAATCATATGACTCATCACTAAAAGGCGTGGCCTCTACGATCTGTAAACGTCAATCAAATTATTCATCACTGAAAGGCGTGATCTCTACCACTTGTACATGTCAATCAAAAGCCATCAGGCAGTTTGGGGGCGTGGCCTCTACAATCTATAACCGCCTATCTAAATCAACGAGTCGTCAAAGGCGTGGCATCCCCTAACTACAGATGTCAATCAAACTCAAACCAGAACGATAGTAACCACTGATTCAATCATATTTATTATTATTATTATTATTATTATTATTATTATTATCATTATTATTATTATTATTATTCATTTATTTAAACAAAAGACAAACATTTCATATCATTAAGAACATTTAATTTCTGCTGCATCTACCAATAAGATATCGATTACTTTCTCAAGCCAGCAAATGCGTAATGATAAAATCTTTTTCTTCACTTGGGAGTTCAAAAGAAGTGAAGTTTTAGACTTGCAATGCGAATCCTTATCATCAGATATTGACATCCCCCTCCAACCCCTCCACACCCCTCCCTCCCCCCTCGCCCGGTCGAGTTTAGATGTTAAATAACAACACTCTAGCCACCAAAAAAAAAAAACTAGAGCGGCCAGTGCACACCGACAACAGTGTACCCCGATATACTGAACTCAGTTCCCAGACATGGCGCATCTGCTTACCAAACAGTAGCCTTACAGACGAGGGAGGGGAAGCAGAGAGGCGGGTCGGAGAGGGCGGGAACGGGGACGGCAGGCACAGACGAAATGCTTCGAGTACTGGCCTTTCATGTGGATGCCATTTAGGATAATTTTTGCAGGACATGCATAACTCTATAGTGTTAACAAAACGGCTAGTATAGAAATGGCATGAGCGTTTTTTAAAGCCGTGGGTAGGAGAAAAGGGTGGTAAAATGGGTACGGGGAGGGAGGGGGCGGACGAATAACACACCGTACTGTGATCACTACTAGAAAATCCCGCCGAAATGAAAGAATTAATAGTCATTAATTCACCAGTAAATACAAACTCGAAGTCAAAGCCATGCAAAGTAAAGCTAGTGAGATTTAAGTACACGATAGATAAACTCAAGCTAAGCAAGAAAGCATTAGTAAGACTTAAGTATGCGGTTAGAAAGACACGCCAGCGTTATCGTCTGCTACTGTGATCTGTCGTCTGTTTACCTCCTCTTTATTGTACCCGTTGGGGTACTTCTCGCCAAGTACCTTTTTCAGTTCTTCCACATAATTAAGCATGGCTTGCTCACGTGACATATCTCCCAGACGGCTCCAGGCGTCCCTGCAATGTAGAGAGACACACACGGTGTCACGTGATGTTATCACATGTGATGCCATACCGATGTGACTGGTTCTGCGCTTGGGAACAGTTATATATTACTCAGTACACGAGATGTTTAACATGTTTAACTATACCACAGTAACATTGGTATTGAAAACATGATTTTTGTAACTCTATTAATTAAATGTGCAATTGTTAGGAGAAAAACAAATGCAATATGGGGTCAATATTGTAAAAAAAAAAAACGAAAAAAAAAAAAAAAAAACAAAGCAAAGGTACACAAATACTTTTACAGGGAAGGGGGAGTCTTACCACTTGGCCTTGCCGACAACATCCCAGAAGGCGGGTCTAGAACTCGTGCACGGACCGTTGTTGGCTTGTTTGAAGTAGGCATAGAACTTGAGCATAAGCCCGTGGGTTGGCTGGAAGGCACCTGATTTGACAGCAGAAGCTGTAGGATGAAAACAGAACGAAAAAAAGACAACCAAAGAAAACATAAAGCCAATAACCACTACACACATACAAACATGCAGTTAAAAATAGTTAGCTGACAGCGTGCTCCAAACGGGTACAGCATGCGAGTTATAAAGTGAAATTTAAAAATTTAAAAACACTTGGACACCAATAGCACAAAAGCAAACATGCAAACGAGCAAAAAAAAAAGAAAAAAAAAGCCGTATGAAATGGGAAATTCCTTGCGCAGAAAAAAATGCAACCCATAGCATACAAACTATCGCCGTCAAAAAATTCGATTTTACCAATGGTAAGATTTCATACCTGAGTGGCACATCCTCATTAGCCAATATTTTTCCAGGGGCGATTCGTTTGAGTTGATGTTGTTAAGAAAGAGGTGCAAAACGTAAAGAAACTGCTTGTAAAGTATAAAATAATAAAAATAAATCAAAACTCCACATAAGACGAACACTGGAGAATGTTATTCGAAGTGGTAAAAGCAAAATTAGGATGCATAAACAGCAGAGGTGTAATGCAAAGCTGATTTTGACATCTATCAACACAGCTATGCACACAAAAGTTGGCGTTACGTCAAGTGTATCACATTAAAAAGTAACAAAAAATAGCATGGTTTTAATATGCACATCAATGTAAATGCGTAGATTTATACAACTTCTTCCTTTTAATCTTTATATATCCCAAGTAGTTAAGAAAATAATGATAAATAAATAATGACAATTTATGACAGAACTAACATATTTCCCTTGCAAGACATTTCATTAACTCGAAATTTTATTTCAAGCAGTCTACCTTTAGAGACGGAGTGGGTTTTAAGAACGAATGAAATTTAAGTGAGGCGTAAAATTCAAGCCGCGTAAATGAGAAAAGATATACGTTTTTGCTTACATGAGTTCTTAACGACATCATATCGGGTGTGTGTGTGTGTGTGTGTTATTTTTTTTTTAATTTCAATGTCGAACAGAAAACAGAAACAAGCCAATTCGTGGAGGTGCCGTTTCGACTGCAATTTTTTGGTCAAAATATAAAGAAACAAGTAAGTATTTGTGAAACACAAGCAGGCCCCAACCGCCCCCCAAATTCATAGGGGTATAAAGCGATGACCGACAGACGGACACCCCAAACCTATAGGCCCCAATCCGAAGGGTTGGGGCCTAATAACAAGGGGGAGACATAAAAATTCTAATATATTTTCAACATGCACGATTTCGAATTTTAAAGGCCATCATATGGTCTTTTAAAAATTAATTTACATATTATTCAGTGCCGTTAAAAGCCAACTTGTGAATATGCTTTTGGCTAAATGAAATTTTGTTAATTTTTCCCAGTTTTTTCTCGTTTCTTTATATCCTTATCCAAACCGAATTCAGTCGAAACGCAAAAACTTTTCGAGAAGTCTAAGAAATAATCCGCTTATATTTTTTGTTTCCCTTATAATTTCTTTGTAATTGTTGTCCCAGCGGACCTTTCTCTCTTCTTGGTGTAACAGGAAGACCGCTAGGCTATAAAATTTATCCCAAAAATTTGCAGTCGAAACGACAGTTTCACGGAAAGGTTTCAAAAGGATGGATTTGATTATTTAACCGTAATATAACGGACTGAGAGAAGAGTCAAAATGAAGGATGACCGATGTGAGATGAGGCTGTGGTGAGCTTGCAAAAAGATGACTGCATATCACAAGATAAGAAAAACATCAAACTGGATAAGACTCTTTTGTTGATCTGTAAATAACTTACCATCCTTTGGCAGGGACTGAATAACTTTAACTGCAGCCTCAAATTTCTCCTTTGGACTTGCAGCCATGTTCTTTGTTTACAAACAGAGCCTCAAACAAAACTCAATAGATGTCGCTTTTAAAGAGGTCACTACAATTAAAGAATATCTACGGACACCATAGTGAACTTGCAAATACTTCCGTTATTGTCAAAACAGTCAACTTCTATGAAATGCACAGTGGGCAAAAAGTGTAATGTGTATCAGTGTAATGCTTATCGGAGTTGAATATATCGCAGGTGTTTCTAGCAATTAGCTGTAGTCTGAAAGTTGAAGAATGCAAGACAAGTGACTGTACAAGGCCTTGCTGGGGGGAAAGGGGGATGCAAGATCATCTGGCAGACCTAACTGAAGTACATAAATTAGGATTCCTGCCAGAGTGACAAAACATACTTCAGCACTACAGCGATTGACTTCGAATAATCCATTCCAGATGACTTATTCATTCATATATGCAATTTAAAGGTAGCTTTCAAGGAACATGATGAGAAGAAAAAAAACTGCCAATGCGTAAGAGCTACAGCCAACAGAAGCAGCTGGTTTTTCTATCGTCTCTCGCATATTGACAGAAGTCTTTTGGAAGATACGGTCCTACGCCAAAACACACCCTCTTTGTTTCTTTTTTTCTCATATTCATGTCGAATTAAGTGTGTGGCATAAAAACCATTTCCTTATTATAGGACTATAAACGCTCTTTTGTAAAAAGTAAAATAATAATAATTATAATAATAAAAATAGATTTTATAATTAAGTTAATATATATGTATATATAAATTTCAGATTTTGAATATATCGCAGGTGTTTTTAATGAATAAAGTTTTTATGCATATTCAAAGGAAATTTGAGTTGACTTAATGTATCAGTGAGAAGAGAAAACTCGTTCATGTAACTAGAAATTTTCGAAGTCCCAAAAAAAGGATGTTACTTTGCAGCTAGAAGTATCTGCAAACACCCCTCCACCACGTTAATGAGGTAACTATCCAGGAAATATGTGCACAACATTTGAACGGAATCCCATCAAAAATGTCAAAATAGCACCATTTTGCCAATTTTCGGCAAATCGCCCCCAAAAAGTGATTATATATAAAAAGGTCACTTGAGGAATATGCCTTCAAAATTTGAAAATAATCCGATCAAAATTGTCAGAGAGCAAGTATTTTGAAACTGGTTCACAAAGATTTCATAATGGCGCCATTTGGCCAATTTCTGACGAATAGCAAAAAAAAAAAAAAAAAAAAAAATCAGGAGAAAACTACCTGGGGAACATTGTGAACAATGTGGTCCAGCAGAAGTATTTTAAACATTGTCCAACAAAAGATTTTTTATAACTACCCAATTGACCAATTTTTGGCGAATTAACAAAAGAAGGCCATCTATTAAAGTCGCCCTCATTTGAAAGGAATAAGATCAAAATTGTGAAAGAAGAAATAGATAAAAAACTTGCTTAGAAAAATTTTGAAATGGCTCCATTTAGTCAATTTTTAACTAATCGTCAAAAAGTATTTTTAGAGAAGACTACCTAGGGAACATTCGCACGATGTTTAAGTCAACATTGCGGGAGAAAAAGCATTTTTAAAGATTATCCAAGAAGAAAAACTTATTTTTGGCGAATCACAAAAAGAAAAACCAAGAGAGAACATTCGAACGAAACTTGAAAGGAACCTGATGAGAACTGTGAGAGAAGAAGCATTATAACCAAAAGTTTACAAAAGCACATGCGCACAAAGGTACATACGAACATACTTACATACAGGCACACAAAGATTTCATTACATCCTCTGATGCAATAAGTCTAGTCCCACCTCTCTGATGGACAGACGGAAAAACAGGTGCACACTTTCATCAGATAAATGTTTATTTCCAACAGCTTTCTGACTGCTCTTTGAAAAAAAAACCCTAAAAGCTTGCTAAAGGAGTTGATTGCACAAGATTTTGTGTCTAAGGATGTACACAAATTCAAGAGGCATTTTATATGGTATTTTAAAACTCAAATTTCTAATTCAAATGTGAAGGAAATTGACCTGGAGTCGTATTCTGCTCTGTCGTTATATTTAGGCACGTCCTTATTCTTGAGATTAGATGGTTCATCCTTAATTTTTATCCTTATTGTTAAAAGACTTTGTGAAGTTTTAGGATAGAGCAGAATAGCTTTTTTATCCTTATTTTTAAAAATAAGGACATCCTTAAAAATAAGGACAGAGCAGAATACCACACGATCCTGTGTGCAATGAATTCAGACAGATTATATATATATATATATATATATATATATATATATATATATATATATATATATATATATATATATATATATATATATATATATATACATATATATATATACATATATATAAACTACACGTTTCTTTAGCGTTAAAACGACGTCACATACCAGCATCTGAGCGATGTCACATACCAGCAAATAAGTGATGTCACATACCCATTTAAACCTACGTCGCATCTAAGCGGCGTTAATGTCGACTTCTAAACCGAGGACGCACGAGTTTTTTTACGATTGCCTTTTCTTTTTTTTTTTTTTTTTGTTTTTTTTTTTATTCGTTTTTTTTTTGTTTTTTTTTTGTTTTGTTTTTTTTTTAAATTTTTTTGAGGTCGCCTTAAGATCGGAGTCCCAAATTCCTGTTTTTAATGCCAAAACATTATAACGTTACATTGGCTCTATTTACATGCTACATCAGGGGCCGAAGAAATTCCTTCTGGCAGTCAACTTGAAACTGCGTCTTGGCAGTGTCATCGCTGTCATCACTTCATATTATAAACGTCATTTTAAAAAAAAAAAGACATTTGGGCTCATCGCTTTCAGATAGCAATGACGTTGTGAAGCTGCTGTAACACATGCTGGATTTGGACTGCTCCCCCCCCCCCCCCAACAACCTTTAGGCGAATATGAAATTTCGCGCAGAACGCGTCGGTTCCACAAAATATGTATCATATGTGTCCCGTGTGACCACACGACCCAAGTGTTGAGGAACTGTGACGGAGGGATGACCACACTCTGAATGTCGCTGTCTTCGCCGTAATTCTAAATAAATATTTTCCCAACATCTGTAAAATGTGGGAAGATGTGCCTTGTTTTGACTTCCATTTACAACCTTTAACCAATTAGATTAGAAATCGGATAATCGACGTTTAGTCAACGTCGAAGGCAGGCGTTGTTTTGAATTCCATAAACAACCAAAGCAGGACGTTGAACCAACGTCGGTTGAGACGTCTATCTAACTTTCATGCAGGAGTCGTGATGTTCACAGAGCAATTTCTTTTACCGCTCGGCTCGCTGCCCCCCCCCCCCCTCCCAAAAAAAATGGGATTGGTGGGGGGGGGGGGGCTATTGTAACTGTCGAACTATGGTGCAGGGGAAGGAGGGAGGGGGGAGGACAGAAGCCCAGAAGCCCCCCCCCCACCCCCTATACACACACACAACATATAATCCCAAAGATCAGACGTGCTTTTGGCCTTGTAAAATGGTCGTTATTTGGTCATGACGTCAATACAACCAAATTTGAACTTCTGAAACGTCTTGAAAATGTCGGGTATGGTCGCGAGGTACATGGTTATTTGGTCATGACGTCAGCACAGCCAAATCTGAACTTTTGAAACGTTGTGTCTTGTTGTCAATCATCCAGTACTTCGCTGATGCGCATTACGCCATTGGTTTTCGTCAACGGCCTTGAGTACTTATAGAAAGTTACTAGAAAATATACTCACTGTGCCGTTGTTGCTTTGTAAAAAAAATGATTGTAAGCCGGTTGGCTTTCTATTAATTACTGTATTGGGAAATTCAAAGCGAAGTTCAAAACAGCTTCTTAACGATTCGCAAACATTCTGTAGATGTCGGATGTTGAACGCAACCACACGTAGATTTTAAGGTAAAAAAAAAAAACGTTTACTCGTATATTTATGTGTATATTTAGGAATATATCACATTTTACAAATTCTTTCGCTGCCCCCAACACGTCACTTTCGACTCCATTTGCGATAAAAAAAAAAATAAAAAAAATACGGGATGCTGGACCATGCAACAGATTTTTTAAACGCTGGCACAGTCGTATTTGTTCAAGACAGCTATGGAAAGACAGGGAGCGCGTTTTTTTTTTTTTTTTTTTTTTTTTTTTTTTTTTTTTTTAAGAGATTACGGAAGAGAGGGTGTTGGGTGATGTTGAACATTGTGGTGAAGAGGAATAAAACAGCCCATTGGAACCTTGAGTTCCAATATCCTTTTCAGCCAAAAATCGACGTTGGATGGAATCCCGACGTCATTGTGACGTGAAAAACCGGCGCCGGTTCTATTTCATATGCAACCAAAACAGGTTAGGTTGGTCCGACTTCGTTAGCTTCGGGTCATGATGTCGAGCCGACGTTATTCTGTAAAATGTTTGTTGGGAACTACCCCCCCCCCCCGCCCACCCCTCCCCACCCCCACGAAAAAAAAGCAAAATAAAAGCGAAGTATACTTTTTTCAGAAACAAGAAGGAATGAAACGAATGAATCCAAAACCAGTTCTAAAAGAAGAAATAAAAAGGGGTATGTATCACTTAGTAAATCATGTTAGCACCCCTCCCCCCCCCCCCCCCCACCAACCCCAGACAAATGTTTGGAAACAAGGCAGGAATAGCAATGCACTCATGTTGGTTCACCCAACACACAAAAGTAGCATGATAATGTTTTCACACATCAAATACCCACTTAAAACTACTTTAGTAAATATCTGAACAAAACCTCAAGTGACATCTATGAAATTCAGGCAGTAAAAAGAGTATGACATCATAGATATTCTCTGAAAATTTCGTGAAGAAAGGTTTAGTAATGGCTAAGATATCCCGCTTCGAATTTTGAGCTGTAAGAGAGCCTCTTTGGCTGGTATTCTCGGCTGAAACTGTGACCATCAATTAAGTGACGTCACAGTACAAGCCGCATGCATTTAGCACAGCAATCCTCCACTGATATTTTGTTGATTTGCTGAGGGGGGTTTTCACCGGCACTGTAGAGTCTTACCAAGGCTTTAACACCATTTCCAGTACAAATTCTAACAGAAAGTATTACGAAGGGAAAAGGATACTTATTGTGGAATTGCATGAAGTGATTCTGTGGCAGAAGTACACGTTGTTTTCACTTGAAAACTCTCATTTGTGTTTATTATCTTTTCAGCACCGCGTTTACTTGTAGTCTAATCCTCATAGCATTTTCTTTTCCCCTCCAAACAATGGAGGATGACTTTCGCGGGAATGACTAGCACAACATATTCGGCAGATATGTCTACATAATATTCACAAAGATTTGCCAGTAAAAGGATAGAGTATTATGTGCTGTGTTTTGTATGATCATTGTGCAAGAAAACACTGTGTTTTATGACCTCGAAATAAGCAATTCTTAAACTGACACTAGCCTCTCGCTTGCATTCAATTATCGACCTATTCCTTTGCAAACATTATGAACAAGAGTATTATTAATTCGGAGCCGACATATTTGCTACAATTGCTTTGTTCCTGCCTGTGTTAATTTCACGTATATTTTGTGGATTTTCACTGGATTTAAGCCTGGAATGGAGTAGATTTTTGCAGTCTGAGACGGATCAAAGTTCCTAGAAGTTTTTTGTGACAGGTGGGTGATGTTTTAATCCTTTTTTCACTAATTTCCTTCAAGGTTTCTGTCAGACTTCAGCTAATTTATTCTTGTCCTCTCTCTCTCATATTGAGCTTTCATTCAAGATGGCTGTACATCGCAAGCTTAGGTGCTATCACTCGCATTTACTTGAATTTGTGGCTTATTTATTTTTTACCGTATTGGCTTTTTTTCACCTGTGTGATGTTTCTATTCTGGGGGCAGGGGTTGGGCTTAATTTAGCCAGCTTTTTGCGTGCTGTGTTATTTTTTTAAAGGGCGGGTGTTGTGTCTTTTGCTGGTTAACCAAAGCGGGGGTATTTATGCTGTTTAAATTTAACTATTTTTTTTATTTTAGCAATATTTACTTGAATTAAGGAAATGTCTGGTGCTTAGTCATATATTAATTGCATTCTAAAGCTACGGACTTGGAGCTTTTTAATATACTAAAGGCAGAATGATACATTTGCATTCTTGGGATGGTGATGGAGTAAAATTGTGATGTTGACAGGATCATGTTCTGCTCCCCATCCCCCCCCCCCCCCTGCTAGAGGTTTAATTACACATGGGTACATCGTGACCAGCTTGTGGTATTTTTGATCAGGCGTCCTGAGTACAATTGAGTACCGTTGCCAGTACCGTGGTGAGCGTTTTTTTTCCTTCACTGTTTCTTCTAACACCCTGTTATCATTCCAACTTCGAGCCAAATGTCGATTTTGAGGTTGCGACGTCGACCTGACCAAAACCACAAGATCAACTCTGGTTGTAATTTGGTTGTGATTGGTCGTGACCATAGATCAATATTGTACTAACGTCTTTAGCACAATGTTGACCAGACGTCGCGTTGCCTTGGGTCGCATCCAATCTTTGGTGAAACTTTGAACAAGAGACGTGGCAAAATAGACGTTGGATAAAAGTCGGGAGTTGCAGTGAAAATAACTTCATATTATCGCTCACTAGAAATGGTTGCCATGACAGTTCCTTTCAAAAATAGACTAAAACCAGAAAGTAATGTCTTAGAATTTTAGGAGTGTTCGAAAAGTATTCATACCACACTATAATTTTCGCGATTCTGGATTAATATTTTCCATTTCTATTTGCAAAAATTAAGCAACGTTGATTTGACGTTGGCTAATCGACGTCAGTCCAAAGTCGGAGTGTAGACGTTGCTTCAGTTTCCTTAAACCACACAAAAAACCGGCGTTGATCCGACGTCAGGTGGGGCGTCTATCGAACGTTGGCTAACGTCACATTATTTACTGGGAGTTGCAAGGGAAGTTTTATTTAAATAGAACAAATCTAACCCTTATTAATTTTCAAAACATGAAATTTTAAAATGCGCTTTATTTCCACATATATGAATACCCCCCCCCCCCAAAAAAAAAAAAAAAAAAAAAAATCGAAGAGAGAGAGAGAGAGAGAGAGAGAGAGAGAGAGACTGCCGTCCGGGTTTATAAAATTTTAAGGCAATAAAACTTTTGCCGGAAAGTTTTGCAGACAAAGCGCTGAAATTGACTTTTAGGAGGAAAAAAAACAGAGGAATTTAGGGCAATACTTTGTCACAACAATTTCAAAAAAAAAAAAAAAAAATTTAAAAAGTGTTCAGTCGAGTTTAAATCTTTGAGTTGACATAAATATAGAAAAGATCGAATTTAAAAAAAAGGGCAATCGGTATATGAAATAACTCTCATTCTTCCTGCCATTGTTTATCGAATGCGGACTTGCGAACCGATGATGTTTCTTCGCTTTCATAGAAATCTATATAGACTTTTACAGCGCAACTTTCATATGCCACAACAGTAAGACCCGAGTGATATTCAGTATCGATGTGTTTTCAAGTACACACACTTATAGAACGCGTCTGTAGCTTTATAAATGAAGATAGCTTTGTTTTTCGTACATCTACCAGCAATTTGACCTTACAACAGTATCGTGGGCTATTGATTGAGGCCTGATATGCAAATATCTGAAAAAAAATCTTGTGTGTTTACAGTTAGCGAAGAAAAAAAACTTAGCGAGTGTTGGAATGTGGTGAAAAGTTGTGCGGGGATGCGCGTGATTCCAGATTTTAGTAGACATGTAGTAGAATGGTCTTCAAGCCGTTTTAACTGGTCATTTGTCCGAAAATTGATCAAAAAAATGCGGTTTGTCTGGTCGTATGTGCAGCTGCTGTTCGAACCCCACGTGCGTTTTTTTTTTTTTTTCTTTCTTTGTTTTTTTTTTTTTTTTTTTTAATCTAAAGTCCAGCGTTCGCGCGAGCAGTTTGAAAAGAAAACATTATTTCTTTAAAAATACATCGAAAAGTTGATGTTTTGTAAGAGTAAAAGTTAAAATGTGTGTCTTTAAAAAAAATTCTGCGTAAATGGGGCCGAGAGCCGTGTGAGAAGTGGACATTGAAAACGGTTGAACCGCTACACAGGGTTAGAAGTCTGAAGCTTGTCACAGAGATGAGTATCCAGTCAAGATTCTGTGTTTTTTTTTTTTTTTTTTTTTTTTTTTTTCGATTGTATGTCCGACGGACCCGTATAGTGGTCTCCCGTTTCCCGATGCGAGTTTTCGAAATTAGTTTATTAACGTACCAGATTTGTAATAGGTGAAATGAGGTGTTTATTGGTGAAAACGTGGAACTGTTTAGTTTTCTGATTGACTCCGATACAGTCCAATCCGTTTATGTCGACCTCCACTTATCTCGACATCCCTCCTATGTGGACATCCCCCTAAGTCGACTTCGCCCCAGTGTTGACATCCCTTCTATGTCGACTTACCATCTATGTCGACATCCCGCCTGTGTTGACTTTGCTGCCATAATCGACTTCCCGCCTATATCGACATCCCACCTATGTCGACTTACCATCTATGTCTACATCCCACCTATGTCGACTTATCATCTATGTCTACATCCCTTCTATGTCGACTTACCTCATATCGACATCACACCTAAATAGACACCCCGGACATGTCTAAATCCCGCGCCAGTAGACACCCCGGACATGTCGACATCCCGCGCCAGTAGACACCCCGGACATGTCGACATTCCGCGCCAGTAGACACCCCGGACATGTCGACATTCCGCGCCAGTAGACACCCCGGACATGTCGACATCCCGCGCCAGTAGACACCCCGGACATGTCGAGTCTTGTCGACATCCCGCGCCAGTAGACACCCCGGACATGTCTAAATCCCGCGCCAGTAGACACCCCGGACATGTCTAAATCCCGCGCCAGTAGACACCCCGGACATGTCGACATTCCGCGCCAGTAGACACCCCGGACATGTCTAAATCCCGCGCCAGTAGACAACCCGGATATGTCTAAATCCCGCGCCAGTAGACACCCCGGACATGCCGACATTCCGCGCCAGTAGACACCCGGACATGTCGACATTCCGCGCCAGTAGACACCCCGGACATGTCTAAATCCCGCGCCAGTAGACACCCCGGACATGTCGACAACCCGCGCCAGTAGACACCCCGGACATGTCGAGTCTTGTCGACATTACGCGCCAGTAGACACCCCGGACATGTCTAAATCCCGCGCCAGTAGACACCCCGGACATATCGACCTGTCTTCTGTTCAAACGGTCAATTTCGATATTCCAGATATTGTGGCGCTTGCAGGCTGCGAGTTGGGGAAGGGCGGAGGAGGGGCGGGGGTGTGAATAGCGGAGGCGGTTGGGATATACCCGTGTGATATTATCAGCAGAAAAATAGTACACCGGACACAAACTTGTGGCCCCCCTCCCACTCCCCCCCTCCCGCAGCATATCCGAATGATTGTGCTTATCCCTCACACCAGTGTAACCTTATTTGGGCATTCACAGATATCTAGAAGCATTTCTGTGAACCTGCCTTGGGAATGGGGAGCCTTTCCTTTAACTTTGTGATTATAAGACAGCTCGTGTGATGGGCGAAATGTATAAACAAGAACCCCATTTCGAGGAATCCCAGCAGTACGAATTATGTAGAGTAGAACGTTTTTATAACGACATGGAATATGACGACACAGGTGTTTATTACGTCATGATCGTGTAGAACCATACCGGGCCCACAAAAGCGGTTCAGAACCGCATGTTGTAATATATAGCATATGTCGACATATCCCCCTCATCCCTCCCATGCTATGTCGATATAACGAAGTTGAAGAAAGAAAGGGAGGGATGTATCTTGCTTGCTTTTAACAGGGCATAAAGTTCACAGGGTCTCGGGGTCCCGGGGACCCCTGATAATCGGCTCGGGAGCCCTGGAATTTGACCCTGGGGTCCCGCGAGACCCCAGAAAAAAGACGGTGTTCTCTTGCAACTGTTCAGTATCACCGCTAAGATCGAAAATGATTGATTTTTTTTTCATTGTTTAATGTAGCATCATTCAGTATTTCTTTTTTGCTGTTAGAAGTGATTTGCATGATATCACTAATCGCGTTTATTATTTTTTTGTTGCAATAAAATTAATTTTATAGAATTTAACTTTTTTGTTTTGCCCGAAAATGTCGGGACGCCACCACTTTCCCTTGGGACCCCGAGCTGAAAAGTAAACTTTTTGCCCTGCTTTTAAGTACAAAAGCACACAAACACAAATGCACACAGAGAGAGTGAAAACACGGGTTGCTTCGTCTACCCGCATGGTTCTCCACCAACGCCGGGTATCTCGGTGCATTGCGGGAGATTATTACCCGAGTTATTTCTCCTTGAAAAACAATAAAAGAAGATACAGCATATAGTGATACTACATTACTGTTTATACTTACAGTATCGCAGATCTGCTGGAGGGGGGATTGAAGAGGGGGGGGGGGGGGGATGGTTAAGTGGGCTGCCATGCACATTTCGTCTGTTTTAGAAATAGGGCGATTTTTAGTTCCGGCGTCGTTTTAGAACTCGAGGAATATATGATTTTTATAGCTGTAACAGCTATCTTCTTGTGACAACTATCATCTTGTGTCAACTGTTTTCTTGTGACAACTGTCATCTTGTGACAACTATCATCTTGTGACAAGTAGCACGTTGCGACAAACCAGAAGTAAGAAAAAGGAAGGGAGATAAACGGGAAGGAGAGGGGAGGGAGGGGGGGGGGAGGGGTGCGACATTGCTGGTGAAATGTCATTGCTAAGGTATTGGATAGCTACAGCAAAGCTTTCTGGCATATTTCGTAGTCAATACGAGAGAGTGAGAGAGAGAGAGGGAGCGAGAAAAAAGAGGGAAGGTTGTTGTTTAAGATAGTCGCCTGAGCTATTGATCATGAACATGTGTTTTATGAGCACTGCTGCTAACCCCCCCCCCCTCCTCCCCCCTCCCTCTCTTGTAATAAAGGCGAAAAAGCAATGCTTGATTTTCCTGTAGCTGTTTCAACGATGCTTTCCAATCTCAACCCCACCCCCCTCCCCCCTGGCCGTCCCCCTTCCTTCTCTTTATACTGCTAACTGTAATGTATTAATCAGCACTGTGGTGATTCTTGTATCCTCCCCCCCCAGCCCCCTCCGCCCCCCCCCCCCACACACACTGAAAACCGTTTGGCTTTTGCCGTCTGCTTGCAGAGAGAAGAATTTACACACACAGCTCATCAGATATTATGTATATATTATAGTAGAGAATGAGAGAAAATAGCTGCCCGTTCAAACGAAGGCACAGAGTGGTTTTCCCAGTGCACTGAGTATACTCAGGTCGTTTCTGTGGTTGTTGATTTTTATATAGATATTTTGCTGTATTTTTCTCGGATTTGCAGATGCACTCTGTGGTACTGTATAATTGGGATACATGTGTGTGTGTGTAGGGGTGGGGGGGGGGATGAGGAGGGTGGTGAGTGGGGGGAGGGGTACGGCATCGGTTAAGTACGCACGTACGGAAGATGAGACGGAGGGAACGGGCGGGGGGGGGCGGGGGAATCTGGGGCTCTTTGGCTCTGCCTATCCAGATGGATGACGTCACAAATTTGACGTACAGCGTATGAATCGGGGGAGATGGGGTGGGGGTTGGGGGGTTCAAAAGTGTGACATTTTTTGCATATACCTTGTGCGTGTTGTTCCTAAAAAAGGTGATTGACCTGCTTGGTCCAGCGATGATTAACCCGCTGTAAGCGCTGCCGCCCGGGTTCGATTCCCGGCTGAGGCAGTGACACTGTCAGCATCCACCTGGCCAAGCCAGCAGCGGGTGGCACCAGGGTGTGCGAACGTGGCGAGGGTGCGGGACAATCCCTTTGAAGTACTGTCTCGATGCTACAGGTCTGTGGCGTCACCGTCCCAAGTTGAACAGACAATGGGACTGGCGTCACGTTTACGTACGTCACGAAGACAAATAGAGTGGCTTGTGCTGCGGCGTATGAGATGCGCAGATTGAACATTTTCTCACGTTCTCTTGGTGGAAAGATTGGAGAGAGCTATACTCACGACTTGAGGTACCCCTGGGCAGGGGGGGGGGGCGGCGGGGGTGTGGGGTGGGGGGGGGGGGAGTAATAGCATAGTGTTAGTGGGCAATAACGGTACTGTGCACACCCCAATAATGGCATCAGTCACTCAGGAAATCTGGCACCCACAACACAGGCAGTATAGTGGCACCCAAGTACACGGAAAATAGTGGCACCCAAGTACACGGGAAATAGTGGCACGAACCCAAGTACACGGAAAATAGTGGTACCCAAGTACACGGAAAATAGTGGCATCAATCGCACGGAAAATAGTGGCACGAACCCAAGTACACGGAAAATAGTGGTACCCAAGTACACGGAAAATAGTGGCATCAAATCGCACGGAAAATAGTGGCACGAACCCAAGTACACGGAAAATAGTGGTACCCAAGTACACGGAAAATAGTGGCATCAAATCGCACGGAAAATAGTGGCACGAACCCAAGTACACGGAAAATAGTGGTACCCAAGTACACGGAAATAGTGGCATCAAATCGCACGGAAAATAGTGGCACGAACCCAAGTACACGGAAAATAGTGGTACCCAAGTACACAACTAGTAGTACACAGTATATACGGCCGTGCCAACAAAGTAAGTACACGAATAGAAACGCGTGTGTTACATAGACCACAGTGAATCGTGTCTACAAGAAAACGAAGACCAGTTGTAGGCATCCTTGGCAAACGCTTCAGGACTGTGTCCGTGTTAATGATTAAACGTCACGTTTAGTGGTATTTTCCCCCCTCCCTCCCTCCCCCCTGCCCTATTTGGAATAAGACAGAGAGCTACTATTGAGCTGCTCGGTTCTCCATTGCCTTTCTCGACTCCTCCCTCCACCCCCCCTCCCTCCCTCCTTCCCCCCTCTACCCTTGTCGCCGTGCTGTACCTCATAAAAATAAAGTCTCGTGCTTTTTTTTCTGCGAGTATTTCATCAATAACATGTGGAAAGTGAACGTCGTTTGAATTTGAGGGCCCCTGTGTGACATGATCGCTGGAGCCTTTTGTTTTGTACCAACCATTAGTCACATTAGCGTCGCTCAAGGGCTATTTACCACTCAGTCACTTGGTCTGGAAACGGTGCGACTATGCATGACCGGAATCTATTTTAGGACAAGAAAAAATGTGTGTGTGCTTGTTTTTTTCTTTTTTTTAAATTAAGATGGAATACAGTTATGGAATGAGGCGTGTGTTTATTTTCAAACGGTGATGGTGTGGCAATGCGCTTGGCAACAAAGCTGCCTGAGCAGGTGTTATATTTCTAAAAGGACTATGTGACTATGAAACGATTAGTTCCATGCAGCGGCCTATCGTGATCCTCCATATTGATCATATATTAAGTCAGATCGCGCGAAGTCCAACGTTTCCAACGTTCAGTGACGTTCATTGGGATGAACAGCGAAAAGTCTTGACGATTGGTGTACGCCCTCCTTGCACACTCGTCAGGACTTCGCAAAAATTACCGAACCATTTATCATCTATTTTTATTTACGACACCCATTCGCTTGTCACGTGACCATGAACGCCGCAGTGGTTAAATGCTCGGTTACTTCTCCTTTTTGGTAGATGCAAAATTTATCCCATTTTGACCTAAATTAATTGGAAGGAGTTCATGACCTTTGATTGGTTGACATGGGGTGTGATTAGGCCTGCAGGGGGGCTTAAGAAAATGGAACCGGGTAACCGCAGGTCAGAAGTACCCCGGAACCCATCCACGGTTCTATTTTAATCCGTGAGCACAGCTAAGACTGTGACTCTGACTACCAGTGACTAGCAGTGACTAAGGACTACATGCTTAGTCAGTTGATACAGCTATGCCTGATTACAACTGGGTTTTTCACTGCTGTAATACGAGACCGCAAGCAGCTCTTGAAACTATAAATAATTCATATTCACGATTCTTCGACCAGAAAGAACAAAGACAGTACATCTAGCCTTACAGAAGACATTTCTCGGCGCAAAGCAAATTTTGTTTTTCATCTTCAGTTATGTGACGTGATATGAACCAGCCTCTTGGGGGGGGGGGTGGAGGGAGGGGGGGAGGAAAGGGGTGGAAGGAGGAGGGCAGTTACTATTAAGAAACGCAGCTGATACGCGAACAAACTCAGTATGGAACTGACTTGGGGGCGAAGTCATAAACCGGGACTCGCACTCCCCCCCCCCCCCCCCCCCCCCGCAAGCTCTGCATACAAAATTTGTGACGTCATCCATTAAATATATATTACCCCTCCTCCTCTCCCTTTCTCTCACTCTCGTGCATAAGGCCTCAGACGTGATACGCTTGAAAACAGGCAATGCATTTTTCAAGTTTTTTGTGTTAAAAATACAAAAATAAAATGGCGGCTTCATGTATTGAAAATAACAACGGCGGTGTTGCCTTATTTCACTTCTCTTATAACAATGGTTCTAATTCATACTGATAGCTCTTGCATACTGATTAACACACACACACACAAAAAAAAGATCA